>JAGXJF010000421.1:0-48486 GCA_019208055.1 Stipa capillata
TGGCCCATGTACACGATTTTGTGAGAACCCGGTAGGTGACGACTTGTTGTATCTTCCATGCACTTAACACATCCTTGGTATCCGTGGCAAACCTGGCCAGATTGATATCAATAAGCGGGATAGTCTTGCACCGTTGTGATCATCATAGCTCTCATATTGAAGTAGTCTCCTTCGTGAGCGTCCCAGACCCGGACCCCTGGTTCAGCCCAGAGTGTATCTAGCTCCCCCTTCAGTAGTTGGTGATACACGTTCAGATCGTTCCCTGGTTGCTGTGGCCCTTGAATTAGCATAGACAGGTGTAGGTACTTCCACTTAAAACAGAGCCACGGAGGGAGATTGTACATCCATACGACCACGGGCCAGGTGCTGTGCCTGCTGCTCATCTTTCCAAAAGGATTGAGTCCGTCCGTACTCATTCCAATTCTGATATTCCTCGGCTCTCCTCCGAATTCGGGGTATTGGTCGTCGATTGCTTTCCACTGGCAACCATCCGCAGGGTGTCTCAGCACGGCGTCATCTTTCCTTGGCCTCTCGTCGTGCCAACGCATGAGCTTTGCCTCCTTCTTGTTTGCGAATAGACGCTTCAAACGGGGAATGAGTGCAAGGTACCATACAACCTTTGCAGGAGCACCGCTCTTCACTCCGTTCTCACCATCTGGTTGGTAGTTCTTTCCCCGCTTGAATCGGGATGCTTTGCACTCGGGACACTTGGTTAGCTCCGCGTACTGGTTCCGATATATGATGCAGTCATTCGGACACGCGTGGTATCTCGTCACCTCCAATTCAAGAGGGCACACGACCTTCTTGGCCTCATCGCAACCACAAGGCAACACGTTCCCCTCCGGCAGAACTTTTGCGAGATACTCCAATGTCTCATCGAGGCTTGTGTCCGTGCTGTTGTGGAGTGCCTTGAGTCTTAGAAGTTCGAGCGTGACTAAGAGGCGGGTGTGCTCGGGATTGCAACCGGGATACAAGGGAGTCTCGGAGTCTTTCACCAGTGTCTCCAACTTGGCAGCCTCTCTACGAGCAGCACTATCCTTATTCGTCTCTTTCACAACCTGCTCTTGCACATGACGGTCCTGGACCATTCCGGCCAAATTGTCCCTCGTGCTTCGCGTATCCGCTTCGGCCTCTTCATGTCCTCCGGCATCTTTATAATCCAACCGTTCTGCTTCCGGCTCCCCATGTCCTGCTTCTTCATCTAACCTTTCGTCGTCGGCAACAACCTCATCCTCCTCACCGTGACTTGTCCACCGTGTATAACCTGCCATGAACCCCCATCGCACCAGGTGCATGTGCAAAAAACCAGATTTCCTTTCGTACATCTTCACGTTTTTGCAATCACGACACGGACAGCATATCTTCGTGCCACCCTTTCGCACCATATCTCGCTCGCTCGGCGAAATCAAAGAACTCATTCAAAGATGTATAGAAACTCTGTGTGTTCCGATCGCCGTCATACATCCAACTTTGATCCATCGGTCGTTCGATCCCTAAATGGAATTAAACTTGTTAAACAAAAATTAACGGAAATAACACTTATGAAAGCTTTCATGAGAGGCTAAAAAAATAATGGAAACAACACTTATGAAACCTTTCATGAGAGGCTACAAAAAATTAATAAATGTTTTCTTTGCAATTGAGATTTTGAAATATTACATAAAACATTTCAAAATTTGGCAGGTTATTAAAATAAATTGTTGAAAATTCAAAATTTCGGCATGACCTTTGCCAAAATTATGCAAAATTGAGTATCGAACGTTGACAAAATGTTGACGAAGCAACATTTTGCCAAAACGTTGAACTCAGTTTCCCTGAAAAAATAAAGAAAGCAACGAATGTTGCCTCGGCTCGACGGCCGGTACCACAAGCATATCTCACATTCACATTTATGAAATCATTTCATGCACATCTCACATCACATTCACATTCGCTAATACATTTCATGCACATCTCACATCACCACAGATCCACCGAATCAAAGTATCATTTGCTTGTCATATATAATTACACATATATATATGATTCTGCCTCAGTGCATAAGAAATATAATTACTCATATATCAATTAAAGCAATGTACAGATCGAATTCATGAGGCTGACTTCACGTGATCACATTAGAATTCAGTATGTATGGAAACTTCTTATCTAATATGCCGAATATTTTGCTCATTACCGTCAGAATACATCAATGTTTTGCTACATAACATTGCGGCCGGACAAAATAATCAATGCTTGAAATGCTATTGAGCAAAAGTTCACTTATCTACATTAGCTATATAATCTAGAGGGAGAGCAAGCTAGAGAGGCAAGGGAGAGAGAGATTAGGAGGGAGAGAGAGATGGCAAGGGAGCTAGGGGAGGTGGGGGAAGATTTTGGAGAGCAGGATTCCTACCAGGGGCGTGTACGGCGGCGGCGGACTTGCAGGAGATCGGCGAGCTCGCTGCTGGCCAGTGAGCTATGACTGGCCAGCAGCGAGCTCGCTGATGATTTTTATAGGGCAGATTACCAGTGACGAGCACATATAAAGGCCCGCCACTGGTAAATAGATTACCAGTGACGAGCCCAACGTGCACCCGTCACTGGTATGCTGGAAGGGAGCAAGTTTGGCGGGAATTATTATCGGTGACGGGCACTTTGACGCGCACGTCACTGTAGTATAGTATATCAGTGACGAGCTGATATGCTCGCCTGCCACGAGTAATTCCAAATTTACCAGTGACGGGCTCTAACATCTGCTCGTCACTGGTAATTATTTACCAGTGACACGTGACAATTAGCGCCCGCCACTGGTAAATTTTCGGTTTACCAGTGACGTGTTTATTTGGTGCTCGTCACTGCTAAGTTGGCTTCTATAGCTGTTTCTGCAGTAGTGTCCCCTCGATCAATTCTAGGTTTGTAATCTTCGGCAAGGAAACAACACAATTTAGAGCCTGCTGCTGCCGTTCAGACCTCATCACCGGTGCCACTCCGGTGAGCGTAGGCCACCAACTCATCCACCCCTTAACTCTCCACAATCCCCCGACCTCATCTCGGTGTTCGCCGCCGCCGCCACTTGGGCCTTCGGCTACCACCGGCGAGCGCAGCTGAAGTGAGCGCCTCCGCCTCCCCTGTTTCTCTCTTGCTGACATGACTAGCCCACCTATAGGTCATGGTTTGATTTAAACCTAACTAATGTGCCACTGACAATGGGTCCCCCGAGTCAGATCCTCTTTTTAAAATGTGTTTTTTTATCTTTATCAATGACAACAAGGTCCCACCTATCGGCTCCTTTTAATAAAACCGTAATGGTCTGATTTACGTTTCACTTTGGGAAAGCATACTTCTCTTTGTAAATTTCTATGGAACCACCTTTGCCAAGCCGAAGGCATCTTTCTACATTACGCCATCGATCTCACCCTCTATTCTATCCTAGAAGGATTTTTCCTCTCATATTTCTTTCCGAGCAAAATTTTGGAAGTTCATTTCTCCTCCGTTTTAACTTCGATTGACTCCATTATTTTTTATAAATTCATATAAAATCAAATGCTATCCAAAATTTTGGATTTATTTGATTTTTTGTTATATTTATTTTGGTTTATTTTCTTTGCTGGCATATATAAAATGAGGATCCAATGATTTTCAAAGGAGGTCCAGAACAACAACAAGATACAATAAAGCTAGGCAAGCACCCATATTGACTATGTTGAACCCATACTTTATTTCTATTTTGTCCATAATACAAAATGTTATTTCATGTGTAGAAATTAGTTAATGCATAATTTTGTCATGCTATTCCTTTGATAAATATTATCCCATACCAACCCAAGGACTATGTACCCACTGTTTGGAACTTACTTAGTGGGATGTAGGTGATATAATTAATTATTGCTTAGCCATGCTATATTACAAAAATACTAAAAGTTGTCGACCACTTCAATTAATTGTGGGAAATACTGTGATAACCTCGGACAACATATACTGTCTGAGAGGAGTTTCTAAAAATTTATTTTGTTATAAAAATCAAAACGAAATGGTGTTGATGATAAAGGATTTGGATCCAGGCGATAAAATGGAAGTGAAATTTGTTGTTGGAAATTGAGACAGAATTTGTTGCTGAAAGTTGAGGTGATACTTACTCATGTAAGTTAAGGTGTTTACATGCGGGTGGTGTAGCCCAGGAGTGATGAAGGTGATGGAGTCCCATTATGGTCAGTTAAGGATTGAGCTCTAGTGCTGCTAATCCAATTTTAGATTGTACTTCCACATGCCCCTTATGGGATGGGCTTGACCTATTACTTTTAGGACTAGTGAATAAACTCGTAGGTGATAGGTGGAAAGTGCAGATGAGTGGCATAACTCCATGAGAGGCTTATCATGGATTAACATAGGAACTTGCTCAGCACAAAGATGGATCCGCATTCTGTCTGTGTGTCCTGGCTTTGTAATAGCATGCTGGTACTGGGATTGACTAATTTGACGAGTTCATCATTAGGAATGGACATGTGAAAAACCTTATTTTGATATTCCCGCCAGCACACCTCGTGAAGTGTGCTCCTTGGATCCTGGCAACAAGGAAGATTCACATTTTATGGGTAAAACCGTACAACCTCTGCATAGTATAAAAATCTATTTGAATAGCCGTGTCCCTGGTATGGACATAACCTTGACAATGCCACACTTGGTTAGACTCAGTTTTTAAATGTTTGAAAATGTGAGATATGGGAATAAGGACGTAGGACTAGAAGCTGCCCACTAGTGCAGTAGCCGGAGCTATAGAAGATTAACTGGAGCTAATGAGAACTGCAGATGCCATGATGATGATATAGGATTTTCTTTATTTCATATTCAAATTTTCTTTATGTTTATTTACCCTGCTTTCAATTTATTACTTATATTAGAAATGAAAACTTAGTTTTTCGCACAACATGCAACATACGATAGCTCTTCTTTGGACAAAGAAGTTCATATATTATTTTTTATTATTCCTTGTGGCATGCTTATGAGTACATCCATTGTACGCACCTAGCCTGTCGATTTGGCCAGATATGGAAGAAGAGCAGTATTCCTGCAATTGCTTTGACAGTAACTTTGAGGACTAGGATGCAGTCCCAGTCAGTTGTCTATAAGCTTGGCATATCACTGGGCCCAGACTTCTCTTTGAGTTTCCTTCCACTGCAAGCATTTGATGTTCTACCTCTTAGCCCAATCTGTAAATATTCGATTGTAATGGTCAGCCAATTGGTATTATTTTGTGGATGGATGTATTATTCACTTCGACTGTGGGCAGTAGTTATTGATCATAGGACTACTGTTAGTAAACATAGAAGGTAATCCGGTCATTAAGATCGAGTCCTGATAGGTCCCCAACTAGCCGAGGACACTATCAATGGCTTCCGGGTGATGGTGGCGAGGTCAGAGGCTGGTGAAGGAGTCATGTATTTGTTGGAGGGGCTAGCAGCTAAGATAGGAGTGGGTGCCGCTATGCATGGTGCAGAGCTCGTGGGGGCATGGCACCTCCACGTAAGCACGTTACTATCATCGCTGTGCTTGGTACCTACATCTGGATCTTGGTGATCCCCAGGCTCGCGCGACACCGCCATCCCCTGCCCCTACTAAGGTAAGCGAAGCCCCTTTCCCTCCTCTCTTTCCCGTACCTCATCGGTGCAGTTGAGGAAGCCAGTGAAGAGGATTGACAAGTGAGGCAGAAGCGCTGGGCTATCCTAGCACTCTATTTACGTGGTACCGAACATGGCGTGGTGCAGACCCATGTCTAGCACGCGCACACGAACTGCTTGGCACAATGTAGTGTCATTCTTGCTGATGCGGTGGAGGTTGACATTGCATGGAGTGCATACGGCATGGCATGTTTGTATGTCCAACATGCACACGTGTGAGGCTTCACTATAGGGTACAACGTGGTGCTCATCGGTGTAGAGGAGGCTAATGCGGCGGGGGACGAGGTGTCGGTCGTGTGTTGAGAATGTCATGGGGAGTGCGACAATGATGCATGATGACTCTGTGGATATGCTGATCTCTCGGGTGTGCTTAGAGCAAAACTTGTTGCCTTGCTACCGCTCTAACAAGGTGCTAGGTGATTGATGAGGGATGGGAGTGCGGTGCTTGCCCCTCGTCTTTTTATCTTTTTTCTTGAGCTAAGTTTTGTTTCAATGGAACACCTTATTTAGCCTGCAGGGCCTCGCGCTCGGGTTCCTGGGTGTGGCAGGCCACCATGGCCATTTCATCCAAGATTGTAGGGGAGTAGTGTTCGGGTCCACAGGTCCTCGTGGTGGCCGGCCTGTCTCCCCTATTCACTATCGGGCTCCATCTCCCGACCTGGGGCTAGTTCACCTGGAGTGGTTGCATGGGTCGTGTGTGCAGGCTGCAGTCCGACGAGCCATCGTGGCCTTTTTCGTCCAGGCCGTCAAGGAGCAGTGCTCAGCCCCCTAGCTCCGTAGATGGTTCAGCTTGCTTCCCTTTCCATTGTCAGGCCTTGATTTTCAGCCCAGGACTGAGTGTCACCTAGGCGCACATGTCACAGTTCGACGGGCCATGGTCAAAATGGTTGGGCTAGATGGGGATGGTAGTGAAGTCCCAGGCAGCCCTTGTTGGGTTTGTTGTTTGGGCATGCGGCCTTGGTAACACCAGCATTGGCAAGTTGGATTAGCAGGCTGATGGCAGAAGGGAGGGATAAGCGGCCCTCTTTCTCTTGTTTGTAGTGCTTGCCCCCCTCGATGTTTTGATGATCTTTTGAGATGCATCCTTTGAAGTTTTTGATTGCGAGGATGTGATAACCCTTTGTCTTGTTTGTGCTTGAGCAGGTTAGATGACATGTGATAGTCCCCCTTGTTCATCTGAGAGGGCGAGTAAGTCGTCAAGCAAATGCAGGGACCGTTCTCATGATAGGGCATCACGGGATACTATGGAGGCATCCAAGATGGTGAGGAAGAGATCTTCGGGCAGGTAGGAAATGATCGGGCACCAGTCAAGGAGCCATCTTCTAGGAGATACGTATACCACGACCTCTTAGGGCCGACTTCAGTGGACGCTGAGCAACTTGGGTAGTTGGAGGATGTAGGTCACATGCCCCGGGGTCATGGAATTGTCCAGGACCCCCATGAGCAGTGCACACAGTGGGGAGGTACCAGGAGACTATCATGGTGTTTGCTTCCTGGTTCCATGCTGGATTCTGTGTGCTAGTTCACCCCTTTCTGGTGGAGTTCATCAGGGCCTTTGGCATTGATTTGGCCCAACTGCACCTGTCTAGAATCTTCAAGCTCAACATGTTCAGGTGGTTGAGAGAGACGATCATAGGAGAGGACCCTTCCTTGAGGTTGCTCCTTCACTTCTTCCAAGTCAATTAATGGCACCACCCAGAGCATGTTGGCACTGTCTTTTTGAGGCTTCATCAGGTTGCCGAGGACTTTCTTGTTATGCCCTATAAGTGCAAGTCTCCTTTGTGGCAAGAGTGGAATTCTCAGTGGTTCTAATTTTTGTCATCTGGGCCCTCGTCTTCACCACTTCGGTGAACTACCCCAGAATGATGGTCGGGTGGACGTCCCTTGCATGGAGTGGACTTGTGAGGAGAACGGGAAGATATACAAGATCAAGGTTTTGCGATGTGGGCAGAGCTGCAAAGACCTCATTTCGAGATGGTCATGGCAAACCATTACTTATAAGGTCATGGAAGAAGAAGGAATTAGGGACTCCTCGTGCCTTCTATTCTCCGTGCACGGCCGACGGTTTGTGAGTATGCCTACCCATGCCTTTTTTTGCTTATTTACATGATTTTGGATACTGATGGTTTCTTTCTTCTTTTCAACTTCCTTCCCTCACGAGATGGCGGCAGAGTGGGTGGGTCAGCTGATTGGTAACACCAAGGAGCATAAGGAGTATGTTATCACTATGGATGAGAAGGCATCTCATAATAGCGAGGTCCGTCAAGATCGTGCTTCCTGTGAGAGAGGATCCCTCACTTGGCCACTAGTTTCGCTTGCCCGAGGGGCATACAGGGCGCCTTGTGACACCTTCCATGCTAGCCGTTGGTTCCTAGTGTCAGAAAAACCTTGAGAGAGTGTCAAAGTCAGAGGTGCTTGCCTCACCGTACCCTGCATCGAAGCCCCTGAAGCCTTTGAGGAAGAGAAAAGATCTGCCATGCCTGAACTGAGGAAGCCTGTGACTTCTCCTAGGAGGTTGGAGCCCCTAGCCACCATGTCCAATTCCTTGCGAGGATAGAACGATCCCATGAGGGAGATAGATGAGGTCAAGGACTTGGAGGAGTTGGTGGGGCTTAGGCACATTGATAGCTTGGTCTTTGCTTGGTCTCTAGAGGGTGGTTCGTGCGGTGAATTGGTGATTCATGTTGACAAGGAGGAGATATGCTAGTTTTCTCTTGCTTGTGAGGCCCTGAAGGAGATTTGCTGGTTTGCTCTTGCTTGTGAGGTCATGGAGGATGATGCTATGACTGTGGGTAAACACTTAATCTTTTACTTTCACATCCTTCTTTAGTCATTAATTCTTAACCTCGTGGTCTTTTCTCATTTTCAGGTGGCAAGGAGGGTCGTCGGGCCTTTCTGAGAGTCAACCCACACCATTTGAGGAGGAGTTATCTGCTCAGCTTTAGGCGATGGAGGAAACCATGGGTGATGCACTGCAAGTGCACTACTTACTAAGCATTTTTTGGAGGAATACAAGATTAAGCTTGCGGCGTGCACGTCTTCCTTTTTGGTACTCAGCACTTGACTTTTCTAGAGGATGCTTCCGACCTGGCGAGGGCTAGCGTTGCCATGCCCGCGACCTTCATTATTGGTGTTTTGGCCGCGGCTCCCATGAATGACACTTCTTCTTGGGTGATCTTGGGCACCCCGCAACACGATCTCTAGGTGACGGGCTTCTTCTTGTCTTGTTATCTTATCGCCGGTAGAGCTGCATTTGGGGGTGCTACTGACCTGCAAGTGCACATACTTTGACAGAAGTATTTCTGGTTTTATATCAAACCTACTGAGAACATTATTGGAAAACGGTAGATTTTTCCACGACTACGGCATGACTTGTAAAGGGAGCAACGATAATAGAAAAGCTAAAATGAACAATGGTAGAATAGGCTATAGGAGAGGTGGTGTATGGGATCATGTAGCGATAGCTAATCATGTGCTAGGATGCAAATAAATCAATCATGTAGTTGAATTATGATGTAGGCATGTACCCAAAAAAAGAAGTCCTTTCATCAAGCACATCACTTTTGTCCAAATTAAAGTGAACATAAAAGATTCACTGGAGCAAAGAATAAAGTATGGTGGCACATTTATTCCTCGAACTCATGCCTCAAAAACCCCTCACCCTCGACTCTCACTCAATGGGCGGTAGAATGGATAACACGAATAAGCATTTGATATTGTAAGATACGAACGATAGTTCTAAGATCATGCTGCCCAAGCCATAGACAACAAGCATTAAGGCTAACAATAATAAATGATAAACAATAATCAACATCATCGCAATCTGAAATTATTCTTGAAATCAATATAAAAAAGCATCATAGCGTCTCCAAACAATTTACCAATTCCCCTCCATCCTGTATGCCTACGGTGGACTACCCAAACATAGTGAATGAATGAAACAACATGGTAGTCAGAAAGAGATATAACAGTAGCAACTCCACACAATCAACCAATGATGATCTCTCTTGGTGGTGGATGAAGAAACAGTCATCGATCTGTTGGAGAAGCAGTGTCCAATTTGAATTCTGATGGATGCGAAGCAATCTATGAACGCGAACAGTATGGCAACGTTTTCCGTCTCAAGGAAACTCTACCTTGGAAAATATGAGTCGAAAGGGAATAAGTAAACGAAGCAGTATTGTCGAGGGAGCCCCGACCACTCCAGGTGGCAGGGGGCCGGCCTAGGCACTGCCCCACCTAGCTATCTAGGACATGGGGCCCTCCTCTAGTGCGGCTCTTTCTATAGTGGTCTTCCCTTCGTGTATTAAGTCCAAAAGGTCACTCTATAAAAAATCTGAAGTTTTCTGCACACACTAAACAAAATATGGTTTTGTAGGATGCTACATCCCAAATCTTGTAAACCTGTGATATATGCTTGTAAATTCTAGGGGAAATAAGAAACCTAGTTTGCTATGAACCCATGCATGCATATACCTCATTTACAAATTGCATCAATTCAAAAAACCCTATTAATTAAACATGAAGTTAACTAAAAAATGAATCCTAATCCTAACATCACCGGAACCTTTATATAGTAAATTGTATGTATATCGTAAATGTCTTGGAATAGTGCTACAGAACTTTTCGAAGTAAATCATTTGAATTGCTCCCATAGAAAAATGATCTTCTAACTAGGGCTATTTTTGCAAAAACAATAATTTAAGGGCAACTATTTTAATTCATAAAAATTCAGAGAACTATACGTGTTCATGGATTACTTAGCATACTTTATCAAACTTCAAATCATTTTTTGGATCCCTATTTCTCAAACATTTAAAAACAAAACAGAAAATGTAAAAAGAAAAGCAAAAATAAAAACCTAATTTACCCCCCGCCGAACTGGGCTGCCTAACCCAGCTCTACTGTCCCTCTCCGATGGGCTGCGGCCTACTTCTCCTTCCAGTGCATGGCCGCCTGCAGCCCAACTCCTCTCCCGCACGCACCCGTCCGCACCCTCTCTTCCTCCATTTTATCCGTTTCACGGGACCGTGGGTGGTCCCACTCGCAGATTCCCTGCCGCCGTCATTCTTATCCACCCACGTGGGAGCAAGCGCCCCCACACCATGCAGCTGTGGCCGCCACCCCACGCGTCAGATGGCCGTCCCACATAGCTGCTCTGTTTCAACCGTCGCCCGTGACGCACGTTGCCCGCATTCTGCTGCCAGTGCAATGCCACCTCGAGCTCCCCTGTGCTGCTCTTCTCTACTCCATGCTTCACCCAAACCAGTGCTCCCTTCAAGATCCGGCGACTCAAGCCTCAAAGCCCCAGACGCATCCTCCATCGCAACCGAGAGCCTACTCCAGCAACCCGAGCACCTTCTCCTCCATGCTACTCCTCACCCCGCCACCCCGTCACCTCTACTTCCGACTAGAGCCGCCAAGTGAGCTATCCCGAGCTCTGGCAAACTGCAGCCTCTAGCTTCACTCCTTCGTCTTCGGGAGCTCCTGTGAAGCTATCCTCATTCAAACCGCCACGATACCCGAGCTCTCCTCGGGTGTCGTCTTCGCAAGCACACGAAGTCGCCGCTTGTTCCAGGCCAAAGACCATCCCGCAGCTATCGCCATCCATGACTCGCCCTGCCACTCCCTCTACACTCGAACTCCGAGCTGCCGGACTATGCCGCCATCTTCCCGAAGCCGACGATGGCTCAAGACCTCCCACTGCCATCACCATCTACCTTGTCATCGCGCTCGCTGTGGTGAGCCAACCTCCACCGTTTCTCGCCTTCTTCGCCGACGGCTCGCTGTCCTTCCCTGCCGCCGGCCATGTTCTATCGAAGAGGAATTGTGCAAACCGGTCAGACCGAGCCATTTCACGTTCTGACCGAGCTCACCTTAATGTGGCGTACGGTTAATTAAACTGATGCATGATTAGGGAAGTTAAGACAACTGTCAATCAAAGCAACATATGATTATTGTATTCAATGTCTAACTCACCTAGCCATTAATGCTAATTAATTATATTCTGACATAGGTAATGAAACTAATTATTGACATACTCCCTCCGGTATAGAAAAACAAGTCGTTTAGGACATGATTTCAGATACCAAGGAGTGATTAATTAGGGGGTATTTTTTCTTCTTTACCCATATTAAATAGCATGCAAAGTCCCTCGTATTCAACAATCTCCTTCTATCTGACTGGTTACTAACGCGAGCTTTGAAGCAAGAGGCACTAGTTCGATTCCTCGCGGCCTCATTTTTTACGTGGCCGTCGATTTTTGCATGGCCATGTGCGTGGGGCGTGGGCTGGAAATGTTGGCGTGTCGGAGGCCGACGATTTTTGCATGGCGCGCATGCACAGTTTTTCCTTCCCGCTGTCTTTCGCGCTGGACGTTTCGCTCGTTTCCTGGTCTATTTAAACGCCACAAAATGAAGCCTGTTGTGCAACTGACCGAACCAAAGAAATTCCAAACAAAGTGTAGGAGAAGATGGCCATGAACATGGAGCCAGAACAACGCTTCATTGCCGAGTTTGATCTAAACGTGGAGCCTCTATGGGAAGATCACAATGGTAACGCAGTTCTTCTTTTTTCATTTGCCGTGCAACCATTTGTTCATATGCCATCGGTACTTAGTTTTCTTTTGAATAGGGTTTAATTTCAACATGGAGTCACAACATGATGGTGGGATCGATTTAAACTTTGAAGCACCTGTAGACGACATTGCTGGTAAGTGCAACGTATTTCAACTTTGTGATTACCATCTTTCTCTCTGTTTTGATGGTGTTCCAATTCTGTTTGTTCCTAGTGCTACGGTCGAATGTAAATATGCATGTTTTTTTTGTTCACTAATGATGGTTCTTGTAATCATTTTTAGGTACTGGTAGGAGGAAAGATATGACTGAGGAAGTAAGAAAACAAGTGTACCAAACCTTGTTAGCTAGAAGCACAAATAGAAAACTAGCGAAGCATGTTACCAGCCAAGTTGCTACACAATTTGGATTACATATCCGCACTGTTCAGCGCTTGTGGAATAAAGGTAAAGGAAACGTTGATCAGGGCATTCTAGTTAGTGTTGGTTCAAGAAAGAGAGGTAGATCAGGTCGTAAGCCAATTCCAGTTAATTTGGAGCCATTGCGCAATGTTGCCCTTAAGGACAGAATGACCCTACAAGATGTGAGTAAAATTCTAGGTATTAGCAAATCCAAGCTTATTAGGTTCATGCGACAAGGTCACCTTAGGCGCCACTCAAATAGCATAAAAACCACACTGGACCGATGCAAACAAGAAGGCTCGGCTACAATGGTGTGTGAATATGGTTGAACCTGAAAGCTTGCCTGATAATCCAAGGTTTAAGGGTTTGTTTGACCACGTTTTCATCGATGAGAAATGGTTCTTTCTTACTCAAAAATCTGAGAAGTATTACTTGCTTCCCGATGAAGATGAGCCCCACCGTACTTGTAAGAGTAAGAACTACATCCCTAGACTCATGTTCTTGTGTGTAAGTGCTCGGTCAAGATTTAACAATGAAGTTTGCACTTTTGATGGGAAGATTGGGTGCTTTCCTCTTGTGACTTATGACCATGCTAAAAGAAATAGTGTGAACCGGCAAGCTGGGACATTGGTAGTGAAGCCCATCACTTCAATCACTAGAGACGTCATTAGAGAGTTCATGGTTGAGAAGGTGTTGCCGGCTATTCGAGCGAAGTGGCCACGCGAGGATATCAACAAACCAATCTACATCGTACAAGACAATGCACCATCCCATTTAGAACTTGATGATCCACTATTTTGTGAAGCTGCTAAGCAAGGAGGTTTTGATATTCGGTTAATTTGTCAACCACCCAATTCACCGGATTTCAACATTCTAGATTTGGGATTCTTTTGTGCTATACAATCCATTCAATACAAGAAGACTGCAAAAACGGTTGAAGATCTTGTTCCAGTCGTTCAAGAGGTAAAGCAGTACTAGAATTATGCAAAAAATAGTTCAATATCGGTTTTATACTAACTATTACTTGTTGCAATCATGAAACAGGCATTCCATGAGTACTGTCCACGGAAAGCAAACAGAATTATGTAACACTTCAATTAGTTTTGAAGGAGTGCATGAAGGTTACAGGTTCAAATAAATTCAGAATTCCTCATATGAAAAAAGGAAAACTAGAGAGACAGGGCCGGCTTCCCTTGCAGATCACTTGTGAGGCGTCGTTGTTAGCCGATGCTATGGCTTCCCTTGCAGATCACTTGTGAGGCGTTGTTGTTAGCCGATGTAATCTAGACATCCATCTTGGCTGCATGGAACATGTAGAAATGTTTAATTATTGTGATCTTGCTGCTACTATGTCATTGCTACATTTACCTTCGTCGATCTCAGCACCTTTGTCGGACTCTTTCTTTTTGCGGATATCGTCGAGCTTCTTGAGCACCTGCTGAGGTAACACGAGTGTCGCGCCATCCATATTCACTTCATCGACATCAGGAATAAGTATATCGCAATCGAAATCGTCGAGACCGTATATCCATGACGTGTGTGTGTAGTCACTGTGCACGAGTCCACAGCGATGACATGGCTTCCTGCGTGCGAGCCGGCATGCATCAAGGTCCTTGACGTCATGCACTCCGCCGCAGTGACCGCATGCAGGAAGCAGCGCGACGTCCTCCGGCGTGAGGTCCTCCTCTTCGTCCTCGGAGTCAGGAACAACGAGTGCGGCGTCCTTCGCGAGCTCATCCATTGTGCCTGCGTTGTCTTTCTCTAGCGCAACGTCCTTCACGAGCTCGTCCATGGTGTCGGCGTCGACCTTTGCGAGCTCATCCATGGTGCCGGCGTCGTCGTTCTTCACGAGCTCATCCATGGTGCCAGCAGAGGCGAGCAGCGGTGGAGATGAGCAGCGGCGGAGGCTACCAGCGGCAGAGGCGAGCAAGCGCCGGTGGAGTCGAGCAGCGGCAGCGGCGAGCTGCTGGTTTTAGCTGCGAGCTGCAGTGGAGTCGAGTAGCATGCGCCTGCGCGAGGCGTTGGGGCCAAGCGCTGGAGTAACGCACACACACGGGAGACAAAGCGAAAAATTAAATGGCGTCCGCATGCAGCCAGGGGCAGAATAGGGAGAAAAGCACCTCAAAATTGGAAACAACATGTTTTAGGCGACTTTCAGTAGAAGGCCAAAACGACTTGTTTTTCTATACCGGAGGGAGTATTATAATTAATGGTAAAAGCATGCAACGATTGAAATAGCAATAAATAAACTTAAGACATCCGTTAATTGCATCCGGACATAATTAATGCTCCTAATAATTACCATATTTGATACTTAATGCTAATCATTGCAATGTGGTAGTTAGTACCAGGATTAATTGAATTTTAGCACAATTAATGCTCCATTAACCGATTCCATACATCACTAATACTAACTAATTAATGTAAACCCGGTTAGCTCACTAATTTTGTCCGAATGCAACTAAGGCAACTAATGATTACATCAGTTGAGTATTAATTAGCTGATTGCAATAATTACAATTGTGATCAATGAGCTCAAGACACCATTAACACTTCAATTAATGCACTGGCAACCACTTCCAACCCATTTAATAACTAAATAGTGTAATTAATATGTCCTGAGAATATGACTCTATGACAAACATGGCCAGCACGTAAGCATTTAAGAAAATAAAGAAAAAGAATAATAAAAGAGAAACAATAGTGTATGACAGTGAGTCCCACTGTCATATTGACTAGTCAAATATTGACCAGTCAACCCTACTAGTACCGACATCTCATTCCATGAATCTAGCATGCTATTGACTAATAAAAATAATTTGTAATATCTTTACTAAGGAAAAGATGAAAGGGGGATTAAAATAGTTCAAATCTAGCTTAACACCTAAAATGAAAATATCTTGCATTGGTTCCTAAATGTGTTACCTACATCATAAAATGCATTCCCGCATAACTTCAATTGTGTTTTGCTGGTATTGATCAGATTTCTCCCTTTTATTGTTTTCTTGTATTTCGATGTGCTCGTGATTAGGAACGGATAACGAAGTTTATCCTTGAAAGTCATCTCCATCAAGTACCATTTATTCAAGGGCCAGGCAAGCATGCTCGCTTGTTGATAATATTCCAGGTTATTTTGATATCTGTGAGGATCCGGACTTAGCTTCCTGACCCTCCCTGTGTATCTCCTCATCAGTCCAGGATCAAGCTGATGAACACAGGCGAATTGATATCACTGCACACATCACGAAATATTTTACAAACATAAACAGTTGAGTTATAGCAGCGATATGACTAAATAAAGTAACTAAGACTTATGTCCCTTACCATTCAGAAACACAGTGGAAAATTAAAGCGTAGATGTCTCCATCTCAACCACAGGCAGTCGACGGAGGCCACGTGACCTAAACCTCAGCATTGACATAGAAGATTTCTCATAGTCTTCATCGTCCTGATAGATATCTGAACACGTCCAACAAACAACATGCTCGATGAGTACTTCACGTGCTCAGCAAGCCACCTGGCGGTAGATGGTCCTACCGTACTATATGCAAGGCTTCAAGGAAGGCTCTATGGTTTATTTGCGTAAAGCAACTTTTAGTTGAATTACTATAATAGATTCGAAGGCAGCATTTTGATATAAATCAATTTTAATATCAGGGGTGTTTCTCACAAATATGAGGGTCCACGACCAACACATGCGAGTAAGGCATCCGGCCTAACCTCATCCATATGTTTCAACCACCTTTTCACCTTTCTAGAACTAGGGTAGAGGGAATTAGCAAGGGGAAGAAAGACAGGTCCTTTTCGTCAAGAATGAGTCTTGTATCATCCGTGACCGTGGATACGGCTAATTGATTAGTTTATCACTCTGCAGAATTTGTACACTTTACCCACATGACACAATCTCATCTTGTTACCACTGGCCGTCGCCAGCATAGTACACACCCATCGGTGTACCGGCAGGGAGATTGTGACGATGTCTTTTAGCTAGATCCCCCTAAGGTGTGACATGCCCACCGGGTCTGGTCCAGAGTTTAGAGTACATCCCCACGCTCCGATCCCCCCATCTATACCGAGGGTCCTCATAGCCACGTCCACCCCTTCTGCGGTACGGCAACATCGGCACCAAAGGCTGACTAACCTACTTGACCAAACCAGTGCCCATATAGCATGTGGTTGTACTGTTGTCACAATTCTCCAACTTCAAGACTTCGGCCTTAAGCGGTACGGACGACCAATGCTTCCTTTAAACCGGCCTTCTGCAGTTAGGACAACCATTTGCTCCTTCAACATTGATTTAGTTGTCGCCCGCACCATTTTAGATGGTAAGTTTCACCCAGAGTAGAATTTGGAAGAATAGAGAGAGAAAACAACAGACATCCGGCCCTAGCTCAGCGAGCTCAACAACAAGTTTCAATATCAAGGATCATCGATCCAAAGATCATTCCTCCGAAGAGGCAAATCAAAACATCCTAAGGATATATTTAAGCATGTCTAAGCATTTCTCTACTCTATTCGGAGATAATAACATATTAATCTACTCAGGGTATCAAGTAAACGGCGACAAGCGGAAAGGTAATGGTGTGTCAATCGACACGCTAGCTACTGGAATAAAACAGCATGCATGTTTATAAACAATAAAATATAATGACTTTGAAAATATAGAATCAACATGATCAAGAAGAGGGGGCATGCCTTCGTTGACGAGTTGGTCTTCTTCTGTAGGAACTTGTCCTTACCCAACTTCGCTACTTCCTATTCATCACAACAGCAATAAAGTGCAAAGAAATAAATATAACTCCAAATTAGTTACCAAATGGAAATACCAGAAGAATAGAGCTAGCAAGGTCGGATAGGTATCGGAGGACAAAGGTGAAGGGATAGGATTGTCGAAAGACAACTAGAAAGTTGTGAGATTATATATCTCAACCAGATAGAGTACATGTACTCGAAAGATGGTCTTCCAGATCTGATCATTCTGAAAAAAGGATAGATTTATGGAGATAAAATTTGCATGTAAAAGGACTAAAGTTAATCCACATGCAAGATAGGGATAGATATGTGTGACTAGGAACAATATATGGTCGATGACAACAATAGCACAACCATATGATTAAATATGAAAACCCGACATACTAGTAAAATAAGCATAACCTATCATACTAGTAGACAAGCAAGGTCCTGGCATGCTAGTCGGTTAGAAATGATAACAGGTGACATGACAATCTTTATGGACTATCATGCAACATATAATTAGACATCATGTAACAAACTAGATAGACTAGGCATGAAATAGAGACTAGTCATGGCGTAGCATAAGATAACATATGATCATGCAGTTACAATCTAATAATAGTCTGAAAGTGCATCCAGTCCCAAGGAGAGTGGAAGGATGATTATCTAGCCCCAAGGTTTAGTTTTGATGGTTAATGGCAACCCTCACCTGTATCTAACGTTTACAACGAGTGTGAACAGGAGTTTAGATGAACAGGTGATCGATCAAGACAACATCTGACTGATGATAAGGCCAAAAAAAGAGCAAGGAACCGTGAAGGTCAGAAGGGCTAGCTGAGCTAGTCTCCTGAGGCTCAGTTGCGAGGAAGCCGAGGCTGTGCTCGAGGGCAAGCGAGGTGATGGTGGCTTGATGAAGTTCAAGGACCGTGACTGCAAGCTGGATAAAACCTGGAGGAGCTAGGAAGCTAGTGGATCTGCGTCAAGGGGTTTGCTATGCGTCTTCAAGGGCTGTCATCTTCAGTTGTTAGCTTGGAACCAGTGCCAAGATTCTGAGCTAGCTAGTCAGTGGCAGTGGTGAGTCCATTGTCCTCCTGAATCAGTTTAAGGTTTGTAGTGAGCCGGCCTGTGTTGTGCTCAGGTGCTGCCTGAGGCAACCGAGTCCACCTGAGTTTGGCATCTGAGACTCAGGTGGGTAGCTCAGCCGTGGCTAGTAGGTTACCAAGTGTATGTTAGCTGAGTCTCAGATAGGTTTGTCTGGTGGCTCTTTGTCTGACGTGGCATGAGGGTAACGGCTAGCTGCTAGGGACTCTATAAATAGGGAACCTGGGGAGATTTCGACCTCAACCTTTACCTATATCATAGAAAGCACCTTGCTATTGGAAGCGAGAGCTCTTAGTCTCCGAGAGAGCGTTGCCTGCGTGCATCCACCGTGAGAGAGAGTTGCTTTACATCTTGAGTGCTTCAGAACTGAGAGAGTTCATGGTACTGGTTCCTCCAAGAGACTGAGAGAGCTCTTGGTGTTCGTTTGTTCCAAGACCGGGAAGTTGGAGTCGTTGGTGAGCAAGCCAAGTCTTGTGTGGCTGCCTCCAAGTGTCTGTGAAGGCGATTTGGGTCTGCCTGTCTTGCTGCGGTGAGATCAAAAGGATTCGACACAAGATAAGTGAACGATGAAAGAGCACAGTTCAGTGCCGGCTGTGAAAGCAGCTTCCTCAACGGAGACGTACCACTTTGCATGGAGTGGGAACTTCGGTAAAACAAATCCCTGTGTCTACTTGTTCATTTGCATGATTTGTTTTTACCTGTGCAGATATATATAGAACACTCTCTGCTGCACACAACTGAGTTTCCCACCTGAGACTCAGTTGACACACAACTGAATTGCCTATCTGATGCACACAACTGAGTCACGCACCTGAGACTCTGATACGGAGGGCTCCCGATCTTCACGATTTGGACAAGGGGTAACTAGAAGGGCCTAGATGAAATCCCAAACCAACAACAAAACCCCAACGGGTTAGCCTTTGGAACTAGGGCTCAAATCAACTCCTCCTCTCAATGAATGCCTCGATTACCATCCGGGGGCACATGCTGGTCCTTACAATCCAAGAGAGATTACAAGGCCTAAGATGGAACCCTAATCTAGAGGGAAGAAACCCTAGATTAGGAGCAAAGCTCACTTTTAGTCTAACAATAAGTCTAATCTTGATTAGGGTTTGGGTACGGGTATTTATAGCCCTAACCCCGTAACCCTTGAGGGCTAAGCCAAATCCTTACATGGGCCTCGGCCCGTTACTGTGCGCAGACAGTACGCCTGGACATTCCGGGGTAACTTGTCCGGAATGTCCGGCCGTAGCGCCCGGACATTCCGGGGTAAGTTTTCCAGAATGTCCGGACGTCTTGATCAGTGGACGTCCGGAGGGTCGGAGCTGGCACTCCGGGCAGGGTCATCCGAGCCTCCGGGGCTGGGATCCGGAGTGTCCGGACGTGGAGCTGGCAGGAGATGTTCTCGGCCATCCATCCGGAGTATCCGGGCTTGGGGCCAGAATGTCCGGATACCATCCCGAGAGGAGCACATCCCTGGTGGAGGACGTCCGGAGATTCCGGGTTGTCCCGGAATGTCCGGGTGTGTTGTGGGATCTCGGTGCTTCCGGGATTGGTCCGTCCGGAGTGTCCGGGCTTCCTTGTCCAGAATGTCCGGACATGCATTCCAGGCAGCCCAGGTTCTTCTTCCACTTGGCTCCGCTCCTTTGCTCTTTTGCATCCACGGCCTTCGTATCACTAGGATCTCCAAACCTAAGGAAGCAAGACATAGGAACATAAAGTAGCATGCCATTCTTAGTAGGATTAGATGGACATATGTAAAGGAGAAGATTCACCTTTTCATGCCATGTCTTGGCAACATATGATCCAACACATGTGTCGCTTGGATTTGAATAGCTTGATAGAGTGTTGTCCATGGCGATGTCCGCATGATTCCCCCTTCTCGAAAAGGAGTCGTCCTCGACTCCGCTCCTTCAATGCCCAAGAGGGATGATGTCCAAGCTTCTTCCCTTTGATACCTCGTACCGACGTCTTCCTTGTAGTTGGTACTCCGTGGTGTTATTTCTCCTTCCATGATATACATCAAGCTAACAATGAAGAAGAAACAACACTCAAAGAGTAGACCATCCTTAAAGCTTATGAGAGAGTTGTCACAAGGGAAAGAATTCACCTTGGTGAGGTTTCATCGTGCTTTCCTTGTTAGCTCTTGACGCGTAGTGGTGCTTGGCATGAACACTTCTTGGATGCTTAAGCTTCTTTTGGTCAGCTCATGTTGTTCGGCCGTTGCTATGTAGACCTTGTTTCCTGCACCATCACTAGACAAAACAAACATCGTGTATGCGTGGTAGATAAATACGTCATCCACCATGAAGTGTCCCTTCTTTCGCATATCACCATTAGCACAAAACATGTAGAGCAAGCATAACGTGTATGCATGGTATATGTACATGTCATCCATCATAATATGTCCCTTGTTTTGTTCAACAATAAAAGAGCTAAAGATGCATGGCAAATATGCAGCGTGTATCTTTTTACTCAATGCACCCCTAGTGTTATGCATCATGGTTTCTCGAGTGTCATGTATGCTCTTTGTATTATTCTCATCATACTCCATATTTTCAAGCATTAGATCATTGTTGCAAACATATCGATGGGAAGAACAAGTGGTCAACATATTTGTTGCAGTAAAAGGAACAATTTGATGATATTCATTACATGGCACATTTAAGATATTAGCATAGTTGCAAGGGGTCTTATGGAAAGAGCAAGTATTCATCATGTTTCTTGCAACGCTTGTGGCATTATCATCATCATGCATGGCAAAGTGTTCATGGCATGGTATATAAGATGGATTGCCCAAAATATGCAACTTCAACATGGCAATTTCATTGCAAGTGATATTCGTGCCACAAACCACAAACTTGTCATCTATGCCATATTCACCGATTAAGTTAAATTTATAAGGATAAGCATAGGCACTATGAAAAGGCTTCAAAGATGTGATTTTAGAAATCTTTTCCATAGCACTAGACAAAGTAATGGGATTATCAAACATGATATAGCTGTTGGAAATATGCCCTAGAGGCAATAATAAAGTTGTTATTATTCTATTTTCATGTTCATGATTAAGTTTATGTTCTATGCTAGAATTGCATTGGTTCTTGAATATGAGATTCAGAGGAAAACCTAATTGCATGTGTGGAATAGTAAACACCATTCAGATCCCTAGTTAGGCCTCTAGACTAGCTCATGTATTGTTGATGGTCTTGTTTTCCTGATCATGGGCATTGTTAATGTAACAAGGATGCCGGCAATAATGGGAACACATTGTTAGGGTAACTATAGTGTTGGATAGACCCCCTTATGAGATACTGCGAGATCACTTCGTCAATATGTTGTCAGTATCTTCTCATTATGTGTTAACATTTACTTGTGTCCTTAGACCATGAGAATATCGTAGACCCGGATACCGGATGGTTGCTTTGGGGTCATCAAACATTACTCCGTTACTGGGTAATTATAAAGGTGACTTTCAGGTACACCAGAAAGTATATCGTGGTTCTTGATATCTCAAGACTAGGATTTGCCCATTCGGCAATGGAGAGATATACTCTGGGCCCACTCGGTATTACGGTGTCCAGCATCGCCTGGCCAGGTATTGTGACTAAAAGGTTAATCACGGGGATACCGGAATACGAAAACGAGAAAAGAGTACAAACCGGTAACGAGGATAACTAGGTATGGTGATCAAGGAGTTGATCACAGGGATACCGTCAAAGTCTCGCCTCGGGTTGTGTAATGTATCGTGAGGCAAAAGGATGATATGCGGTAATACGAGGTTCGCTCGATAAAGATCTTCGATGATATGTGGGAATCGTTATGGGTGTCCAGATCCCCCTGACGATTATTGACTGGAAGGTGTTCCGGACATGTCCACATATACTCGAACCTATAGGGTCACACGCTTAACGTTTTAGCGACATTTAGGAATGCTACGATTTATGGAGAACGAGAGAGAAGGGTTTCAAAAGTGTTTCGGATGATCTCGAAAGTGTTCTGGGAGGTCCCGGATGGTTCTGGTGATGTCCGGAAGTGTTCCGGAAAGTTCTAGAAGGTTCTAGAAATTCTAGAAGGTTCTAGAAGTTCTAGAAGGTTCTAGAAGGTTCTGGCGGAGTTGGACTCCAACTCCAACAGGGTGTCCCTGCTGGAGTAGGACTTCACCTGCCTAGGGAGAGCTGTCCCAACCCCTATAAATAGAGGGGTAGGGCATCTCAAAGGGAATCCCGAGCAGCCCCAGAGGCAGCCCCAGAAGCAGCCCTAAACCCTAGGCCGGCCAACTCTAGATTGGCCACAGCCTTCTTTTTCTCTCTCTTCTAGATTGGATCTAATACAGCTGCCGGCGCGCTGCTGCTTCTCCTTCTTGTAGATCCCCGCTGTTCTTGTGTGCTGGTCCACACATTACCGCGGTGTCGCTGATCCGGTACGCGTGGATACCTCGGAGACGTCGTATACTTCGGCATTCGATCGGGCAAACTATTCGCGAGGAGATCGCTCTCGCGGCTGGGAGGTATAACCTAGCTGCGGGAGTCTGCGGACTTCATCGACATCGGTCAACTTCTCCGCTGCATTGACGTGATCGTCGAAGGTATGATCTCGTTGCCTGCACCTCGATAGTGATCTTGGGGTGGATTGTGTGCGGTAAATTTTGTTTTGCGTAGCACGTTCCCCAACAATAGAATATGGAATGAGCAAGTGTGATTTTAGAAAGAACTTCGTCATGTCTAATTAATTCCACGTGATTAGCATGTTTTGCAATCAAATCATCACATGGCCAAGTCAAAACGACATGAGAAGAAATAATAATCTCATCTACGTCATGCAAGCAATCAAATCTTTGCTCATGCTTTTGTGGGACCATCACAACACCTATGTTGTTACCTTTGATGTCCTCCTCAATTGAAGTAGGTGTGGGCGGTGACTTTGCCTCCTTGGAAAACACATTTCTCTCCTATTGTGGGGACCTCCTCCTCCTCGAATGGTAGGGCGTGCTCATTGAGAAAGGGCGCCGGTTGATCCTCCAATTCCTGCACCAAATGAGAGACAACACTAAAAGGAGAGGGTAAATAGTTAGTCTTTGACATGACCTCACTTGACCTAACAACTACCTCTCTCAACTCTTGTGGTCTCTCTTTCTCACTCACAACCTCGATGCACTCAATCTCACATTTGGTGGAGTCGCACATCTCTCTCTTTTTACCACTCTCTCTCAAGTTGGTTATGTGGCTCTCAACCTCACATGGGATTGTTTGCATCCAAGTTTATATGGTGGAGGTACTCTTGGTACATTCATTTCCATGCGCCTCCTCGGTCGAAGGGAAAATCCCATGCTCGACCATCTTTTCGCTCGCCTCGCCGCCAAAGATGCAAGCGCCATTTTGGATAGCGCCATTCACCACCATGGTCAAAGGGAAATTCCCATGCTCGACCAACTCCATACTCGCCTCCAAAGGGGGAGCCTTGGTCTCCTTGATAAGCTTCTCCTCTTGCTGTTCCTCTTCTTGGGCCTTGATCACCTTGACTCGTTTCTCCGCCTCGAGAGCACAATCCAAGAGATCTAGCAAGCTCTGGAAGTTCCTGAGAGGGAGTGCAGAGATGATGTCGAAGTTTAATCCATCCTCAACGTACTTCATCTCTGTTCTTGTACTAAAACCACCGGCTCGTCGCATTGCATGCTTCATTTCATTGAAGTAGACATGGACCGGTTGGTTCCTTTGCTTGATGCACTCCACTTGGCGAAGCAGCTCTCTTGAGTACTTGGGTGGCACGAACTCATCTCGCACGAGCGTCTTCAAGCTTGTCCAATCGATGATGAGTTCCTTCATGGGAAGTAGACGCCACCATCTTGAAGCGTAGTCGTGGAAGTCCATCATGGCTCGTTTGACATCTTCAATTGGGGGTACTCGTTGAAGCTTGAGGAACTTCTCCATCTGTCATTCCCACTCAAGGTACTCCTCCGGGTCTTCAGTCCCATAGAATGAAATCTCTATGTAGTCTTCGGGCTCGTGGTCGCCGGGGAACTTGGTCTGGAAGAACTTGGGCATGGTGGTCTTCGGCTTGCCGAGCTTCTTCGCTTCACCATCATGGCAACCTTGTCGTTGAGAAGCTCCTTGGCAGTGTGTGCTTGTACGGCTTCGTCCATCCTCATTCGTCTGTTGATGATGGCTTCTCCTCACGTTTTTGGGGCTTCGGACATCGAGGTTCTTGTCGGTGAAGTCCCTTGATGGAGATGACCGTGGGTTGCTCGCCTCATTCATTGAAGACCACAAGGCTCGAAATGATGTTGTAGTTTGCCGTGTTTCCCCTTGTCCTTGTCTCTCCTTCTTGGCATCCATTTCGTGGTCAAACCTAAACATGGTTAAGATACAAGCACAAAGGATATGTATGTGGTGTATGTGGAAGTTGGAACCCTACGCTTTTTGCTCACCTCACTTACCACCGAAGTCCTTGCCTCCTTGGATTGAAGGATCGGATGGTCTCCATGGGAATCGGTGGCCCTCAAGAGGTAGTTGACAAGGTTCCAAGTCCCAAAAACTACCACACACAATGGCTTATGTGGAGCTCGGAAAAGGTTAGCACAACACACACTAAGCAATTGGATAATGAGATATTGCAAAAATTAGTAATAATCCACAATAGAAACAATGCAATAAGAATTGATCTCAAAAGATATAAGCGAAGCTCAACAACTCACACACAATGATAATGGGATTTGTGCAACCAAAGAAATGAGCCAGTACAAAATTTGCCTAGCGAAGACTATAAGCTCATGTTGCACAAATTCTAGGAAAAACGCTAGCTCGATTGCAAAGTTTGTAGGGCTACGGATTTGCACATTTGTACCACTCGCCTACTTGGAGCCTTTCAAGTTTTTGCGCTTTCCTACAAAATAAACACTTTCTTTCTTCTCTTTTCTTTTTTTTTGTCTTTTTCTTTTGATCTTCTTTCTTTTTTTGACTTTTTCCTTCCTTTTCTTTCTTTGTGCCAAGACCTACAAGAACAACTAGCGCTTACAATTTTGCTCGGGGTACTTTAGGTAGTATCAAGTGCGCAAAGCCCAAGCAATCATCGATGAGCTAGTCTTTATAGGTTCAAAGTATTTGCGAAGGGTAGAATGGCTCACAAAGAAATGCAAGGAAGAAGGGCCTTTTCGGAGGTTTTACCTTGCTTGTGGAGGTTGGTGTTGATGATGATGACCTAGAGCTCGTCGCTAGCTTTCCAACGAGTCCAAGATCACCGAAAACGGAGTCCGGATGTGAAAGATACGGCCGAAACAGTGCTTGCTGTGCAGCCTGATTTTGGCTGCCCGGAGATTCCGGATAAGATGGGCCGGATACTCCGGGGTAGGCCAGAGATTCCGGGGTAAAATGTCTGGATACTTCGGGGTACGTCCCGAGAGCTCGAAATCTTCTGATGTGATAGGCCGGAGACTCCGGTTGCGTGGTCCAGATACTCCGGGTGTGCTGGGAGGTTCCAGATCTGAACAGGGGCGGCTCGAAAAGCCACAAATCAGAGAGGAAAAATGAGTAATAGGCCAAGGCAACGCAAAGGAAGGTTAGATCAACAAATATAGCAAAGATCTAATGGATCAAAACCAACCAAAACTCACCCAGAACTCCGAATTGCATCAAGATTTCAAAACGGGCTATTTTTGTGGGGTTTTTGAAATAGGCAAGAAAAACCAAATCAAAGCTAGCAATTGGGGGTAGGGAAAAGAGGGTATACAAATCCAAATCGTGTCAACCTAGAGCTCTGATACCAAGTTGATACGGAGGGCTCCCGATCTTCACGATTTGGACAAGGGGTAAATAGAAGGGCCTAGATGAAATCCCAAACCAACAACAAAACCCCAATGGGTTAGCCTTTGGAACTAGGACTCAAATCAACTCCTCCTCTCAATGAATGCCTCAATTACCATCTGGGGGCACACGCTGGTCCTTACAATCCAAGAGAGATTACAAGGCCTAAGATGGAACCCTAATCTAGAGGGAAGAAACCCTAGATTAGGAGCAAAGCTCACTTTTAGTCTTAACAATCAGTCTAATCTTGATTAGGGTTTGGGTACGGGTATTTATAGCCCTAACCCCGTAACCCTTGAGGGCTAAGCCAAATCCTTACATGGGCCTCGGCCCGTTACTGTGCGCAGACAGTACGCCCGGACATTCCGGGGTAACTTGTCCGGAATGTCCGGCCGTAGGGCCCGGACATTCCGGGGTAAGTTTTCCGGAATGTCCGGACGTCTTGATCAGTGGACGTCCGGAGGTTCGGAGCTGGCGCTCCGGGCAGGGGTCATCCGAAGCCTCCGGGGTTGGGATCCGGAGTGTCCGGACGTGGAGCTGGCAGGAGATGTTCTCGGCCATCCATCCGGAGTATCCGGGCTTGGGGCCAGAATGTCCGGATACCATCCCGAGAGGAGCACATCCCTGGTGGAGGACGTCCGGAGATTCCGGGTTGTCCCAGAATGTCCGGGTGTGTTGTGGGATCTCGGTGCTTCCGGGATTGGTCCGTCCGGAGTGTCCAGGCTTCCTTGTCCAAAATGTCCGAACATGCATTCTAGGCAGCCCAGGTTCTTCTTCCACTTGGCTCCGCTCCTTTGCTCTTTTGCATCCACAGCCTTCGTATCACTAGGATCTCCAAACCTAAGGAAGCAAGACATAGGAACATAAAGTAGCATGCCATTCTTAGTAGGATTAGATGGACACATGTAAAGGAGAAGATTCACCTTTTCATGTCATGTCTTGGCAACATATGATCCAACAGATGTGTCGCTTGGATTTGAATAGCTTGATAGAGTGTTGTCCATGGCGATGTCCACATCAGACTCAGTTGACACTCTCTAGTCTTTGTTTTTCCTGCATGTTATCTGAGTTATCTGCCTGAGTGTCAGCTGCCTGTTTCAGTTGCCTGTACCTAGCTAGGATTGACCTATTTAATTTAAGTAAAGCCCATTAGGTCTAGAATTTTATAGAGCCGACCTATTCACCCCTCTCTGGTCGACTCCTGAGATCCTTTCATAGTCATTAATAATACAAACGGTGATTAAACTATATGACCAAATAACAACTAGCATCGATATGATATGCACCAAACATACATGCAATCTATGACAGAACATTAACTCTACTCATGCTATTGTGTACAATGCAGAAATCAACCTACACATACTACACATAACAATAATAATATTTTAGTAAAGAATGATTATTAGCAACATATATGCATATATTATAATCGATACCTAAAGGTTAACCATGTATGTGTGAGTATACACCACCTTATGGAAGTGTAACATAAGATATTAAGCTATGCATACTAGTACATACATATTATATGTCCATCAACTAACATACGATATGATTAAATAATAATAATTCAATAAGGGATTATTGTTCCAACATGTAGATTGTTAACAATATTAAGTCCAATTATATATATACGTACATATAACTATATGTAACTGCATGATTATGTAACATCAAATCATGATGAACATGTACAACTTAGCTGTGTTTAAATAAATAATTAAAATATAAACAAGAGTAGAATAATGTGCTAAACCAATTCACAGCAAACTATTAATCCAAAACATAGAATGAGCTATGTATATATATGCACAACTTTATAAACACAGTGACGTGGCAATCCTAACAAGCTTAGTAAACTTTCATCACGTGTGGTTAAAGACATTAACATGCTAATGAGCAATCATGTGCCACGTGCAATAACAATCTGGTGTGTGCTAATAGGCATACCTTATACAAGAATTAACTAACATGGAGTAAATCATATTAATATAAGTTTAGCAAAGATTATGCTTATAGTATTATATGTTATTTGCAAATGTTAAATTTTATTATACCTATGCTTCACACACTATATGTGTACATGCATATGATCATGCAATATGAACCTCATTAGACAAGAATAATTTTATTCATGATACAAATAAGATTAAACTAACATGTCGAACCAACTCATGTCTAATGGTTATTAAAATAGAACTATTTGCATATATGCATATTATATTCAATTATGTAAACATGCAACATGTTGCTATATGGACATGGATACACCTATTAATTAACTAAACATAATTGATCAACATGATAGAAACTCTTAAGCGTGAACATCATATAAAGGGAAAGAAAGAAATATAAAACAATCATACATATAAGTATATGAAACTAAAGGCTAACATAACATGTTACTTAATTTAGTAATCAAACAGTAATGAAAACATTAGAGATGAAGATATGGTGATGCGGGTGATTTTGGATAGAGATTAATGGTGGAAAAGAATGGCATAATGTGCCACAAGATGATAGGAGATCAACTATACGGATGGTGGCGACATTCGCAACACGAAACGGTCGGAATTGGACATAGATTGGTTCTGGACAGACCGGAGGACTTTTGATGCTGCGCGATGCTCGCTCAATGAAATCGCAATCCACCAATTGGGTTAGAAACTAGACACACAGAGGTCAAATCCTACCAAAGGGTTTTGGAGAATTCTTACGGAGTCAATGGGAAAAGATCAGACAAGTTAAACTTTCTACAGATTGAATCTGGACATCCGCGGACAGCATGTCAGAGATGGATCAATTCCCGATAGACGGCTACATGGATGAAGGTGAAAATTTATAGAGATGTTCATAGATACCTAAGGCACAACTTCACCAAAGGGATTCTTTAAAAACTCACCAGATCAATGGGGAAAGAGGTGATAATGCCGCTGTACCGTTCGTGCAGTCAAATCTATGCATGAACAGCAGCATGAAGAAACTTGATTTCCTGGAGATTGGACCGTTGGATTGCCTTCAAATTTTGTGGAGACGATCTTGACAACATCATCCATTACCCACTGAACGGATCTTGAAAAGGAGGTCCGAGCCAACGAGGAAGCTGTTCCAATCTTGGTGCACGTGGAGAGTAATCTGGATACAAACAGCACATCAGTGTTTGGAGCTCTGTCGGAGATTGCACCATTGGATCTTCATCAAAATTTGCAGAGAGGTGGAGGAGAAGATTACACATCTTCTCACCGGAGGGATCATCAAAAAGATTTCCGAAGCGATGGGAATTGCAAAAATACAGAGGCGGTGAATGCTGTTTGGAGACTGCACACGAACAAAAAAGGGGAGGCTGAGGGTTTGGAATGTTTAGAGGCAAGGACGTCATGGAAAAGAAGTGTGGGGGAGTGGGGAAAAGAGAAGGGGAGTTAGGGTTATTTATAGGAGGGTGAGGGGGAGGAGAAGGGGCACCATGGGGTGGAGAAGAGGCACCGTGGGAGGAGAAGAGGCGGTGACGCTTGGGATTCCGACTGAAACAGCCGGCTACGCAGCCAAGGAGGGAAGGAGAAAAAAGAAAAAAAAGAATTTCCTTTCTCAGAAAATCAAATTAAAAATAAAGAACAACAGAGTGAGATTAAATTCCAAACGAACTTCCAAAATTCTGAGAAAAATCTAGTAGACATATTCCAAATCGAAAAGCCAATCAAATTCAAGTTGGATAAGTTAAATTAACTCTGGTCCAATTTGTGAAATTTCAATTAAGATTTAATTAATTCGAGAACAAACAAAGAAATTTTCCAGCTTTGATTTTTTTAATAATGATTTTTTTAAAAGCTCTGAAAATCAGGATGTTACAATATGGTTGGGTAACGGATGTTTATGCATGCTTGTCTCATTTTTATCATGTGCTATGGTTTGTGGTGATCTTACTAGCATGCTCAAGTGTTGTTTGTGGTCCTGACTTCCAAATCAACTAATTGAACATCGGAACCCCTAAGAATTGAGATGTGAGAGTTGGGGATTGATGTCAGTAGATGGGTCATTCAAGCTGTGTGGCTGATCCAAGTAATTATTTGAACCGACATACCGATTAGGCTGTGTGACTGATACGGTACCGATTGTGTTGATTTTGCTGTTGAGGTAATTGGGGTGAGATGCCCTATCCCAAAATGGTCTTAAGTCGGGGTACAACTCAAGTTTGTTGGAAATGGAATAATTTGAGTGGTTTGGGTGGTTAGCCCTTCCTAGATTTGTTTTTGGTTTTGGGATTGAGGTGGGTAGCCTCCTCCTGGGACATCTCTAAGTCGGGAAGACTTAGGGATAATAACCTGAATTGTTTATTTTGTAATTAATTTTTTGTGCCATGCTTAATTAACTGGAATAAGCACATCAGCATTTTGCGAGTATGAAAGTACTCATTTGGGAATTCCATTCCTGCAAGTAGTTCTAGCTTAGGAGATTTTGATGTTCCCATTAATGCTAGGAGTGACAGATTTCCTCTCTGGTTTTCCTGGTTGGTGATCTTGTGGGATCTATTTTTTGGGATACATGAACTTATCTTGTACCTATAGGTTGATCTTCCTGTTTCCACCGTTGAATTAATTTGATACTTTGACCTTTGGGTCATTTGCTTGTAATCTATGTAATTGCCTGAAGGTAAGAGATGTGTTTTACTATTTATGTAATTTTCTCATTAGAGTTGTGTGATGATGCTCAAGTTGTTCATGACATCTCTCTATACACATTGTGTGTATGTTATGAAGTGTATGGGGTGATAGTAGAGTACTGTTCTTTGTATCTGTCTCAGGGATAGTGATTACTTTAGTTGGGTGACCCGCTAGTTGAGGTGTGATTGCCGGCTAGGCAGGGTGTGGATAATTGTGTCGGGCTTTCGAGCGACCCACTAGTATGAGATTTGGTCAGCTAAGTTAGGGTGTGGGCATAGGTATCGGGCTCCTCTAAATAATTATTGTAGTTGCAACATAATACATTAACAAGCCTCTACAGGGTGTTTTGGAATTGTGTTTGACTCATTGAATAATGTTAGCTTCTGGCCGGCTTGACCAATAGTGATACATACGACTGTGTATGCATATGCTGTGTTGGTCTGGTGTTAGATCACCCAATGGTGATTGATACATACGACGCAAGCGCGTATGGTATGTTGGGTGGTTTCTCGGTCTTTGGTGATTCAATATTCACTAAGTAAGATACTGAATCCCAGCTCTAGTATAGGATGACCGTGATAATCAACAAACAATGGAATAATATCTAGAAAATAGATGAATAAATGACATCAGAAGATATGTTTTTGATGTATCAAGCTCCCCCAAGCTTAATTTGTTGTTTGTCCTCAAATAACAGAAGTGATAAGTAGATATGACCATGTTTTAAAATGGATGTTACATTGAATGGTCAGAACTAATTAACCCTTCTTTATACTGTACAAAAATGCCAATGGTCATGAATATTCATACACACATAAGCTAGCTATCAACAATGGTTCAATTAATGATTTAAGAGAAATCAATGATGTTACACTCATGTCTGGAGCTCACCTATAGAGGCAAGTCACTAATGGAGAGCTCCCAGACAATAGCTCGTTGACTTTGAAAGACCAAAGTAAGTTTTTGTAATGGGTGCTACACATTCTGGTCATTGAAAAATAATGAGGGGGGTTAGAAAGGACTCAATTCAAGGAATAGAAAGGATTATGCAATGCAAAGTGATCCTCGTGCCCTAGTGATGTCCCAGTTATCAATATTGCATAAGGAGTAGTGATTTTCCAAATGAATGCACAATGATGCTAGAATGTAATAACTCAACTAGTGAGTGAAGAACATCCCAATGAAAAATACAAAAGTAGAGCAATGAGGATATGAACCTCTAAACAATGATGAAAATGCAACTCTAGAGCTATATATGATGAAGCTACAATCCAAAGACAAATGCAAGGCATCAAGCTGGTGAGCACTAAATGGAATGCAAGCAGAACCATCTCGCTGATATGAAGAACATGAGCTCTATAAAGTGATAAATCATGGCACCACTCTTCTACTTTTTATTTTTCTCCGTTTCTCTTCTTTTCTTTATTTTTTATTTTTCTTTTTTCCTTGGCTTTTTGCTGATTTTTTTCTTTTTCTTTTTCTTTTTCTTTCCCCTACAACATGTGAGAGATGTCATGTAATGATGAGCTCTATACATATGATAACAAGCAAGCTATAGAGAATGACGACTAGTAAATATGAAGTACTATGAGAAAAGGAGAGTGCTAAAGACTATGCAACTCAATTTAAGCTCTAAAAATGAAGAATATGCTCCACCAAGTGATATGACAATTAAGAACTAAGCACCTCTAGAATATGAATATGATGAATAAATGTGCATGAAAAATCAACTACCACAGAATGGCATAACGATGAAGTGCCATGATAGGTAGGTATGGTGGACACAAATGGCAAATATTATAGGGCTCTTTTGTTTTCTTTTTGCATCACATGTTCGGTTTCAACGGTTTTTATATTGCCTCATCGACATCATCTTTTTTTAGAGAGACATACCCCATAGATTTGGATGTACCAGTGGAGTGTGCAAAACATCAATGTGATAAGTGCAACACCAAGTACAATAAAGGTTAGCAAATAAGATGGAGTGGAATGACCGGCTTAAAGAACTTACTTGAGCAATGCGGAAACAAACCAAAACATTAAGAAACTCACTTTATTATAATCAACATTAAACCCCATTAGCTAGGACCCGGTTTCACCAAGAAATGTTCCTCTTATTTGAATGCTATAACTATGACATCTCTAATAGTTCAAATTTAGCAAGGCAATGATTCAAAAATTCTAGGCACACTCATGTACTAGACCACATTATCGTCATAGGAAGTTCAAATTTATCATTTAAGTAATACGATGGCTAGCCTATGAGGTATAAACAAGCATGATCAAAATAAATCCATATACATATAAAGAGAGACTTTAAAGAATGCATACCGATTCTCTGTCGACATTCACTTCATCACACTCATCTTGATTTATCACACTAGCTCCCACAAACTGCAACTTAAATCAAATAGCAAAAGAGAGCATGTTAGATTCAATTAAGTTCATGAGTAGCTCACATTGGCATAGTCCAATTATGCACCATACATTTATTCAAAATATTTAAAAGAAGAAAGGTAAATCTCTTTGTATTTTCCACAATTAAAGCTACTCCTAGAACTAGCAAATATTTTTGGTCTTTTCTTTTTTATTCTAATAGCAATTAAATAAATAAGCTAGCTAATATTTCATGGATTCTCAATTTAATTGCAATAAAGTAAACATGCAAGCAACATATTTTTGTGATTTTAATTGTAAATGAAAGAAAATAAACATGCCAATAGAAAATAAAACTAAATGCAGGCTATCATGCAACTTACTCTCACATCCTTAGGCTTTTGACCTAGCTTGGCTCTCTACTCATCTCCAGAGTAGTGTGATGACCAGTAGCTCTACTGCTGTTGCACAAGGTGATCCCATGATCCTGGCTATGGCTGTGCCTCCGAGTCTCCCCAACCGTGCAAGTGGATAGATTGTCATGGCTGCTGTTGTGGTGGATGAAGCTGCTGCTTTGCTGTTATGACCTCCTCAAGTGTGAGCTTCCAGTTCCCCTCCCCTCTAGTCTAGAGACTAAACAACTCAGGGAATGGTAGCTCAACAAGCCTCCTCTCCTCTGCTGAAAATTCTTAATACTACACAAAAACTTGCTTTGGTTGTGAGGATTACGCAATAAAAAGTTCATAGATTTTAGCAGTCATCTCAGCAAGCCTCCTCTCCCTCTGCTGAAAGATCTTAAGACTACATAAATACTTGCTTTGGTTGTGAGGGTTACGCAATAAAAAATTCATGGATTCCAGCAATCGAGTGTTATTTGAAATAGGAGGTGGAGCAGCAGTAAGCTTAGAAACATCAAAGCCAAAATGTGCAACAAAAATAGTAATAACAACGTCACAAGAAACAATACCAGAACCTCTAGAACCAATATGCTGCAAGTGTTTAGCTACAAATAGACCAAAGTTGGGACTAGAATTAGTAGACAAAGCAGCATCAATAGCTCTCATAAGTGGAATAGACATTTCCACATCGTGGACAGCGAACAAAGGACGACAAACAAAAGTGGCAAAATATCTAATTGTAGGGAAATGCATGGTTGACCACTTAGCACATTTATAGTTAGGATAATCACCACTTAAAATTAATTTACAAGTCTCACTCAACTTATCATGATGACTTTTAACATCTTTTCTTTTTCCATAATCTCTAAGCCAAGCATATCACGAAATTATTGCATGCTTATATCAAAATATCTACATCCCTAGAGAAATCTCTAGTAAAAGCATGATATTCAAATGAAGCTAAAAACTCCTTAGTCAATTCAACATAGGTTAATGAATCAAATTGACTAAATGCTCCTAGATTGGCATTTTGGCATAGCAGTTCAAAATCATCATACATATCGTAACCAATAAGGGTGCTCAGATCTCTCCATCTAGTGGATTCAACTTCAACATATTACAACCTGACATACTTTTTATCAGTGCATTCATCAATGAAATCATCATCCTCTATTGCCCTTCTTTAGCTTGAATGAGTCATCCTTGTGGATGAATTTGAAGAACAAGCACCAAATAACCTTCTTGCACGTCTCAACATGTTGGCCATAATGCAAATTTGCTCCAATCAAAAGGTGGACAATCCTTCCTACAAGTATTACATAGCATATCCCACAAAAAACTATAAGATTAAATCACTATATCATGAATAAATAGGAGTAAATGGCACGAACCCTAGAAAATGAAATGACCATAAATTTATTCATATATGATAAAAAAAATTTAAAACCATGGATTGGAGGAGAAAAGTACACTTGATGAAGATTCTAGCAACAAATTCAGGATTAACTGAAGGATTTGTTGAATCAATGGGGTGAAAAGTGGTGTTTTCTTGCTGTTTGAAGGAGGGCTCAGGCCTGGAATGAGGGATGGAGTTCTGTCGACGTTACGGGGCCTAGGGTCCCCTAAACCGCTGGCAAAGGCCCAACTTGATACCACGTCGCCAAGGACGTGGGAGTTTAGAAGAGGTGCTCGGGTGCCTCGAGTCGTCCCTTCAAGGGCACTTCCCGAGGCGACTTGATCCCCGCCCGGGACGAAGCAAGCAGAAGCCCCGAGCACTCGAGCGGAAGTGCTCAGGGGCTCGCCCCGAGCAGCCGAGAAGAAGTGAGGGGGCTCACCCCGAGCACCCAAGGTGACCTGACCCCCGTTTCGGGTGCCAAGTGCCTCGGCCGGATGATGGAGCGGCCTGAGGAGTGTGCTCGGGGGCCTCCGTTCCCGGGAGCCCCGAGCACCCCTTGTGGGCCCCACCTCAGTTTACGTGGCCCTAGAGGCGTATTTAATGCATGTGTCAGGTGCATTAAATGCCCGTCTACTCCAAGTCCTTGCGGACCAAAGATGGTGTCCTGACCGGTTCCCATCCGCCCAAGTGATAAGCCCTGTCAGCTATCAGTCTTGGAGGGGATGGAGAGGTTTGACACCCTTTTTGACTTTAAGGGCGCGCCTCCACGTGCCCATACGCATGCCCTCTGCACCTGGTCCGTGGGGCCCGGGTAGTTGCAGCATAGCCCGTGTCAGGAGACATCAAGTCTTCACCTCCTGACACGGCCTCATCATGATGATCCGGTTTCCAACCAAGGCGTGACTGGCACTGCTCTGCTACAGTGCATCTCAACCACCGATGTGGCTTGCCCATGCCCGTTTCTTCCACGACAAGCTTCATGGGAAGATATTTACCTTTCGGCCACTGTGGTGACCCCCGGATATATAAGGGGAGAACCGCGACCATGCAAAGGGATCGGACTCTGAGATCTTTTCTTAGGCAACGCAGCCTTACACATACAAACCCTAGAGGAAGAAGAACTGGAGCACCTGTGCTGCTGGTTCACTGTAATCTCTCCACATATTTTCAAATACACTCAAAGCAGGACGTAGGGTTTTACACCTAGAAGGTGGCCTGAACCTGGGTAAATCACTGTGTTTTTCCTATTTTCGTATCCTGCCAAGCTCTAGCTTCGACGTAGCCCGTAGATCTGTGCCTCCCTGGCCGAATCCCAAAGGGGGTCCTTCCGGACCACCGATACTGGCGTTTGTACGTCGACATCTGGCGCGCCTTGTAGGGGGGCCAAGTTCTCAAAACTACGCCGCTCATGGCAGGCCAGCAGTCATCTTCCCAGCGTGGGGGATGACTGCAGCCATTCGCTTCAACACATTCGGCGTCCTCTCAAGAGGAGGGTCATCGTGCCATGCCCAACGGCACCGCAGTGGCAGCCGCTGCATTGTCAATGTTGCGGCACCCAGCGGGCGAAGGCGGATCGCATGCTGATGCAGGCTTCGTCGAGATCCCCTAGCCGGTTTGGCACCGGCTGGATTTTGACGAGCCGAGCGAAGCAGGTGCGCTGCATGCCATGCAGCTTCTTCTTCGGCATCCTCTTGTCCAGGTGGAAGGCATATCTCCGGTGGGCCCTTGGCTCCAGGAGGTAGCCAACCTGGTCAACACCGCTCACCGCCAGGCGGCGGCCAGGAGTTCCCATACCTCTTCGAGGCATGGCGACCCCCAAGATGGCCCCTCAGGGGCGCCTCCGTCATTACCGCCACGTCCTCGACGTGGTGAAGCGACAGAGCCCCACGGCGGGTCCCACCATTCGGTCGCCTCTCCTATTCTAGGGGGCGGCCTAGACCTTTGCCACCGCATCAACCAGCGATAAGAAGGTCAAGATGCGCGCGTCACCATCGAGCGCCAACGGGAGAGACGGCGTGAGGCAAGGGCTGTCGAGGGCCAGTCATCCTCCGGCCCTACTGCCAGTCGTATGTGCTCTCCGGTGCGCGTCCGCGCGCCGCTGGTCGGGAGGGTCGGCACCCCGCTTTACGGAGTGAGCTGTCAGGCTTTTACTCCTGACCTTCGCCGCGTCAGCTGGCCGGAGAAATTCCAGCCTGACCTACCGCAAAAGTACGATGGCTCTTTCCACCCGGAAGAGTTCCTCCAGATCTACACCACCGCGGTGCAAGCGGCTGGAGGGGCTGAAAAGGTGATGGCTAACTGGTTCCCCATGGGCCTGAAGGGCTCTGCCCGTTCATGGCTCATGAACCTTCCCCCGAGCTCAATTCACTCGTGGGAAAACCTTTGCCACCAGTTCATAGCCAACTTCCAGGGCACTTTCGAACGCCCTGGCATGGAGAGCGATCTCCACGCCATCAAGTAGCAACAAGGGGAGACGTTGCGGCACTTCATCCAGCGTTTCAGCCAGGTTTGCAACACCATCCCTAAGATATCCCCTCAAGCAGTTATCGTCACCTTCAGGCAAGGTGTCCGCGATGAAAATATGCTTGAGAAGCTAGGCACACGTGACATCCAGTCCACGGCGGATCTGTTTGTAGTCGCGGACAAGTGTGCCAAGGTTGCTGAGGCTCGCCGCGTGGCATAGTCCGCGCCCCGACCAACCAACGGTCGACGGCGCAGGTTCCTCCCGTCCCCCCGGGGGGCAGGAGAAGAAGAACAAGAAGCGCAAGTCCAATCCCGTCGCGGTAGCGGATCCCAAGGCGCGAAAGCCACCACGTGTCGGTCCAGGCAGCGGCGGCAAAAAGCCACCCAGGGCCCCCGAGCAGGGCTCCGGCAGGTGGTGCGAGATACACCAGACCAACCAGCACAGCCACGCTGAGTGCCGGACGGTGAAGTTCCACGCCGAGAGGAACAAGAAGGAGTGCGAGGAGCACCGCGAAAGCGGCGACGACACGCGCGGTGGGGAGGAACAAGGAGGAGATCTCGGGTTCCAGGAGCCACATGCCATGGCGTGCATCAATGGGGGCGCCTTTACGCTCGCTTCGCGTCGCCAGTTTAAAGTGATGGCGCACGAATTGTGCTCGGTGACCCCGAGCACTGGCTCGACCCGACCGCTCAAATGGTCGGGCACCGTCAAGCACCAGAAAGACAAGAGTTCATCCGGGCGGAAGTCGGCAAGCTCCTGGCCGCCGGCTTCATCCGTGAAGTCCTCCACCCGGATTGCATCGCCAACCCCGTCGTCGTGCCAAAGGCCAACGGCAAGCTGAGGATGTGCGTGGACTACACTGACCTCAACAAGGCATGTCCAAAAGATCCTTTCCCTTTACCTCGCATTGATCAAATAGTCGACTCCACTGCTTTCGTCCTTCGCCACCGTCATCTTCACCGGAGTTGTTTTCGTCCTTCGCTCGCGTGAAGTTCTGGGCAATCTCCTCGGCGACCTCACGTACGGCAACTCGGGCAGTGTCTCCTCCTTCCTCGGCAACCCCTGAGCCTGGCCGGCTCAAAAAGTCCGGGTCCCTGCTGCGGTAGCATGCGAGCACATGCTCTATCACCGCGGCGGCCAGCTCCCACCCCTCCCGGGCTAGCACATCCTTCACAGCCGCCGGCAGCATCTCCAGCCGCTCGGCAATTGTGCCGAAGTGAAGGACGAAGTGGCCCAGGGAGTCTAGGCCCTGCTCGCCCCCCCTTATGTGGCCGAGCCCGGCAGCTGCCACCGCCCGCTGCGCCTATCGAAAGATGTCGCACATCATGTTGGTGGCGCTGCTCCTCTTGGAACGCAACTCCGCGTTCCGATTCCCCGCCACGGCCACGGACAACTCTAGTCGCTGCAGATCCTTCTGCAGCTCCACCACCCGATCCCTCGAGCTTCTGCTTCGAGGCGCTGCTATCCTCAAGGTGCTGCTCCACCTCTTGGATGTGACATTCTCTGTCTTCTTCAAGACGGCGGACTCGCTCCCAGCCTCTGCCTTGGCCACCTCGAGCTGGTTAGAGACCTCCTTGCGAGCAGCTTGGACACGCCGCTCCAAAGTCTCTCTCTAGCTCCTGGGTTCACCGCGCCAGAGAGGCTTTCCCCTTCATCAAGCGCCTTCTCACGCTGATCGAGGGCGATCTCCCGTGTAGCGGCCTCGGCTTCACGGAGGGCCACCTGCTCCTCCCGCAGGGGCCAGTTGGTCACCTTCGTCGATGACCTCCGCGAGCATCTCCTCTAGGGACTCTTTCTTCCCTGAGGATCTCCGCGGTGGTCCTCTCATGTTCACGCTTGGTGATCCTGACCCGCGCGATGAAGGCTTCTCCGGCCTCCGCAAGGGCAACCTCCCGCTCCTTCAGCGTGGCTTCCCGCTCCTCCAATGCGGCCTTCTCCGAGGCAACAGTGGCCCGGATCCTCTCCAGCATGGCGTAAGCCGCTTCAAACACCTCGGGGAAAGGCCCCTGAGGCGCGTCGGTCCGACCCTGCAAAGTCCCGGCTCGCTCCGGCCCTTGGGCTGCCGTGGGTCCCCTCCAGGAGGAGTTGCTCCCCGCCTTCTGGTGCTAGGTGCCTTCCGAGCACCACCGGCGGGCTACTGGATCGCTCCCGAGCAGCGAGCACCCCGGGCTCCCCCTCGGGGCGTGACTCCTCGGTCTCAGCCTCAGCCCTCGCGGTAGGCTCGGTGCTCGGGGCAGCCTCTGCCCCCGGAGCGGCCTCGGTCCTCGGGGCTCCCTCAGTGCTCGGGGTCGCCTCCGTGCTCGGGGCAGCCTCAGTGCTCGGGACGGCATCGGTGCTCGCAGCGGTTTCGGCCCTCGGGGCGGCCGCGGCGCTCGGAGCTTCTTCGGCGCTCGGGGCAGTCCGAGCTTTCTTCTTGGGCGCCCTGAAAATCAACAACAAGACAATGAAGCTCGGGTTAATACCCCGAGCATTATATTCACCCTGCAGAATTAAGAAGAGGGGTTCGCATCTTACGGTGGCGAGGACTTTTTGTACTGCCAACGCGAGGTCGGAATCTAGAACCCCGACGTCGACGACGGCGGCTCCTTCCTCTTCTTGCTGGGCGCATCGGGCTTGGCCGCGCCTGAGCTCGGCTGCGCCGGGCCCCCCGCCGGCGCCGGTTGGTCGCTACCTCGCCCCGAGCCACTGCCCCCGGTGCCCGCGGGTCCCCGCCGGCGCCGGCTGGGCGCGTCTCGCCCCGAGTCGCTGCCCCCGGTGCCCGCCGCCCGCTGGCCGTAAGGCGGAGGAGGCGGCGGCGGCGGAGAAGGAGAAGATGGGGGGAAGGCGGCCGCGGCTTTTTTCCTTTCGAATCCGCGGGATCCTCGCCGGTGGCACGGGTCCCCGAAGCCCTTGCGGCAGGCTCTCTGCCGGTGTCGTCATCTCCCGGAATCCTCATCGAGCCGGCCGTCTTTCGCGGGTCCACCGGCTTGATCCCCTTGGGGTCGAACTCCGGTAAGGCCGCGCGGATCGTGTTCCGCTGTGAATTCACGCAGAGCGCAAGATCCACCCGCGGCAATTCAGCAGCTGCGACGTCTCCAGTGCCCAGGAGGATCCGCAGCAGCGCCCTCAGCGCGTCGGGATGAAATTCTCCCGCCTCGCCGATACACCGTCTGGCCGATGTCCCGCGGGCCGGTGTACATCCAGGCCGGGCGGCCCCGCTCCCGTAGCGGCGCCAGCCACCGCCGGAGAAAATCGACGACGACCATGGTCGCTGTCAAACCCTCGGCCCACAGCTGCGCAATCCGCTCCACAACCGGTCGCAGCAGGTGGTCGTTCTCTGGCAAGTACTCCCACGTCTTCCTGTGCGCCGGCGCCGGCCCGTCGGGAAGCACGATCTGGGCGTGCGGATCAGTAGAGATATAGCACCACTGGTTGCGCCAATCGTCCCACTTATTCCGCAACTCCTGAGGAATGTAGTGGTCGCCGATCTTCTCCCGGAGGCGGAAGTTGCAGCTCCCCGCGGCCTCCACCCGGTCGGAGCCTCTGCTCTTCCCCGCCGATCGAGCACGAAGAAGTGGCGGAAGAGTGCCACCGAAGGCATCACGCCCACAAACATCTCACAGAGATGGGCGAAGATCGCCAGCATCAATACGGAGTTGGGGGAGAGATGGATGAGGTGGATCCCAAACTCCGTCAACACCTCGAGGAAGAAGGGTGAGAATGGCGGCACCAGGCCCGCCGCGACGAAGCTGATGAAGATCACCGTCTCCTCCGGCCTTGGATCTGGGGGTACGTGGCCGGCCTCGCCGTCGCCGCCCCCCTCTGACTCTGTGGAACCAGCAGCTTCCGCACCCTGTCCATGCTTTCCTCGTTGAGGAAGCGGGACTTAGGGATGATGGCGTCGGCGGCGGGCGGCGGAGGAGCGCAGCACTTTTCGCGTCTCGGCATGGCGGCGGTGCAGCGTGAAGAGAGGAGTGAAAGGGCGCAGTGAAAGAAGGCAAGGAGTGAAAGGGTTTGCGCAAGAGGCGAAGGAGATGAGGAGGCGTTTGTGCAAGGAGGCGAAGGAGATGAGGAGGCGCGAGAATGGCGAAACCTTTAAAAGAAGCAATCAAGAATTCGAACCGTTGCGTGACGTGGGCGGCGTTGTCAGTTCTGTTTCTCTGACAGGGCGCGCCCCCCCACGACGTGCGGGAATCAAGGCGTCTTTTCCTCGTTCGGCAGAGGTGCGCGGCACCCCACGTCATGCAAAAATCAGAGCGGTTCCCCCGTTCGGCATTCCAAATGGGTCCGGCGTCTTCGTTGGTCCCATAGAATGAAGGCCCCGCCCCCAGCCTCGTCCATTTTTGGGCCATCGTCTGGTGGCGGGGCCGGGGGCTACTGTCGGCGTTACGGGGCCTAGGGTCCCCTAAACGCTGGCAAAGGCCCAACTTGACACCACGTCGCCAAGGACGTGGGAGTTAAGGAGAGGTGCTCGGGGGCTCACCCCGAGCACTGTTCCACTCGGTTAAATCGAGGGGTGCCCCGAGTCGTCCCTTAAAGGGCGCTTCCCGAAGGGCCCAAGGCGACTTGATCCCCGCCCGGCACGAAGCAAGCAGAAGTGCTCGGGGGCTCACCCCGAGCACCCGAGAAGAAGTGCTCGGGGGCTCACCCCGAGCATCCCAAGGTCGACCTGAGCCCCCGTTTCGGGGCGCCGAGTGCCTCGGCCGGATGATGGAGCGGCCTAGAGGAGTGTGCTCGGGGGCCTCCGTTCCCGGGAGCCCCGAGCACCCCTTGTGGGCCCCTCCTCAGTCCGCGTGGCCCTACAGGCGCATTTAATGCATGTGTCGGGTGCATTAAATGCCCATCTACTCCAAGTCCTTGCGGACCAAAGACGGTGTCCTGACCGGTTCCCATCCCCCCAAGTGATAAGCCCTGTCAGCTATCAGTCTTGGAGGGGATGGAGAGGTCTGACACCCTTTTTGACTTTGAGGGCGCGCCTCCACGCGCCCATACGCATGCCCTCTGCACCTGGTCCGTGGGGCCCGGGTAGTTGCAGCATAGCCCGTGTCAGGAGACGTCAAGTCTTCACCTCCTGACGCGGCCTCATCATGATGATCCGGTTTCCAACCAAGGCTGTGACCGGCACTGTTCCGCTACAGCGAATCTCAACCACCGACGTGGCTTGCCCATGCCCGTTTCTTCCGCGACAAGCTTCATGGGAAGATATTTACCTTTCGGCCACTGTGGTGACCCCCGGATATATAAGGGGAGAACCGCGGCCATGCAATGGGATCGGACTCTTCTTAGGCAACGCAGCCTTAGACATACAAACCCTAGAGGAAGAAGAACTGGAGCACCTGTGCTGCTAGTTCACTGTAATCTCTCCACATATTCTCAAATACACTCAAAGCAGGACGTAGGGTTTTACAGCTAGAAGGTGGCCTGAACCTGGGTAAATCACCGTGTCTTTCCTATTTTCGTATCCTGCCAAGCTCTAGCTCCGGCGTAGCTCCGTAGATATGCGCCTCTGAAAGGACCGAGATGCCGACTAGAGGGGGGGTGAATAGTTGGCTTATAAAATTTCCCTCTTTTAATCTTTTGTTTAAGTTGTCAGATTAACTTTACAAGTTAATAGTGGACAGCTGTGACACAGGGGAGTGACACAGGTGGAAACTATATATAAATTAACACACAGCTGTCATACAGGTGGAAGACACAAGTGAAGAGTTAACCTAACACAGGTGCACTACTTAGACTGACTGTGACACAGGTGCTGATACAGGTGAGTACAAGGGAATGAAGCAGCTGTGGAACAGATGATCACACACAGGTATAAAGGTAATCTAGCACAGGTGAAAAGGTGAACTTAGCAGATCAAGTCTAAGAGACACAAGCAAGCAAGGATAAACAGATATGCATGCAATACAAGTAAGTAAAGGAGACTCAGGGGTTTTTCACCGAAGTTCCCAACTCTTTGCAGAGAAGGTACGTCTCCGTTGGAGAGACCACTCCTAAGAGCTGGCCAGCACTAAAACGTGCTTCTTCTCCGAGTACCTGATCCTTCAGGACTCTTCCTTTTTGCTTGTGGAGATCCTTTTGCCTTGTAGTAGGTAGACCTCAGAACACCTTCACAAACTACTGGTCCAGCCCACACAAGCTTGGGTGATACCAGCAACTCCTACACCCGTCTAGGAGTAGACAAACTCCAAGAGTAACAGATGATGCAGCAGCGATCTCTTGGAGGAACCTTTGCTCGTGCTCTAGCTCACAAACCCACTCGAACTAACTCTTAGGCTCTTGGCTCTTGTAGAGTGGTTGGAGGCTTTGCAACGGTCGTATGTGAATCACTGATTTGAGCAAGGTTGAGGACAGAGTCCTCCCCTGGTCCCCTATATATAGGGTCCATAGGCACCTGACCGTTACCCTGTTGCCACGTAAGATTAAGTGAGCCACAGATGTCAACCACCGGTGACACAGCTACACCCTACGCCCAACTGTACACGGCTCAGGCAGACCGACACCTGTGTCACCGGCAGCGCACACAAGTGAACCCTTAGCTGATAGCCGCACTACTTAGCCTGGTCCTGGCACATGACATGCTCTCAGCATACTTCAAACTCTAATACCTATAAGGAGAGAACCTCCGACAGACTTCTGACACATCAGACCGCCTATCGCAGTGCAGGTACCTTAGCATTTACAAGCTCTCCCCTGGTACAGAGATATACCTGAGTCATAGAGCGGAAGACCACCTGTGACATAGCTGTGTCACACAGGTGCCTAAAGCTCTAGGGTTTTCACACAGCTACATACTTTTGTGCAAAGCTATTGACACAGGGCAATTGGCCTCAAAGCACCAATCCCCTTGACCAACACTCTAAGCAATGAGCAAGGTTCCCTTAGACAACTGCTACTGTTTCATCCCTCTTGATAGTACGGGTGATTCCTATGGACTCAAAGAAACTAGCAAATCTAGGCTTTACCTGCCACCAGCTGAAGTCACGGCCCTTGACGCATCAAGCCACCATCACCCTGCTTGCAGCTCCCTGCACAGCACCGGCTTCTTCTCAGCTGTGGCACAGCTGCCTAGCACAGCCATCTCTTTGTCCTTGAAACCACCTTGTACCCTTTTTGGTGGCCATCCTTCTCTGGATAACCTTTCTTCATGGAACCTATAAACTCTGCTTACACTAAATGTAAACATTAGATTCCAGTTTAGGTTGCCATTAACTATCAAAACCATATCAGGGCCTAGATGATCTTTCAGCCTCCCTGGCCGAATCCCAAAGGGGGTCCTTTGGGACCACCGATACCAGCGTTTGTACATCGACATCTGGCGCGCCAGGTAGGGGGGCCAAGTTCTCGAAACTACGCCACTCATGGCAGGCCAGCAGTCATCTTCCTAGCGTGGGGGACGACTGCAGCCATCCGCTTCAACACATTCGGCGTCCTCTCGAGAGGAGGGTCGTCGTGCCATGCCCAGCGGCACCGCAGCGGCAGCCGCTGCGTTGTCAATGTTGCGGCACCAGCGGACGAAGGTGGATCGCATGCTGATGCAGCCTTTGTCGAGATCCCCCAGTCGGTTTGGCGCTGGCTGGATTTCAACGAGCCGGGCGAAGTAGGTGCGCTGCGTGCCGCGCAGCTTCTTCTCCGACATATCTCCGGTGGGCCCTTGGCTCCAGGAGGTAGCCAACCTGGTCGATACCGCTCGCCGCCAGGCGGCGGCCAGGAGTTCCCATACCTCTTCGAGGCATGGTGACCCCCAAGATGGCCCCTTAGCGGCGCCTCCGTCATTACCGCCATCTCCTCGATGTGGTGAAGCGACGGAGCCCCGCGGCGGGTCCCACCATTCGGTCGCCTCTCCTATTCTAGGGGACGGCCTAGACCTTCGCCACCGCATCTAAATAATAATTAGCTAGCAAATTTTAATAGGCCTTTCTTATTAGTAATATCTTTAATATACTTTCTATAAGGAGGAGTTTTCAAAGCACCAATAACATGAATTTGCTAGTATACACCTCTAAACATATCAATAAAATTTTTGAAGTGCCCATCGTTTTTAGCTTTACATTTCTTACTAGGATAAGGCAATGATTTTTAGACCAAGGTTCATGTTCCTTACCAGGCTTTTTAGCAACTTATTTCTCATTACCTTCCTCACCTTCGTCTTCTTATCTACCCTAATCCTCTCTATTCTCAACATTTTTTTTGTTCTTCACCTTGTCAATTTCTCCCTATATTTCTTCATGAGGTTCTTCTTCTTCTTCTTCATGAACAACTTCTTTTTGATATTCTTGATCTTCAGATTCAGCATCTGATTGTAGATCACCTTGATCTTGAGTCTTTTGTGGCAATTCGAGATGATTGAGTCAGTCAACCCATAGCTTCCCTTCTTTGCATTAGAACCGAACCTGCTAGTTTTTCTCATAGGAAGAGGTAGGGTTTTCTTTTGTTTCTTTTTAGAAGTATCTCCAGGATCAATACCAAATTCATAAGCCTCTCTAATATTTTTCCTAGAATTGATAGTGTCCATAATTAATTTTTCAGTTTTAGCAACTTGGTCTACTTGATTTCCTACCATTTTAGAACATTAAACAAGATTATGAATGACTAGTAAGTATATTGCCTACCTCCTTATTGACTTTCACTTGTTCCTCAATATATTTTTCTAAAGTAACTCAGTTTTCAGGCATACTACCAATACTAGATTTATTCTTACACATAAGATAGTGTAAAAATTTAAATTAGGAGGTTTTTCTTCAACAGGAGTAAGAACATTAACAACTATCTTATATGTTGGATTAAGAAAATTAATAGGTTTAATTTTTTCTTTCATTACCTCATCAAAGTCTTTCTTGACATTTGGCTTGAGCTCATACATCCCTGGCTAAAGTGGAGGCTTCTCATCCTCATCAAATTAATTATTCCAATTTGCATGATTACTATACATTCTATCCAACATTTCTGTTGTTTCACCTAGAGTTTTGCAAAATTATCCAAATGAGTCTTCTTATCAGGACTTAAACCTTTATAAAAATATTTATAAGAATATTTTGAGGCAAATTATGAAAATGACATGCTCTAAGTAATTTATTAAATCTCCCCCAAGTTTTAGGCAAAAGCTCACCTTCTTTTTGCCTGAAGTTGACAATTTCTTCTCTGTACTTAACAGCTTTGCAAGGAGGATAATACTTCTTAATAAAGGCAACGGAACATTGACTCCAATTGCCAGGGCCCCGGAATCACAACCTGCTCATATGCGATACATAGTCTGAATACCTGAGAAACTATCCAACATACCTTACGCGCATCTGTCATGTGTATCTATCACCGTTGGATAGTCTGACACCGGGCCAACATGTCATAGGATTACCACATGTTGTATGCATTCACCGTTGGCCAAGCCAGGCAAAGACTAAACATCGCAACAAAGCTAAATGAGATTTTGAAGTCCTATGAAGACTTAGTGTCGTTCTCACACTCGACAAACACGGTAATCCTGAAGGAGCTCAGCGATGATACCCTCAACCTAACCTAGCTAGAAGGCTACTAGGTTGCTCAAGAGCCCGGTATCAGCACTCACACCCTGCCTAGCCGGCCAACGCATCTTAGGTAGCAGGTCACTCAACTGAATATTGTTCTACGAGTAGAAATGAAAGAATGAATCCTAACCCTTCACGACTGTCCCATACACTTCAAACATACATGTATGATGTATGGGAAGTGAAAGTGCATCCAGGACCCCTAAGGGGTTTTGATGATTGACGACAAGCAATTAAGGCATTAACATGTTTTATGAGAATATGATCAGGTGTTAGTCCCTATAAAGAGTATCAACGGGCATCAACGACCCCTAAAAATGAAGAACAGAAATCGACATCATAATCATGCTTATAAGTAATGTATTTCACATTTTAATTGGGAAATACGTATGCCGTACTATTAAGAGGGGTCCGTCATAGATGTTAGTTGATGTGCTTAGTGCTCTTGAGATCATTTGACAATATTTTGTGAGAGGAACTTCATCTACACGAGCACAAAAATGATTTTTGAAAATAACTATATCAGATGTTCCGATTGGAATATTGGAAGTTTTGATGACTTCAAAAGTTCCGAAGTAGCCATGTTTTTAAGGCCTTTGAAAATATCAGAGGCCCCAATAACAGGATCAGATGTTCCGACCTAGGCAGGCCTTGGTAGTTGAGTCAGGAAGTATGCCATATTGGAAGTTCCTATATGTGGATTGGATGTTCTGATATAGCCGGAAGTTCTAAAGTAGCCTCTGTTTTGAGAGTTCTGGAAAAACCAGAACTTCCGATTAGAATATCAGATGTTCTGGTAGGTTTGGAGCTTCCGCAATACCTTGTGTTCTAAGGCTTCTAGAAAAACTAGACCTTCCGATGTGTATATCGGATGTTCTGATATGGTCGGAGGTTCCGGAGTGTCCTTGGTCTTTAAGCTTCGGGAAATACCGAAGGTTTTGATTTATGTACCAGAAGTTCTGATAGGTCCGCTGTCGGTGGTCTTGACAGCAGATTGCATGCCTCGACGAGCCTTCGAGCAGTTCGGGATATGTATTCCCCTGTCCCTAGAGGTGTTCTGTCTGCTGCCGTAGGCAAATTCCCGTTCCTTGGGGGAGTAGCCGTCGGGCTGCGACGTCGAGAGCCCCCATCCTGATCTTGTCTCTCGAACTCTTCGCGATCATCTTGAATCATGAGAACTACTCGAGGATCTGGATTAGATGGGATATAGTTCCACTCCATCGTGTTGTCCTCATCGGGCACGATATGAGTGGGATTGCGATCGTCTGGACGATCAGATGGTGCAGGGGACAGCCCGGACATTGGGCTAGTTCCTCCTGCCTGGAGATTGTCGGTTAATACCAATCTCCCATTGAAGGCCCTGGCGCACTCGGTTCTGAAGTGATCAGCTTCTGAAAGGACAGAAGGTGCCGACTAGAGGGGGGTGA
>JAGXJF010000422.1:0-431920 GCA_019208055.1 Stipa capillata
GTCTTAGCTTTTTCCTTCTTTCTTTTCCTCTTGATCTTCTTCCGGATGGATCCGTTTATTGCAAAAACCAGAAGCGTTCCGGCGAACGAGTCCCGTCCGGGAGAAACGGTCCGTTCTAAGGCAGAAAAGGGTTTTTGGACTTCTAGAGGATAATAACAAGAGGTTGCTTCCTAACGACCATATTATGGAGTCGTCTCGGAGACCTTTGTCCAGAATATTCAGGGGGTTGTCCAGAATCAGAGATAGTCGGGGATCGTTCGGTATTTGCATACTAGGAGGAGGATTCCAGAAAACTATCTTCTTCCTTCTTCCAGTCTCTGGAATCTGATATGGAATGGTCGGTAGGCGACGTAGGTCGCAGAAGGCCAAGGCTGATGTGTCTGATCGCAGCCAAACACACCCAAGGGGTTTCCGGGGCGGGAACGCGGACTTCTAATCTAGCGGAGATTACACGAAACATCAGCCAACAAGAATCAAAATTCATTCATACCAGCCCGGACGCTTGTACCGTGTTGTCAAAATCAGTAGACGCGGGTTTTTATGTTCCGGCGCCAGTCTCGAGTCCGGCAGGCTGTGGGGTGACCATGGTTCTGGGTGATCTTTGCCTCTCCCCACTGGCCTTCCAGATTTCGTACAGGCCCTGTTTACTCTTAGGATTCTAGAAGAGGAGAAGGACTATATCTCCCCTGGATCCACTTCTATCATGGCCGTATCCGTAGTTTTGATACATTTTTTAAAAACTTATTTAAAACTTTCTACTTACTACTTTTCCTCAGCACTTTAGTTACCTTTTCTTAGCGCCTGTTTCTGCCGGTCCCTCTCAGTTTTCTTTTCCTTCTGTGCCTCCCCCCTTCTCCTTATGCTCAGCACACTCTAAGCTCAATTCCCTCAATGTCAGGCTTCCTCTTGGGTATTCGTCCCCTCGAATCTACCGACATCCAAGTTGTTAGTAGGCACCAATCAAGGTGTTTTTTGGAGGCGTTACGCTCAACAGACCCCAGGACCGAGGCTGCTTGGTCCCGAAGCAGAATAAAATCAGCATCGACAGGCTTAGGGGGCTTCACGGGAGTCACCGAGGCAGCGTCCAGGAAAGGATATCGACAGGAGAAACCAGTGCTATAATATATATTAAAATTCTAAGTATCCCCTTAGCTTCTGCAACTCAGTTCTTTTTGCCTCGTAGTATTGCCTCTCTCCCCTTCGTTCTTGTGCCTCGTTCCTTTCTAAGCAGTATTCTTCTAAACGTTTGTGTTCTTTTCCCTTTTTCTTAGACGGGGCGATCCACAAGATAGCACTTGCCTCCGCACCAATTCCTTCATCAGTCAGCTGCCGATAGAATCCAGGAGCTACAAGTGTGCACTTTAAGTTGTTATACTCTCATCATTAAAGGCTCTGTTTGGCTGGTTGTCACTGTTTGTATTTTGGCTCAACGCAGCCCACAAGGCCTGTGTATTGATAGGGAATGCCCTTTAAGCTTGATGTGCGCGTGTGCGAGCATGATCAGCAAAGGCCTGTGTGGTTATAAAGGCAGATTATAGAAAGCCTTGCACAGAAGGCTGTGCTTGCTGTTTTTCGGGACCAGCCTAGAATCAGTTACATCCAGATCAGTGCTAGATAAGAGACAGGCAACCCAGATGCCATGCATCCGCCATAAATTCAATTAAATACATTCAGGCTGCCACCTCGTCCACAGATGAATTGTGTGACATGATATGGAATGAGTCGTAACGGGATAAGAGGCCGTGAAGATCGAAAATACCGTTACCGTAGTTTTCTATTTTCTAACTAACTAAGGAGTCGAAGCCAGGTATAAATGGTGGTTGGTTGAAAATCGATGAAACTATACGCGCCTCGGAACCCTCTGAGGAGATCGTCTATGCTAATCCTTACATAAATAACGCGTTGTTTGCTAGGCTCTCGTCTACCTTTTATTACATGCTATCTAGTAAGCTCGTATTAGCTTTGACTATGATCGGCTCAGATCGGCATGTGAAAGGGGGGGGACTGAGAGGGGAGGGGAGGAGAGGGAATGAGAGTGTAAGAATTTGTATTCGCTCGTCGCGCTTCCGGGATAGATATGTTATGGAGCATGCGAGAAGAGCATAGACGGCGTGGCGATAGCGCCTCGGAGAGGAGAGAAGAACAGAGGGAAGAGGGGGGAGAGTGCTGAACTCCATGTTAGCCGACCTGTGCAATAAGAGGAGGAGAAGGGCGAGAGGAGAGAAGGAGAAAATAAGGAGAGGGGAGGGAGAAAGGGAGAGAAAGGAGGGAGCAGGAAAGGGGGTGGGGAAAGAGAGGAAGGAGGAGAAGGGGAAGGTAGAAGATCGGGAGGGAGGAGGAGAGGAGGCGATGGGGAAAGATAAGAATGGTGGAAAGGCAAAAACTCTGGTCGTGGGAAACTAGCCGAGCGAATATTATAGTAAGAGAGAGGGGAAGTGTGGAGGAAGTAGCGCTCCGCGCTAGCTGCCGGGCCCTCTGCTCCGACCCTGTTTGTCTGGTGTTCTTGTCGTCTATCCCAGGGTGCGAGGTGCTCGTCCCTCACATCAACTATGTGAATCGGCTTGCGCTTCCTTGAAATACCATCCCTACTCCTATACGGATGCACCCCTCGAGTTATCGTCCGGTGGCAGTGTAGGATGTGGTTCTGGAAGAGTTTCGCTTCACTCCGCCGGCCTGGAGCGATGACATGCCTGTCTCCAGCTCGCTGGCGGTTAGTCTGGTGAAATCCGGTTCCCTTTATGGACTACTGCACTGATGCATTGCGCTACGCGCAGTGTCCGTGCCACCGGGCAAGATCCGGAGCGTGGAGTAGACTAAACTCTGTCAGTCGGTCACTGGGGAAGACCTCTCTTGGCTTTGCCGCGTTCCCTCTTAATCATATGGCAATTCCGTCCGTGGACGAGCCGCCCTCCTAACTCCTACAGTCCCTTGCCCTGCCGCCAGCGCCCACACCGTCGCGCTGCGCGCATCTTTTATACTGTCCTTCATGCCTCCCGGCCCGTATCATCTCGCCCTCGCCCGTGCGGCGCTCCGGCCCAGGCGCTCCCCGCTCAGCTTCTATCCCCTGCCGTAATACCCACCCCAAAGCCGAGCCGCTCCTCCCCCCTCCTCTCGCCCGGTGGCCCATCGGCTTATTCCAGCCCCCACCAGATCCCGCCGTCATTCCCACCAACGTTGGCTCCTCCGCCCCCACCTCTACGCTCGCCGCCCACGTCCTCACCCCACCCAACCGCCCCTCGGCGAGGTCGCACATACTCATTCCTCGTCCCTCCATCCTCCCCGGTGTCGCCTCCTGCTGCGCCTTTTCCTACCTTTATCTGGCGAGCCTCCGCGGGCGCCACCTTGTTTGATATTTACGTGTGCCATTGCTCCCACATGGTCCGGCATCAGCACCGAGCTCTCGGTTCCTCCTTTCGTCTTCTGTCGTAAGCGCCGCTACCACATTTGCCTGATTAGAGCTACTCCCCTCCCTCTGAGCTCGACTACTCCGCCCCGTCGCATCCATCTCCAACTCCTGAGCCGACCCAACCTTTTGTCCTTCGTAACTAGCCAAATCCTGTCGGGTGTGTATTCCGTACCCAAGTTCGACCAAGGTCCTCGGATTTGTCTTTCGTTGAATTGATGGATAGTGTTAGGCATTTTAATCAATATCACAGTTATTGTGTTAGAAATTTTCGTGGTGTATTTCCTGGGGGGGATGCGGACAACAGCCATGGCTACCTGGGTTTAGTGTTGGTTTATTCGGTCGTGCAATTTGATCGGTAAGCACTGACTTAAGTGTTTGTCTGACGTTGCGTTCGACGGTTTTCCTGTCTGATTGATGCCAGTCGTGATTAGCCTTATTTAGCCACATATGTGCCAGTTAGCTGGTCAGTTCTGATCATGCCTCTATGGTTCTCCTGTGGCTTATTCATGCTCACCTAATGGGTGATTCACTGTTTAGCTTAGCTAATGCTGTGCAGGAAGTATAACCTGATGAATACATGCATCCATCCCCACTCTGTCTAGTAATGTGTTATCGTATACGGGTCGATACTATTCGAGCAAAGGCATTCATTTGTGAAATGTACAGATCCTTGTGCTGACTAGTCGTAGGTAACCATTAACGACACACAGAAACCTGATCCGCGCTGACTAATCTTGGTTGATCAAGCTCGAGTTAATGTACCCAGTCATTTTTGTGTTAGAGATCGACGGGTTAGGGCTCATCATATAGTTAATATCGGATTCATGATGTTTGTGGATCCGACATAGTCTTTGTTAGGAAATCGAGTCGATATGCTAAACCTCCGTTCAACTCAGCCGCGTAGTTCAGCGTGCTCAGACCAACTAGTTATTAGTTATGCACCGTACGATGCTCGGGTGTACAATGCTAGTGATGTTTATATGCTATAATCCAGTGCGCTACTACTCAGTGGTGTCACAATCGGGTTGACATTTTAAAAGGTCAACTCACGGTACCCTACGTATGACTGCTTATGACTCGTTTACAACTGCCACGTCCCTCATGCTAGACACAGTAGAAACTACTATTAGTCTTCAGCTTCTATATCTAGTTTAAATGAATCCGTAGGCTGCGAAGATATCCTCACAAGATCATCTCATACACTAGTATGCCATTGAGTTTAGATAAGGAAGGAGTACCTAGGTTCCATTGACATATGGGCTGAGGTAACAAACTCTGGATTAACTAGAAACCTGATACCTGTAAAGATGACCAGACGAAACTTGTTGTTCTCAGATGACGAGTTAATAGTGGGAATAGATATACACTACTTTGTTCTTTACTGAGAAGTGACGACAGGAAATGCTAATATGATAACTTGTAGAACGTAAGCACCGACATCCAAAAATATGAACCTAAGAGAATGCTAGCTTAGGGCAGAGTCAATTTAAAATAGTTTTAGTGTCACAATTCCGCGCTAACGGCCAGAAAGTAACCGCGACCACCATGTTCTCACCTACGACAACGATCGATTAACTGAGCCCATAACCCTACTTATAGGATTAAAGTCTTTCTCGCTTAGTTGCATATATACGTATCCCTATGCATCGCATCCATATTGCTCTAGGTTCTATCCATTGCCATAAGTTATAACACCGCTAAATGACTACAACCCCAAACCACCAGCTGAATTGTGTGAACATTAGTTCAGTCTTTTCTTTATTGAGACATTACATAAAAGAGATATCATCTAGAGCAATCTAGCTTAACAGCTAAATGCATAATAACATTTAGTAGATCACACATTCACCTAACACCTCGGTAGGAAATGCATATCATCAATGCATCATGGCCTCCTTCTCCTGCTTTTTATGTCATTGTTCTTTCCTTCGCTTTTCGCAGTTCGGGTGTTTTTGGCGTTCTATCGATGTGTTTCATAGGCACTGTCGATAAACTCTACTCTCCAGCAAGTCTCCACTTGCTGTGTTGATTATCATTACATTGTGTGTTCAATCATCTGTTTGGCATACTCTCAGCTGGGTATTGACTTGGTGTGCTTGCGTGAATTGCTTCTACTGTAATCTGTGCTTGAATGTGTCGTACTGAGATTAGGTGTAGGCTCATCTATTGCGATGCAGCGGCTATGCTGACGAAGTTAGACTGGTGTTGCCCTTTCTAACTTGGACTTGTTAATGTGAGATGGGAGCAGCGCGAGGGCTGTGCACATGGGCACGTTGGTGTTCAATTGCTGAGTGTATGGCGACCCAGGAGTAAGTAGAGTTTGTCGTCGACCCAACCATCTATCTTCAGCGTGTCATGTCCCTGTCACCTACGGGACGTTAGCAGGGAGACACACCACCTAGAACGCGCATAGTGGAAGTAAGTCTCTCTCCATGCCACGCTTGGAGGCTCGCTCCCTCCTTGCGGTTATGCTACTCACTATACCGCCAGTGGGGTCGGGTTGCGGTAACGGTCCGAGAGACTGAGTAAAATTGTTATTGTGATGGCACATGTGATTTAAGTGTGGGTTGGCTTGCCGCCCAGCATAGTTGAGGTATAGTCCCATGCCCCTGGAGGCTGCTACCATTATCCAAGCGTTTATGCACTCACTATACCTGCAGTGGTCAAGTCCCGTCGAGGAATTTGAAATGGTGACATTCATATTACTGTGTTTCGTGTTGTGGGTGTGCTTGTTAGTTTGCTATGATTTCTCTGTTGTTATTAATTTGTTGCTAATGTTCATTTGAATCTGAAATTACTAAATGAGGTAGCTCATGTTGCATGTTCATCCCTTATATGTATTTGAACTGATATAGATCAAACCGGGTTATACCAGTTTTAATTAATTAATGAGCAATGTGCTTGCGAGTACGGTGGTATGTACTCAACTAGGTTTATTATCCTAGGAGCAGTGTTTGTGGAGCATTCCGGAGTGACGTTTCGCTGCTCGGTTTACCACTTTCGGCTTCGACTATTCCTCGGGCGGCATCTTGTGGGTTGTGTTTGAGGTGGTGTTTGCTCACCATCTCGGGCAGCCTTTTTTCCGTTTTTCTCTTCCGCTGCTGTGTTGTAATATATGTAGTATCGTGATCGTGTGTACGTCCGAGGTCGCTATGCTACTATATATATATAGAAGGTGTCTTTCTCTAGTAGAGTTTGTGCTGTGATAGTCCAAGTATGTTAATTGTGGTTTGTCCATGTACATATGCGTGTGATGTGGTATCGAAGTATGTGGGACAAACCGTGCAGCGCGTCATTACTTTATACACTTACTGCGTGCTAGGAGTGCGTTTCGTAGATGGTGCAGAGTGCGTCGATACCACTAGGTCCCGTGTAACTTATTGGTTGAGTCTTGATCGATCCAGAGGATTCGTGCGTACTCTTGTCTAAGCCTCCTACTGACCGTCACGCCTCCTTCGCGCTCTGACGGCAGATGCTCCAATTAGCGTGATCCTCCCCAAGATGAGTCGCACCCCTCGTGGCTGCAGGTTACGGTTGACAGGGTGTGCGTATCCCTTGGGCTCTAGTCCTGCCTAGTGATCGTCTCGCGGAGCGCAGACTTATCATTGCATGCGTGTCTCACCTCTTCACCGCATCTCTGGGACATTTACTATGTGGTTTGGGGAGGGTGAAGGGGAGAAGCGAGAATTGGGAGAGGGATAAGGAGATTGGTCGCTTTCCCGGGGTCCGTGCCCGCACGTGGCGGGTGTCGGAGTCCGTTCCGCCTTGTGCCGTACGTGTCGCCAGTACCGCGTGTCACCTAAGGGCTGCACGGCACGATCCTTCCGTCTTGGCGACTCTTCGCGTTGCGCTCCTAATCACATATGGATTTCTGGTCGTGACGAGCTTGGTCTATCTAGAGCCGATGCTGACTGTAGGTAAACCTGTGTCACGGATGGTGCGTGTAGTTTATGCCTTCTAGTTTGCAATAGCTATTTATACAACTAAAAATGAGTTTCGAACAAGAATAAGTACGCGCTCATTGTACTCCCTTATCCCCTTCAATGCTCTCTAGATTCTGAATTTCTTCTTCTGCTATTCATTTGATTACGAAAATGTTTTTATGACCTCTTACCGCCATCTTGCTATCTCCTATGCCAGATGCCTCCGGATGCTGTAAATCCCTGCCTTGATGTGTCTTGCCTTAGTGAGTGTGCTGTAGCTTAGTGTTTCTCTTAAGAGCATGTCTTAGTCTCCATCACCATCACATCTTCTTGTCTCAAGTCCCCTCAACTTTTGCAGGCCGTCATCTATGCGCCCCTACGCGTCGTTTTCCTTTCACTGTTCTGCAGTACTGTTCGCTATCTAATAGATACCTGGAGTATCCCATTCTTTGCCATCATCAAGTCTTTGTCGTCATCGAGGACATATCTACACTCCTCCACAACTACGGAGCCATCTCTAGATGCCTGTATATTGAGGTCGCCTCACGCGATATCTTTCTAGCATCCTTATCATCTAGTCAATTGTTCTGGGCTGGAGCTCAAACTCTGCGCTAAAGCCATAAACCCTGGATGTTTGATGATTCGCATCTCCTCTCGCTTTTCCTTTACACTGTTACCATCCTATCTCTGCAAAAATGACGATCCAATAGAGGTTCTCTTCTTGTCCACCCTCTTCCTGCTAGACTTCAACATCCTAACCCATTGGAGACGCTGATGCTTGCTTGTCCTCTCTTTCGTTCCTCTTGCTATATTCCCTTGGATCAATTATGAGACCATTTTCTCCTTCCTTTGGTGAACCGAATTTCCCTTCTTCACTCCTTGAGTTTTATACCTCCTGGTGGGCTCTTGCACAAAACAGCGTGTGCTGTCCAGAATTCTCATCATAAACTCCAAAATACTTCTTTGCTTGTGAGCTAGTTTTCTCCTTCTAAAGTTGGCCAAGGGATTCAAGCTTTCAGATGAAATCATGGCTGCCGCTCCACTATTCTTTGCATATTGGTGTTGAGATGTCTCAACTCGAAGGTGTTGACATGCATCTGTATGCTAGGATATTGCGTGCCATTCATATGAACACATGTTAAGTTCCTAGCTCCTTGCGCAATTTGTAAGCATGTATTCCCTGCTGTACATACACATTTAGTGTCGTTGCACAGTCACTCTAACGCCATCTTATTGCATTCATGCCCTTGATACTATGTGTCAAGAAGTTATCTCCATCTCAGAATTTATATAAGTGTAATGAGAGGCCACAGCTTAGCTAACAACTCAATTAAATACGACAAGTCCTCAAGCGCTATATCCATCCTAGATTAAATAGCGAGCAATCCCAAATTTAGATGTTGTGGGGCTGCATATCCCTCACACCTCACCATGGTCAAAATCAGCAAAGATTGGTATCCTGGATATGCTAAAGTTGTATGTGCGCCCATACCATTTTCTCTACAATAACCTTAATCTCATCGACACTCGGCCTTCGTCTCTTTTAGAGTAGGTTTTCCATCTGTCGAGGACAGTGAGTATCAACAACCCTATTTGTCCATTTCAGAGCAAACGTGGACAGTAAACTCAATCACTCAAGGTCGTTCTTCTTTAGCGCTAGTTCAGTCTCTCCCTCCTCCCCTCTGACGGACTAGCGAGGAGAAATTCTTGACCCATCTTTTGAATATCTGGCCGTTTGCCTCAAGTAATATAGAACTGCACACTGTAGTTACGCAAATTGACTGCGCTCAGACACTCCGTATCATGGAATGCTATCCGTGCCACTGTCCAGAGGTACGTCAATAAGGAGCCTGATCACCTCCTCGTTGATGGTACGACATGCGGTACGGATGATTCTCTTGGTCCGACGTTCCGATCTATTGCTTATACAAAGTGATGCATTCACCATTTTCCTCTAACAGACCTGCTAGCTGAGACTAAATGGAACTCTGACCAATCTTAAAATGTGTTCTATCCACCTTACCATTCTAAGGTTTCGTAAAGTGGTGATGATCTGAATTGCTCTCCGGTACATGCCATATATACAGTATGTACCGTGTTCTATGAATAATCCGATATATATATAGCGAGTGTGTACTCGGCGCCCAGAATGCTTCATGTGCTCCACATAGAACACCATAGGAGTCTGGCCACTCCTCCCCGTCTGATGGCACTACGTGTAGTACGGAGACTATTCTTAGTGTCGTAGACAATCCCCTATAAATCATCGCCACATCATGCAACACCCGTCAGGTCTCCCTTTAGCATAAAGAAAAGAATAAACATATGTTCCCTATATCCTATCCTCTGCTAGATGTCCCGAACCGTCCGAGCCCGACACCTCTAGACCCCCCAAATGATCCGTCCAGAGGTGTCGGATCTCCTCCAGATGTCCTGAACCTCTCGACTGTGACGTCCAAACTGAGTGTGCCGAACATCCAGACGTCCGTTCGGAAGAAGTTCTGGATATCCTCTAGAAGTCCCCAAACCCCACCGGACCGTCCGATCCGTCCAAACGGTCCGTCCGTGAAGAAGTCTAGATCTCCTCTACAAGTCCCGAACCCCCCGACCGGACCGTCCCGAACCCTCCAAACGGTCGTCGGAAGGAGGTCCGGATCTCCTCTAGAAGTCCCAACCCTCGAGCGGACCGTCCAAATGGACCATCCCAGCCATCCAACGGTCCATCCGGAGAAGTCCGGATCTCCTCTAAGTCCCGAACCCTCCGACCGGATCGTCCCGAACTCTCCAAACAGTCCATCCGAAGAAGTTCCAGATCTCCTCTAGAAGTCCCAACTCCATCCAGCCCGACACACACCGTCCGAACCGACCTCCTAATGGTCCATCCGGAAGATGTTCTAGATCTCCTCTAGTAGTCCCGAACCCTCCGACCGGACGCGTCTCGACCCTCCAACAGTGCGTCCAGAAGAAGTATTCGATCTCCTCTAGAAGTCCTGAACCCCCCGAGTCGGACCGTCCTGACCCTCCAAACGGTCCGTCCGGAAGAAGATCGGGATCTCCTCTAGAAGTCCCGAACCCTCCGACCGGACTGTCCCGAACCCTCGTAACGGTCTGTCCGGAAGATGTTCCGGATCTCCTCTAGAAGTCCCGAACCCTCTAGACCGTACCGTCCCGAACCATCCAAACGATCCATCTGGAAGAAGTTCTGGATCTCCTCTAGAAATACCGAACCCCCGACTGGACAGTCCCGAACCCTCCAAATGGGTTCCGTTAGGAAGAACCTCTGTATCTCCTCTAGAAGTCCCAACCCTCCGACTGGACCGTCCAGACGGACTGTCCCGAACCCTGCAAACGATCCATCCGGAAGAAGGTCTGGATGTCCTCTAGTTGTCCCGAACCCTCCGACCGGACCATCAAAATGGACCGTCCCGAACCCTCCAAACGGTCTGTCCTAAAGAAGTTCCGGATCTCCTCGACCGGACCATCCAAACGAAGCGTCCTGAACCCTATAAACGGTCCGTCCGGAAGAAGGTCCGGATCTCCTCTAGATATCCCGAACCCTCCGACCGGTACCGTCCAAACGGATCGTGCCGAGCCATCCAAACGGTCCGTCCGGAAGATGTTCTGAATCTCCTCTAGAATGTCCCGAACCCTCCGACCGTGACCGTCTAGACCCTCCAAACAAGTCTGTTCAGAAGGAGTTCCGATCTACTCTAGATGTCTGAACCTTCCGACCAGGATCGTCCAAACTGAGTGTCTCGAACCATCCAAACGGTCCCGTCTGGAAGAAGTTCCGGATGCCCTCTATAAGTCCCGAATCCTCCGACTGTACCGTCCAAACGGAGCGTCCCAAACCCTCCAAACGGTCCGTCCGAAGAAGTCTGGATCTCCTCTAGAACTCCCGATACTATCTAACCAGACCGTCCCAAACCCCCAAACAGTCCGTCCGGAGGAAGATCTGTCACGGACCCGGGATCCACATATGGTTAGGGAACGCGAAGTCGCCAAGGACCGAAGGACTCGTCCAGCCCGGTGGCACGGTACCTGCCGCCGTACGCACCCAAAGCGGGACGATCCGACACCCGCCACGTGCGAGCCGGCCGGAAGCGACCAATCTTCCCAGAACCACATATAGATCCCTGACCCAGTGAAGGGGTAATACCGCGCGATAAGATTGCGCTCCATGATAGTCATAGAGGACTAGAGCCCGGGATATGCATCCCCTCAACCCAACCTAGCCACGAGGTGCGACTCTGAGAGGTCCAGCTCTGCTCTGCCGTCAGCGCGAGGCGTGACGGTCGTAGGAGACTTAGCGAGTACGAGACGAATCCCCTGGATCAACTCCACCAGAGCTACACAAGACTAGTGGTTCGCTCACCTCTGCCATCACGAAATGCAATCCTAACCCGCAATAAGACCGCTGCACCGTTGCCCACATACTTCATCACATACACGCATTGTACATGGGCAACCCGGATAACAACTCGATACCACAACGAAGCACTACATTATGATAGTAATATTAGCTGTTCACGAAGTGAACTTAAAGATGCATCAGTCGGTCATACCGAAGATTTTAGTCAAGCTAGAAATATTTACAACACAGCGGAAAAAGAACAAAAGCCCACAGCGGTGCATCAACCGCTGCCTAAGACCCAAACGTTCCCACGAGTCGAACGCTGACCAAGGAAGCCGGTGTTCTATGCATCATCATAAACTCCGCAACGGTTGGCTCACCTGCACAAGTCTAGGAATATCCTAGGTGAGTTCAAAAGTACTCGCAAGACTTAATCGTGCTTGATTAAATGTCCTACACATGGATTTACTACTGCAGAATTAAACATGATGCTTCTCAGAGTAACATTATACAAGTAGACATCGAACATAAGGGAATGAACATTACAGGTATAACAATCCAAGCAGATATCCAGTTCGAATCCAAATCCTAACACAATCCGACACAATATCCAACTCACACTCGAATCCAATTACCGAGTCTAGTCAATAAGATAGCTCATGATTCAACATCCAATCGATCCAAACGGGAAAAGGAGCACGATGAAGTCGCCTCAGGTTGGTATAACGACGAAACTCCAACTTTATTCATCGTGCCCGATGAAGTCACCTCAGGTTGGCATCGCGAAATACCAACTTTATTCATCGTGAACCTCCCTCGATTCTCAGGTAACACGGTGAAGTCGCCTCAGGTCGGTATTGCGGCGAAACACCAACTTTATTCATCGTGCCCGATGAAGTCCCCTCAGGTTGGCGTCGCGAAATACCGACTTTATTCACCGTACACCTCTCTTCGACCCTCAGGTAACACGGTGAAGTCTCCTCAGGTTGGTATTGCGACGAAACACCAACTTTATTCATCGTGCCCGATGAAGTCCCCTCAGGTTGGCGTCGCGAAATACCAAATTTATTCACCGTGCACCTCCTTCGACTCTCACATCTTACTCGAACAAATTTAGGCGATTAGGGCAACCCGTAAGATTCTCGACAGGGCGACCCCTCCTACGCATGCTAGTTTGTGAATTCCAAATAGCGAGTTAAACAAGCATTTCATCACACGCATACATAATAAGATGAGTCATGGGAACAACGACAAGAAAGAAATGCAACAAGCTCTGCTTGCCTTCGTCATAGGGTTCGGAGACTTGGGTGAGCTCAACGGTTTGCGGATCTTCCTCTTCGGGCTCTGTCGCAAACAACACGAGCCATCGGAAAATAAACGATGAAATAAAATAAGTTCCAGCATGTATGCATGATGAACTAAATTAGGGATGCAACCTTGAAATGAGTCATGGCTGCTAGGGTCTTATGGTTACGAGGTTTTGTTCAATTTCATTACATGAAAATTAACGGGTTGTCCTAGCAATTGAATGCATGGTTATTTAGGTTACATTTTACTAGGGTTAACATTGATACATATGCCAATAGGGGTTTATACCTAGGATATCATCTTTGGAGAAAACAAACTAAGAGAACAATGACTAAAGTAGGAGTTAGGCATTTTTAATTTACATAACAGGAGACATGAATTTGAAATTGGTACGAAGGGAGACTATCTTTATACAATAAAATGCTGGTTACATGTAGTAACTAATTGGAACATTAATATTAACTAAGTAATAGAGGTCCTATAAAGATTTGAACTTATAGGTGTATTTCATTCAACCAAATTGCCCTTGGGAGGAAACACACAAGAGATGGAGACAACTCCTAACTAAACTTAAACTTGCCTCCTCCTAATTGCTAAACCCATCCCCAATACTCACCCTCTGCCTGCCCTAGCTTCACTGAGGAGGAGTAGCCCGGAGAGGCTTCCGGAGGAGCTCCGGGTAGCTGCTGCTGGGCTGAGCTCGGTTGGACCTGAGCAAAGAAGGAGGGGAGAGGTGAGGGAAGAAAGAGGAAAGGAAGGCCGGGAGGAGGGAGGGGAGGAAGAGGAGCAAGCTCACCAGAGGAGGAGGCGCTGACTCGCCGGAGCTGGCGCCGGAGTTGAAGAAGAAGGAGCTGCCGGTTGGGGAAGAAGAGCACGGGAGTGAGAAAATGAGGGGGATTTGGCCGGGGAGGAGGAAAGAGGAGGAGGGGGGGTTTTTCCGGCCCTTTTATAGGGGGGCCGGCGAGTTCACCGGCGTGGCGCCACCGCCCATAGCCCCCAACTCACGGCCGCGACGTGGCAGGATGTTTCTGACACTCGGGCGCTCACCCGGAGACAGCCCGGAATATGACCCGGAATCCGGACAGCCCGGACGTACCACCCGGAGGTTCCGGATGGGACCTCCGGCCTTCACAAAACCGCGGCCGAACCCTACTGGACTCTCCCGGAAAACCACTCGGAAACCAGCCGGATTCCGGCTCACCCAGAGGTTCATCCGGAGGCTCCGGATGGGACCTCCGGTCGCACCGGAATCGCTCACTCGCTCTCTAGACTCACCCGGAATTCCACCCGGAATCCACCCGGAGGTTCCGGACTGCACTCCGGCAGCAACCCGACCAAACTTTTTCTTCTCTGGACTCACTCGGAAAACAGCTCGGAGGCCATCCGGAATTTCCGGGCAACCCGGAGGTCGAACTCGGAGCTCCGGAGTATACCTCCGACTGAGCCGACTCACTAACACCCGTACTGGACTCATCCGGAAATTGACTCGGAACCCACCCGGAACTCTCCGGGTCACCCGGAGGTTGCACTCGGAGGTTTCGGACCAACTTCCGGGTTAACACAGAGAAGGAAAATTCTCCCCAAGTTCATTTTGAGTTATTGGCGTTTTGAGCTATAGGAACATATTAGCTTTAAGTGCTATGACTTGCCCAAATAAGTTGATTGATGTTGATTTGTTGGAAGTTGGTTACCTAAGATGAGATATGCACATATTTATAAAACATAACTTCTTAATATTCAAGTTTTATGCAAGGGTTTGTGAGTGAATGATGCCATGTATGCATGGGGCAAAAATGGAAACTTATTTATATATTAAAATGGGTGTTACAAGATCCGTATCTCCTCTTGAACTCTAGAACCATCCGATCGGACCGTCCTGAGCCATCCAAATGGTCCATCCGGAAGAAGTATCAGATCTCGTCTAGAAGTCCCGAACCTTTCGACCGGACCGTCCAAACGGACCGTGCCGAGCCCTCCAAACTGTCCATCCGGAAGAAGGTCCAGATCTCCTCTAGAAGTCCCCAAACCCTCCGACCGGACCATCCAAATGGACTGTCCAGAAGTAGATCCGGATCTCCACTAGAAGCCCGAACCCTCCGACTGGACCGTCCAAACTGAGGGTCCCGAACCCTCCAAACGGTCCGTCTGGCAGAAGTTCTTGATCTCCCCTAGAAATCCCGAACCTTCCAACCGGACGGTCCGACCGGACCGTCTGACTGGACCATCCCGAGCCCTCCAAACGGTCAGTCCGGAAGACGATCTGAATTTCCTCTAGAAGTTCCGAACCCTCCGACTGGACTGTCCCGAACCCTCCAAATGGTCCGTTCGGAAGTAGTTCCGGATCTCCTCTAGAAGTCTCGAACCCTCTGAACGGACAGTCGAGACGGACTGTCCCGAACCATCCAAATGGTCCACCCGAAAGTAGGTCCAGATCTCCTTTAGAAGTCCTGAACCATCCGACCGGACTGCCCCCGAACGCTCCAAACGGTCCGTCCAGAAGAAATTCCCAATCTCCTCTAGAAGTCCCGACCCTCCGAACGGACCATCGAAACGGACCATCCCAAACCCTCCGAACGTCTGGATATCCTCTAGAACTCCCAAACAATCTGACCGGACCATCCCGAACCCTCCAACGGTCCGTCCGGAAGAACGTCGGAATCTCCTCTAGAACTCGAGAACTATCTGACCGGACCGTCCCAAACCCTCCAAACGGTCCGTCTGGAAGAAGATCCGGATCTCCTCAAGATGTCCCATACCCTTCAACCAGACGGTCCGAACGGACCGTGCCGAGCCATCCAAACGGTCTGTCCGGAAGAGTTCCGAATCTCCCCTAGAAGTCCCGACCCCTCCGGCCAGACCGTCCAGAACCCTCCAAACGATTCGTCTGGAAGGAGATCCGGATCTCCTGTAGATGTCCCGAACCCCCCGACCAGACCGTCCCGAACCCTACAAACGGTCCGTCCGGAAGAAGTTCTAGATCTCCTCTAATAGTCCAGTACCCTCCGACCGGACCGTCCAAACGGACCATCCTGAACCCTCAAAACCATCCGTCTGGTAGAAGTTCCGGATCTCCTCTAGAAGTCCCGAACCCTCTGACCGGACCGTTCCAAACCCTCCAAATGGTCCATTCGGAAGAAGTTCTGGATGTCCTCTAGATGCATACGACACAATGCATATGACTCACCACGGCCTGATTGAGGGATCACGATTCCAAAAACATACGCCACAATGCGTATGACTCACTTTGGCAATGGACCGTGCATTCACTTTGCACTTCACTTGAACTGACATAAAATAACAAGTACCTCCATATGCATCCAACCACACTCCCCATTTCGACATACACGCATGACAGACGGGAGGTGCGGGCATATGTTGGACAACAAGAATATCATCACACGAACCACTATGATATGATAATACAACTAGCTGTCCACATAGTGAACTACATGAGTTTCATCGTTCGGTAATAACCGGAACACATAGTAAAGTCTGAAATATTTATGCAACTGTCACGGACCTGGAATTGCATATGATTCAGGGAACGCGAAGTCGCCAAGGACCAAAGGACTCGTCAGCCCGGTGGCACGGTACCTGCGCCGTACGCACCAAGACGGAATGATCCGACACCCGCCACTTGCGAGCCGGCCGGAAGCGACCAATCTTCCCAGAACCACATACGATTCCATAATCCGGTGAAGGTTTAGAGTCGTTCCCAATCATTACCAGGCAAAACAGGGTCGGAGGAGCCCGGCAGTTCTACCCACACCCTAACCTAGCTCGAAGGCTAGTGGGTCGCTCGAAAGCCCGGTAGAACGCCCCACACCCTGCCTGGCCGGCACAGCATCTCAGCCAGCGGGTCACTCAACCGATTCCTGCCCAACCTCGTAACGGCCGGTACAACCGTAACCCTTCACGGCATACCCAAACGCTTCATAACATACACGTATTGCGTAAGGGCAGCCTGGAAATAACAACTCGGATATCACAACAAAGCTCTACAAATACAGTATTAATAGTAACTGTCCACGATGGGACAACATATTACATCATTCGGCCATAACCGAAAACATATCCAAGTACGGAGAAATTAAACGACAGCGGAAACAAGGTAAATGAGTCCCACAGCGGCATAGTGACCGCTGAACAACAGCCACGACCTATCCCATAGATCGACTAACTAACCGAGGAAACATCAATTTCAGGCATCATCGAAAAGTCTTCGACCACCGGCTCACCTGCAAGCTCTAGGAATATCCTAGGTGAGTACAAAGTACTCGCAAGACTTAATCGTGCTTGATTAAATGTCCTACACATGAATATACTACAACAGAAGTAAACATGGATGCTTCTCAGAGTAACAATATACATAAGGAAGTAACATCGATCTTTAAATAACATCACAAGTATTGCTACCCACAATCCGATATCTCTTTCCCACGTGACTTCAAGCCCAGATCACCATCCAGATCCATATCCATTTCCTAATAAGATCTCACTTGATCCATTTCCACTATCAATATACCACACATATCCAAATCCAGTCAATCCATCATAGCTCATTATCATCTAGACCCTCGGACCGTCACCGACACCTCGATTCCTAAGGTGAGGTGGGTGCCTCACCACCTTGAGGTAGCTAGCCTCCAAGGAGTAGGCCCGCCCATCAACACCAAAGCGTCGAGTGCCGCTAACGTCCACGCGTGAAAAGGGAAAAGTGCACGATGAAGTCACCTCTGGTGGTATGGCGATTATCACACTCAAAACTTCATACACCGGGGTCGCCCCATCACTTCAATAAATACCACCTTATCCATCGTGCACCCACCCTCGGCTCTCCCATCTCACTTATTATCAATGTTCCAGTTGACTTAGAAATTTTGATTTGGGACCATCATTGACATATGACATATCATACTCCAACCATCCATCGACTCTGACCAAATCCAATGACATTCCCTAGCATGCTAGTTATACAAACAATCCTCGAAAGAATAAAGCACACAATCAGGATTATACGAACAATATTAAGAATGCAATGCAACAAGCTCTGCTTGCCTGGGAGCCGGGGAAGTACGGGGGAGCATGCGGGAGAACTTCAGAATACTCGAAACACCGGTAAGAAGCAAGCGACCTCTAAAAAGGGAAAAAGCAACCCTAAGAACTAATTCGAAAAGGATGAAGATGCATGAATGCCAGCGATATGGATGCAACTACGGTGGATTAAGATAAAGTACACAAGTACATAATGGGTGGGTGTTGATTCTAAATTTTGGGGTTTAGTTTTAGTTATGATATAGCTTTAATCATGGATGGATCTAAAACATGGATGCATGCATGGAATATGGTATGCAACTGAAGAGAAGGACTTTCCTCCATCAATTAGGGTTAGGTCTCAATTGATCGATTTCGTTGTTGTAGGTGAGAATCATGGAGTCGCGATTAATACGGATGCATTCGATTGCTGAGATAGTCAACTACGATGGTCGTGTAACACGATAGTACGATTATATACCAGTATTTAGGTGAGTTATGACGTTAGTCATTTTAATCTTTACTGTTAAGCTAGATTCTCTAGTATCTATGTATTTAGAGGTTGTATGCATTTTCTACGAGTTCTTCAGATTTAATCAAATTTAGCATTTTCGGTCTTCTTCTTAGGAAGGAAATAGCATGCCAATGATCCTCACCCCCAACTGGAATTGCTTTATGAAAGGTGTCAGGTGTACATGGTAATTAGTATGATAAGCATTAGTGCTTAACTGGGTTATCAAGAGCGCGATTAGGAATTCAGGGAGGCACGTATAGTAACCATGTGCTAGTTATAAGGAACTAAGTGGCAATTACTTAACTTTGATTAGTGCTTAACTACAAACTTGGCATGTAAGTTTAAATGGTCATTCCTATAGCAGTTGATGAAGGACTAACGGTTATGAGTACAATTACTAGTTACTAGAGCCATCGTTGAATTCATATGTCTAAACCTTACTTATGACTAATGGTCGTGCTCATGAATTGAACCAGTAACCCTTAGTTTATTAATGAAACTAGTTATTGACTAAAGTTGTGCTCAACCAGACATAGGCTTAACTGATGAAGCTAACATTAGCACATGGGTTGCATCTGAACCGGTGTATAGTAATAGAGTCAAGTGTGATTGTCAGGGGAAGTTAAGCATGAAATTACAACTAGGTGGAGTCAAGTGTCTGGTGGTCAACTGGGTCAGACGGGGCATCGGCTATGTGCTTAACATTGCTTATTTACCTGAAGTAGTTAAGTATATTGATTCCAACTGACTTTCATCAATGCATCAATTAAACAGCATCTCACTAGATTAGTTCACTAACCATGGTCATTCCTAATAACGCACTACCAAGTCTTTCCTTTCATCAACTAGGTTTGATGACCATCGAACTAATCGTTGCAGCAAAGTGCCTGTCGGTCCAACTAGGGTTTCATCAATACTTGTAGGCTGCCATGAATCTAGCTGATGATCACAAGTCATACATGAATACCTGAGGTGTTAATTGATTGCTTATTGCTATTGCTTAGCGCATAGAGCATGACCAAACTTTTGTCGCTAACTAATAAGCATGTTGATTTCTTGGGTATGTCGGAAGGCGCCAATCTGTCCTACTAGCAACCCATCGTAGTTACCACCGCCGTCAATATTTAATTTACGTTCTTACTCGATGTACCATTAACTTCTCAATTACCTTGGAAGGATTATCAATTTATCCTAACTACTCATAGCTAGCAGTGATGCCAACGTTAATTAGGTTGCCTTGAGCTATCAGTAGCTTCATCTACCCTAGCAGCCGGCCATCTCAACCATTTGTGATTTGCACTAGTAAAATACTAATTAACGGCGTTAAGCATCAACTAACTACAACATTATAGGTTGGACCTTTACAGCATATACACATGTTTCAGATTCTCTTTTAATTAGTTCACTAACTGGAGAACACCTAAACCAACATGGATTACCTAATCGGATCAACATTTAACCCAACCAGTGCACTGATGAAGCTCGAATTCAGCAACAGAGAAATGGGGGAAAAGGTGAAATGGCGCTTGCTTGCTGGACATCTCACCCAAGGATAGGCGGCAGCGGGGCCAGCAGCACAAAGAGCTGGGCGGCGGCGGTGGTTGCTGACGGCGGCAGCGCGGCAGAGAGCTGGCGGAGCCGGGGGAGGCGAGCTCGGGCGCGGAGGTTGACGGCGTGGCGTGGCCCCCGGGGCTCCGGCGCGGCAAGCGAGCCGAGGCGCGGCAGCTGGGGGGCTCGAGGGCGGCGCTGATGGGGGAGGTCGCTGACGGTGGCGTCCGTGGCGGCAGCGGCCAGCTGGGGGCGGAGCTCGGCTTGGAGCTCCCCGGACCTGGATGGGGAAGGCCCAGCGGGGCGGCGAGCTCCGGCCACCAGCGACACGGGAGGGTGGAGGGGAGGCGCGCAGGGCTTGGGCGGCCGGCAGGAGCGGCGCGACCGAGCAGAGGGGCGGCGGCGTGGTGAGGTGCGGCGCCGGGGGAGCTCGGGCCGGAGATCTGGGCGGCGGGGAGGGCGAGCCTAGGGCGGCGGCGTGGTGGTGCCGAGTTGGAGAGGAGGGAGGCGACGGGAGGCGCTGGCCGGCGGCGCAGCCAGGGCGGTGGCGAGGGAGGCCCTGCGGCGGGGTTGGGGGCTGCTCGTGGGGAGGCCGGCGGGGGAAGAGGGCGGTGCTGGTCTCACCCATGGCAGGAAGCCTAATTCTTCATGCATGTTGACGCTTCTGGTATGGATTGGATGCTCAAGAGCTAGAGAATCCGGTGGTGTGACATGCAGAGCTCAAATCTTGGTTTTGGATGAGAGATTGGGGGGGGGAGAAGAGGGCATTTGGGTTTGCTCTCAACGTTGAAGGAAATGGGAGATGGCAGGATGAAGAAGGTAGACTTGAGTGAATCAATGCACTGGGGTGAGCTGCTACTTAAAGAAAAGGGGAGTTGCAGCGTGGGACACATGGAAGAGAAAGGCTGCCAGCGGGGACCCACATGGCAGGAGGTGTCTATATTATTTTCTTTGCTTATTTAAAACAAGGCTAAGATAACAGGAGTTCCAGAACAAAATAAAATTTGAATTTTAAGGGTTTGAATTTATTTCGTATTAGACTTGCGGTCCATCTGTTATTTAGATTTTTAATGTGTTATTTCATTTATATTTTGAGGAGAGGGGGTTTACTCGATCAGCTATTTCCAAACTTTATGTGCGGAGAGAAACTACTAAAATAAGTTTGGTCTTAAAGTACAAATAAACTTCAATTGACTGGTAACAGTTTGATAACCTAGGCATTTTGGAACATATATCAAATTTTTGAATCGTGAGTTGTAGTGGCATTAGGTTTGATGTTCGATTTCATGTTAACCCTAAGGGCGCATGTTAGGGTTTTTAATCCAAATCGTTTTTGAAGTATCTTTATGCATGCATGTATGAGAGGAAAATTGACTTGTTCACGAGGATCCTTACTAATCTCGTGTGTTAAGATCTGGTCGCTACAGCAACAGCGGAATAAATAAACCCAAAATCCACAGCGGCGCATCAACCGCTGCCCAAAAGTCATCAGAATCCCACGAGTCGGTAGCCAACCAAGAAAACCGAGCAACTAGGCATCATCGAAGTAATCCTCGACCACTGGCTCACCTGCAATGATCTAGGAATATCCTAGGTGAGTACAAGGGTACTCGCAAGACTTATTCGTGCTTGATTAAATGTCCTACACATGCTTACTACAACGGCAAATAAACATGATGCATAAGGAATAACTCGGTACGCACAAGCAACGGAGCCGGGACGATAACAATTGTAGTATTCAGTGCAACTTGTAGCTCAGATTTCACATGTGACCCAGCACGAACGTCACAATATGAATATCACCATTTTCAAAACTATTTAGGGCAGCCCACACCCTGATTTGATCACAAGTTCATTACAAAATCATTTCAATTTATTCGCTCGGTCCGTCACCAGCAATACGACCACCGCAGGTACAGTGAGTGCATAACCGCTTGGAGGTAGCGAGCCTCCAAGGGGCATGGAGACTTACCTCAACTATACCCCAGTGTCGATTCCCGCTAACGTCCCCGCGGTGATAAGGGAGATGACACGATGAAATAGGGTTGGTGTGGCGACAAAACTCTACTTACTCCTGGGTCACCTCAATCACTTCAATTAACACCAACCGTACCCATTGTGCACACCCTCGGCTCCCTCATCTCACTTAAGCAAGTTGAATTCCAGGCAAATCAAGGTTTAATTCTCAGCTATGACTAGACATGATCACACGCCACATCCTAACATACTAGTTCTGTACCGGTAATCAACCATACCTTCCCAACAACTTTCCATACATCAACACATATCCAAGGAAAGCATAACAATAGTAAAGTAAAGATGCAACAAGCTCTGCTTGCCTTTGTCACAGGGTTCCTGATCCTGATCTGAATGGAAAGCCGAGTGGTCTCCTTCTTCGGGCTCTATTGCAAGTAATAAGCGATACCGGAAACAAAACGAGAAAAGAAAATCAATAAGTCTCGGCATGAATGCATGATGGATAAAGCTAGGAATTAATTTCTGAGGTGATCTACTGATGTTAGGGATCTATGGCAGCCAGCATTTCTCAAGTTGTAGGTGTAGAAATTTCTTTGTTGTCCTACCATGCATGCATGACACATTATGTTTGACTGCAAGTTAGGGTTGAAAATTATTAGTCTTAGTATGTGGCTTTCCCCTGAAAGGTTTATGGTATGCAAGTATTTTGAGAGACGATCCTAACGCAACTAGAATCATCTGAATTGGAGCTATAGTCATCAAGTTATGGTTGATTGAAAAGCATCGCACGAAAAGGGATAAACTATTCCAAACTTAAATTGACCAGGATTAATATTCCAAATTTTGAAATTTCATCCAAACCAGTTTGTAGATAATTTCACAAGGTTTCTAGAAAGGTAAAATTTGCTAAATTTGGACCTACGGATCAAAAGTTACGCCATTTAGAAGTTCGTCGGAAAAATAGGGCAAACTCTAAAACCTAGCTCTTATTCTCTGCGAAAATCATTTCTGCTACGCTCACCCGAGAAAAACCACGCTAACCCTAACCTAATCCCGGCCCAACTGACAAGCGGGGCCCCCTGTCAGTGCTGACTCGGTCCACGGGGGGTCCAGTCAGCAGCTGACTGGGCACGAGCACCCAATCCGTGGTTGCCACATCACCCCGCCCCAACCCTCTCTCTCACTCGACCGAATGGGGAAGCTCGGCGGTGGTGCTCCTCGCCGGACCTTCACCGGAGAAGGCCCGGGGCACTACGGGGCTCACTGAGGCCGGGGAAGGGCGGTGGGAGGACCGTTGGCTCACCACAAGGACGTTGCGCGGGCGTAGAGGAGCTGAGGAGGTCGGAGGAAGGTCGGCAACGAGGAGAACGGCGGCGGTGACCGGAGTGGCGTCGGGAGGGGCTTCCGGGCTCGGATCTATGAAAAGAAGCAACGAGGGAGGTTAGGGAGGAGGAGAGTGTGCTCGGGAGCGAGGCATGAGAGCTCGGAGTCCACCGGTTGCTACGGGATTTCTCGCCGGAGATGGTGGCCAGAGCGGGAGAAGAAGGTGGCGCGGTGGAGGAGCTCGGGCACAGATCTGCAAAGGGGAAAAAGCAGGGAGATTAGGGAGGAGGAGATGGAGCTCGGGGGCTAGAAGATGGGACCCGAGAGCCACTGGAGTGGGCGCACGAGCTCGTCGGAGCGCTGGCCGGAGGCGAAGAGCTTCGGCGATGGGAGAAGAAAAGGGGAGGAGCTAGGGCTAGCTGAGGAGGGGATGGAAAAGGGAGGCGCTGTCCGAATGAGCCCTTAAATAGGGTGGCCAGTCCGGACGCTGGTGGCAGCCACCGCCCACCGTCCCCAGCCGGCGGTGGCGATGTGGCGGCCAAGGCCTGACACAGCTTGGCTCACCCGAAAAAAACGATCCGGAAACAGCCCGGAGCCGGGCGGCCCGGACGTACCGCCCGGAGGTTCCGGAGTGAACCTCCGGCCTTCACAAAATGGCCGCTCACCCTCTCTGGACTCTTCCGGAAATCAGTCCGGAGTCCAGCCGGAATCCGGGCTCACCCGGAGGTTCATCCCGAAGGCTCCGGATGGGACCTCCGGTTGCACCGGGATCACCCAAATGCTCTCTGGACTCCCTCAGAAAATGGTTCGGAGTCCATCCGGAATTTCCGGACAGTCCGGAGATTCACCTCGGAGGCTCCGGACTGAGACTCCGATAGCCATAGGACCAAACCAACCCTCTTTGGACTCCTCCGGAACTTAGTCCGGATTCCACCCGGAATTTCCGGACAACCCGGAGGTTCCACCCGGAAGTTCCGGACCAAACCTCCTAATGGTGCAACAGAAAAGGAAAACCCGTGCAAAAATTATTTGGACCTTAGAACATAATATCCTTGGGGTTTATGGTGGTTATTCAAATAAGTTGATTGGTGTTTGATAGAATTAGATGCAAAGGATAAGATATGCACGTATTCTATAAAACATATTTTATTCACATTTAAGTTTATGCAAGGGTTGGTACAAGGGTGATGACATGTATGCATAATGAGATGCAAAAACCTAATCGTAGGAAGTGGGTATCACAAGACCTACCCCCCTTAAAAAGATCTCAACCCGAGATCTCTAACGGTCGACAAACAATGATGGAAACTCAGTTCTGAGCCAATCTTCACGCTCCCACGTAGCCTCATCTTCAGCATGGTTGCTCCACTGAATCTTGAAGAATTTGATGGTACGATTCCGGGTTTTGCGTTCGGTTTCATCAAGAATACGCGTTGGATGTTCCCGATAAGAGAGGTCTTCATGTAGTTCTTCTATCTCGGGGTTGATCTTTGCTTTGGGGACACGATGACAAGCTTTCAGTTAGGATACATGGAAAATATCATGTATCTTGGACAGCGAGGGTGGTAACTCCAATTGGTATGCTACGGTCCCTCGTTTGGCTAGAATCGGTATGGACCGATATAGCGAGGGGCTAGCTTCCCTTTTATTCCAAAACGGCGGACACCTTTGAATGGAGTGACCTTGAGATACACACTATCTCCAATCTGAAATGTAACTTCTCGGTGGTGAGGATCAGCATAACTCTTCTGTCTCGATTGAGCTTCTCGAATCCTTTCCCGAATAAGACGAACTTGAGCTTCGGCTTCTTTAATTGCATCGGGTCCGAAGAATTGTCTCTCTCCGGTCTCGGACCAGTTGAGGGGAGTCCTACATCTTCTACCATAGAGCACTTCGAAAGGTGCCATACCAAGGCTAGCTTGATAACTATTGTTGTAGGCAAACTCCGCATACAGTAAACACTTCTCCCAATTGGAACCAAAAGTGAGGGCGCAAGACCTCAACATGTCCTCAAGGATTTGATTTGTCCTCTCAACTTGGCCTCCAGTTTGAGGATGGAAAGCGGTGCTAAAGGATAGGGAGGTTCCCATAGCCTCGTGCAGACATTTCCAAAACCGATTCGTAAACTGGGTGCCCCGATCCGAAACAATCCTTGCGGGAACACCATGGAGGCAAACGATTCGAGCAATATACAACTCCGCTAATTGACTCAACTTATGAGTGGTCTTCACGGGGATGAAATGAGCTACCTTGGAGAGGCGGTCCACAATCACCCATATTGCATCGTTGCCCTTCGGAGATTTCGGTAAACCTACCACGAAATCCATACCGATCTCTTCCCATTTCCATTCGGGAACAGGGAGTGGTTGAAGCATGCCCGCTGGTCTCTGATATTCAGCCTTCACACGATGGCACACGTCGCATTCGGTAACAAAACGAGCAATTTCTCGCTTCATTCGAGTCCACCAAAATCGGCGGCGAATGTCTTGGTACATTTTTGTGCTACCGGGATGGATGGACAGCAGGGAGTTATGGGCTTCATGGAGGATTAAATCCTTTAGTTGCTGGCCCTTGGGCACCATGAGTCGCTTCCCGAACCAAAGAACTCTGCTCTCATCTTCGGTGAAATAAGTAGTGGTACCATTCTTCACTTTCTCCCTTATCTTCTGCATACCAACATTTTGTGCTTGTGCGGCCTTGATTTGATCTCCCAAGGATGGTTTCACCTCTAGGACAGCGAGAGAACCTTGCTCAACCATCTCGAGATTGAGTCGCTGAAATTCCAAGTAGAGCGGTGGTTGTTGCTCAAGAATTGAGGTATTGTTGCAATAGGCTTTTCGGCTAAGTGCGTCGGCGACGACATTGGCCTTGCCGGGGGTGTAATTTAAAACCAAATCATAATCCTTAATGAGCTCAAGCCATCTCCGTTGCCGAAGGTTCAGATCTGGTTGAGTAAATAAATACTTCAAACTCTTATGATCTGAAAAGATTTCGCAACGGCTACCGATGAGGTAATGTCGCCAAATCTTGAGAGCGTGAACCACGGCTGCTAACTCCAGGTCATGAGTGGGATAATTTGCCTCATGGGGACACAATTGACGTGAAGCATAAGCTACCACGCGACCCTCTTGCATGAGAACACAACCCAACCCATTCCGAGAAGCATCACAATAGACTTCGAAGCTTTTGTGGATATCCGCGAGAATAAGCACGGGAGCGGTGGTCAACTTCTTTTTGAGCTCTTGGAAACTCCTTTCACACTTGTCGGACCACACAAACTTATTATCCTTCTTCAACAATTCGGTCATTGGCTTTGCTATGGAAGAGAAACCTTCGATGAATCGACGGTAATAACCCGCCAATCCTAGAAAGCTGCGAATTTGGGTAACCGACTTGGGTTGCTTCCATTCTTGGACGGCTTGCACTTTGCTCGGGTCTACCGCGACACCTTCCGCTGAAAGCACGTGACCCAAGAACTCCACTTGATGCTTCCAAAACTCGCACTTTGAGAACTTTGCATAAAGACGATGCTCACGGAGCTTGTCGAGCACCATTCTCATGTGGTCTTCATGCTCCGGTTCAAATTTGGAGTAGATGAGGATGTCATCAATAAAAATGACCACAAATCGATCAAGATACTCCATGAATACTAAATTCATGAGTTGCGTGAAGGTGGAAGGGGCATTGGTCAAACCGAATGACATGACGGTGTATTCGTAAGATCCATAGCGAGTGGTAAAGGCTGTTTTTGGAATGTCTTCGGATCTGATTTTTATTTGGTGGTCAGGTGCTACAACTGTGGAATAGCCCAACCTGAGGTCGATCTTGGAGAAGACACATGCTTCAGCTAATTGATCAAATAGCTCATCAATCCGGGGAAGCGGGTACTTATTCTTCACCGTGAGCTCATTCAACGGACAATAGTCCACTACATCCGCATGCTCAAGTCCTTCTTCTTCACAAACATTGCAGGACAACCCCATGGCGAAGAACTAGGTCTAATGAAGCCCTTATCCTCAAGCTCCTTGAGTTGCTTCTTCATCTCCAACAACTCATTTGGGCTATCCGATACGGTCGCTTCGAAATAGGGGCAGTACCGGGTGGAAGATCGATGATGAACTCCACTGCGCGGTCAGGGGGCATACCTGGCAATTCTTTGGGGAAGACGTCTGGATACTCACATACCACAAGGACAAGCTCAATGCCCTGGTCTTGGGTGCCGCTCATGACAAAAAGATGCCCTAGCAAGGATGGCGACACAAATTTCACTTCTTTGCCAGAGTTGGCGACAAGGGAGACGGACCTTTCGGCACAATCTATTTTCGCCTTGTGTTGGACCAACCAATTCATGCCCAAGATAACATCTAAACCCTTCGATCCAAGAACCACCATATTGACTAGGAATAGCTCTCCACCAATTTCTAGCTTAACACCCTCGCAAACGAGCTCAGTCCTCAATTCCGAGCCGGGTGTTGCAATATTGAGGGGATGATGCAATGCTGATGATGGAACATGGTTATCATGTGCAAACTTGCTGGATATAAAGGAATGGGATGCTTCGGAATCGAAAAGAACGGTGGTGGGAGTTGAGTTAACGAAAAGCGTACCCAACACCACCTCCGGTGCATCTTGCGCCTCTTCGACGGTGACGTGGTTTACTCTGCCACGGCCGGTGGCTTGAGGCTGGTTGGGGGCTGGTCCCCTGGCTTGAGGACCTCCACTGGATTGTCCTTGCTGCACCTTAGGGGCAAAGGTGTGTCCCGAGCGCGGAAGACAGCAATGATTTGCATAATGCCCCATATTTCCGCAGTTGTAGCACCTGACCTTGCTTAAGTCGGGTAAAGACCGCGACCGTCCTCCCTGGGGACGAGGTTGGAAACCTTGTTGCTGAGGACGAGGAGCGAAACCTTGCGGCCTCTGTGGGTACAGTCTCGCAGGACGGGGTGGTGATGGCTGCCACGCCCGCGGTTTCTGCGAACTGCTCCCAGCAGATTTCAGCAATTCTCTCTCGCGCTTTCGAGAGTGGCTGAGGGCTGATTCCTTGGCCTCCACTTTAATGGCTTTATCCACGAGATGCTGAAAGTTGCGCACATCAACGGTAGTGAGCTTCGCTTGCATTTCTTCATTTAGCTTTCCCATGAACTTCTCCACTTTATCTTCATTAGTGGATACCTCACGGGGTGCATAACGCGCCAAGTGGTTGAACTCATGAAGGAACTCAAGGATGGATTTCTTGCCTTGCTGGAGATCACGAAACTCTTCTTTCTTCAGCGCCATAACACCAGAAGGGATGTGGAACTCACGGAAGCCGGTTCGGAACTCGGCCCACGTGACCACATGATTGGGGGTTTGCATTGCCAGGAAGTTCTCCCACCAGTCAGCTGCAGCTCCTTCAAGGTAGTGGGAGGCAAAATTGACTTTGTCGGCCTCCGCACATTGGGCCAGTTGTAACTTCCTCTCGATGGTGCGGATCCAATTGTCCGCATCCCAGGGATCATCTGCTCGATCGAAGGTGGCCGGTTGAGTCCGCTGAAAATCAGCTAGACTACCTCGGGCTTGACCACCTCCTGCGCCTTGATTGCGCACCAGCTGCTTGAGGATTCGGTTTTGAGTTGCTAGCAAGTCTACGATGTTGGGTTGCTGGGGGGGGAGGTGGCACTTCCTCCTCGTCACATTCACGGCGACCACGTGCAGCTTCACGCGTTCCTGAAGCCATCCTGTTGCAACCAATTGACAACAGGATGAGACAGCAACTCGAGAGGCTTGGAAAGCAAAACATTTACACTACGGTACAGCGGGGTATTCATGAATATGTCACATCATTTCATACACATTTTCAGAAGAAAATGAAGTACAAAATAATTGCATGAACGATTGACAATAATACACAAGTGCATTAATACGTTCGACATAGTTCATACATGGGGCTGCTGTTTAGATCACCTTACGGTGAAATAAACGTTAACAATGTGCCAAAATTGCAGCCACCAATACCCAATTACGTGCCTCGAAAAGATACCTTAAAACCTAGGATTTGGTTCAGCTTACACCCCAAAATACGAGCCACAACTCAACGCTGAAATCTGGACAGCACTACTAGGGACTATACGGAGCTCCTTCATTGCGGCGACGGATCTCGTAAGCCTCCAAATCAACGGGGAGAGGAACCATGGTATGGAACAAGGGAATCCCATGCCCATAAGGAGGAGTAACACTGGGGATGCGACGAGCGCTGCCCACCGTCATTTGCGGACGCAAGACGTCGGGACGGTTACCAAGCTCTATTCTACCCACCGACGGATAATGGTGCACCCACGGACCTCCTTCATAGACCGAGTAGATGCCATCCCCGGTCTAGAAATGAGGGGGTGCAGCAAAGTTCATCCTTTGGTGGTGAGCAAGCTCCAGGGAGATGAGGAGACGATGACGATACCGCCACATCTCGAATCCACGGGCACGATACGCCACGTCCAAGGATCGGACGAGGTGCCCCAAATGGGCTAGTGCCGTGTTGCTCTCCTGGGTGAAGTCTTCAGATGGTGCCACGTCCTCCATGGGAGTACGCGACGGGAAGAAGGAGAAGGGACCCTCGGCGAGGCCCAGAAGCTCATGTCGAAGGTGACACATGGCAGAATATGCGGCATCTTGGACTGCAGACTCCAGCTCAGCTCCATAGCCATTGAAAAAGCACGGCTGATGCGGAGGGTCACTCTCACGCGGTTTGATGAACATGCGCGCCCGGTACTCGTACATGCCAAACCCCAGGTCGGCTCTATGCACAAGATACTCCGGGAGACATGGAAAATCGAGTTCCCGGAGCATGTACAAAAGTACCTCCGGAAACCCATCAACATCCAAAGCATGGGTGGCATGCACCAACTGAGGGGAATCCATCTAACAAGGCAAAGAAATAGGTCAAGGTCAGCCACAAGCAAAAACAAATGCAATAGGGGAGGAGATTTTAGAACTAAGAGCGATGAGGGTAAGGAATAAAAGCAATCTACTTGTTGATTTCAAACATAGGGTTTAACTTTGCAAATAATTTTCTCGGCGATGCCAAGTCCTATCTAACGACCACCTGCAATTGGCTTCCTACGGTCAGCTCAGCTCTGATACCAAGCTGTGAGGGACCCGGTATTTTAAACCGATTCAAGGAATTCACAACAAGTGAAGACGGTGACCATAGCCGCTACCTGCGACGGACTATGGCCCACCCCCGCCCCGTGCGACGTGCATACGACACAATGCGTATGACTCACCACGGCCTGATTGAGGGATCACGATTCCAAAAACATACGCCACAACGCGTATGACTCACTTTGGCAATGGACCGTACATTCACTTTGCACTTCACTTGAATCGAAATAAAATAACAAGTTCCTCCATATGCGTCCGTCCACACTCCCCATTCAACATACACGCATGACAGAAAGGGGCATATGTTGGACAGCAAGCATATCATCACACAAACCACTACGATACGATAATACACCTAGCTGTCCACATGGGACTATATGATTATATCATTCGGCAATAACTGGAAACATAGTTAAGTTGGGAGTGTGCAAGCAACAGCGGAATAAAAGACCCAAAATCCGCAGCGGTGCATCAACCGCTGCCCAATAGTGACCAAAATCCCATGAGTCGATAGGCAACCAAGAAAACCAGGTAGCTAGGCATCATCGAAGTATTCCTCGACTACTGGCTCACCTGCAATGATCTAGGAATATCCTAGGTGAGTACGAAGGTACTCGCAAGACTTATTCGTGCTTGATTAAATGTCCTACACATACTAGTATAGCAGCAATTAAACATGATGCGTTCCGAAGTTGTTAAAGGTACAAACATAATCCAGGGGAATAGCCTCATTTCTAAATCATTCAGGGGCAGCCCACGCCCCAATTTAATCCCATGTTCATCAATCTCGTGGATCGCTACCAGCAATACGACCACACTGGGTATAGCGAGTGCATTTCCCCTGAAGGTTGCAAGGCTCCAAGAGACTCTGAGACTTACCTCAACCATACCCCTGCGTCGACCCCGGTGACGTCTCACGGATTCTCCACAAAGACATTTCCCAAACATCACTCTCTCGGATCATTACCGGCAATACGACCACACTGAGTATAGCGAGTGCATTTCCCTTGGAGGTTGCAAAGCTCCAAGAGACTCTGAGACTTATCTCCACCATACCCCAGCGTCGATTCCGGTGATGTCCACGCAGTAAAAGGGAGATGCACGATGAAGTTATCTCAGGTTGGTATCTTAATAAATCCACCTCTAAACACAAGTGCTCATGCTGATACTTCCAATCATACCTAACCGTATTCATCGTGCAAAACCCTCGGCTCTCACATCTCACTTATCCAAGTTCAAGTTGTTAGGGCAAGAAGATTAAGTTTCAGCCAGAGCTAAACATGACACACAATCTCACCTAACATGCTAGTTTCAAGGATTCCGACCCTCGCATATAAACAAACAATCCTACCACAAGTATAAATAGGTAAGCACATGAAATGATAATAACAAGATGCAACAAGCTCTGCTTGCCTTGGTCCCATTCACCCCTCTCCCTTTCCCTCTCTGGACTGGAGGTCACAAGGGGCTCGGCCGGCGACTCCATTGCCGGAGCAACATCGGGGAGGGCCCGAGGGCGCTGTGAGGGGCGGCAGGACCAGAGAAAAGCGGCGCAACAGCCGGCGGCTCACCCTGACGAAGGCGCACTGCTGTGGGAAGCGGAGGAAGCCCGAGGAAGGCCGGCGACGAGAGAGAGACGGCGGCGGAGCTTCGGGTACCGACGGGGCGGAGCTCCCGGCGCAGATCTGAAAGGAGGAAGAGAGGAGAAGGTGAGGGAGGGAGTAGGGTAGCTCGGGAAGAAGAAATGGGAGCTGGGGAACCTCGGGGATAGCAGCGCGAGCTCGTCGGAGTACCGGTCGGAGACAAGGAAGACCACCGCGACGACGGGAGCTCGCGCACGAGAGAGAGACGGCGAGGCTTAGGGTTTGCGTGGGAGAGAAAATGGGAGGATGGGCTGGTCCGAACAGCACCTTAAATAGGGCGGCCGGCCGGTTGGAACGCCTGGGCACCGCCCACCACGGCGAACCGGCGGCGGAGGCGTGGCGTGAAGATGCTGACGGGTGGGCCCCGGTCGGCGGGTGAGGGGAGAAGGCGTAATGGGGCCGAAGGCGCTTCCTGGGAGGTGGAGGTGGAAAGGGAAAAGGGAGGAGGCAGGTTCGGCTAATGGGCTGGCGGAATGGGCCCTGGCCCAAAACCCTAGGTTTTTGTTTTTCTTTTTAAACTTTAAGCTGAGACTTTGCCATTTCAAAAGAGCACCCGAAACAGCTCCAAATGAGCTGAAATTTTTACAGGAGGGTTAAATTAGCATGTATAACCTTCAGTAAAATTTTGAGGTGATTTGGAACTTGTTTGGCCTGATTTTGAATTGAAATTCAAACGTGGCCTCAAAAGTGAGTTGAACTGCACCTAGGTTTTAGATACCTCCAAAATCTTGAAATTTTTCCTGGAACTAAAATTCTCATCTTCATGGCTGAAAATGAAGTTTCATGGCTTTTCATCCATAGGAAGGTTGCCTACTCGCTAGTTTGCAATTCAGTCCTTTACTGCGATTTGAATTCAAACTTGTTCATTTGATTAACAAGTCATGAAGGCTTTAGGTTAAAAAAAAATTTTAGGGGAGGGGCTTGCTTGGTGGTTCATCAAGGGGATCACTAGCTTCCTCCACCTCTTATTACTAGTATTTGCTATTCGATGATTCAAATAAGTTGATTGGTGTTTGCAAAATTATCCACCGAGGATGAGATATGTACGTATTCTATAAAATGTAATCATATCGCATTTAAGTTTAAATAAGGTGTGTGTGCGGGGATGATGACATGTATGCATGAATGCAAGGCAAAGACCTAATCGTTGAATTTGGGTATTACAGCCTTAAATAGGGCGGCCGGTCCGGATGCCGGTGGCAGCCACCGCCCACCGTCCCCAACCGGCGGCGGCGACGTGGCGGCCAAGGCCTGACACGGCTTGGCTCACCCGAAAAAACGATCCGGAAATAGCCCGGAGTCGGGCTGTAGTGACCAAACCTTAAGACATGAGGTCGGTGTAGATTGTCGTGAATAATTTGGAGTTTTTCTAATGCATGCATGCATCTAGGTCATTTGACTCTAGCTCAGATCGAAAACCCTAGTATTGCGACATAAAAACCACTTTAACAGAATACGAGAAATTAATTTCGTTGAAGCCTTGTTCGAAATATTTTCTAACGTCGTAATTACCCTTGAGAAACAATATACAATTCTCCGGTGAATCGGGTCAGATTCGCATATTTTAGTAAATGATTTTCCAAACTTTCTCCTCCGAACCATATGTAGATGAACCAACAAGATGAACCTCTATTTTCCCCTGAAATTTCATGCTTAAGTTTTACCCATAAGGTTAAGCTAAAATTCAAGCTTCTGTTATTCAAGAATTAGCCCTAAACAAAGTCAAAATTAATTTAATCAAATCAGAAAAAGAAACAAAATACAGAAAAGCCTTGTCTGCCACGTAGGCCCCGCTGGCAGCCCTCTTTTCTCCACCTGGCATTCAACACGCACCACTGCAGCTCCTCCCCCCCCCCACGTAGCAGCTCACTCCAGTACACTAGCTCACCTAGGCCATCTTCCTCCTCCTGCCATTCCTAATTCTTCCAGCACCAAGAGCAAACCCAATACCTTCTTTTCCCTCCCCCCAATCTCTCCTCCAAAAACCAAGAAATCAGCTATGCATGTTATGCCACCAAATTCCCCATCTCCTGAGCATTGAAATCATCCAAGAAATATTGACATGCATGAGGCTTTGAGCACCCTGCCATTTTCTACTTCCCAGGTCGAGTTCTTCACAGCTCCTTTATTCCCCATCTTTCTTCTCCATTTGCCTCAGCGCCTCTTCCTTCCTCCGTGTCTTCCCCAGCGCCGGTACCCCAACCTCCTCAGCTCCGCCACCCCTGAGGGCCGCCGCCGCCCGAGCTCTCCCTGCCGTGCTCCCCGGGTCGCCGCCGGCGCTGCTCGCCGCCCGGGCAAGCCCAGGCCATGGCTGCCTCTCGGTGCCCCGGCTCCCCTCTGCTCCAAGCCCGCCGCCGGCCTCCCAAAGCTCTGGCTCCCCTCTGCTCAGCGCCCCTCCACGCGTCGCCAGCCCCCCAAGGCCCAAGCTCCCTTGCCACGCCTCCCCTGCCGCGCTTCCCTTGCCGCGCCTCCCCAGGCCACGCCTCCCCGCTGCCGCGCCTCCCTTGCCGCAGCCGAGGCTGCCGGGCCCAAGACCGCCGCCCCGGGCTCGCCGCTCCGCCGCACCTCCACCGCCCAGCTCCTCCTACCCCGACGCCCTCACCCGCGCGCGCCGCCTTGCCACGCCGCCACGCCGGATCTGCCACCTCCCCTTCGGCCGGCCGCCGTCCCCCGCTACTCGGGCCCGCCCCCATCCGGGCCTTCCCCTCCGCCGCTCGCCGCAGTGGCCGGCGAGCCACTGCAGGCAGCTCCCGCCGGCCAGCTCCTCTCCAGGCCGCCCTCGGCAACGACGCCCTCGAGCATACCCCGCACGTCTGCAGTCCCGAGCCGTCCCTCCCTCAGGCGTCATCGTCGACAGTAGGTGCAGTGCAGCACGCGCGCTCTTCCCCTTCTCCTGCTTCCTCTCTTCCCCGTGTGATTGTTTGAGCTCTGGCAACGCCGCCGGCGACGGGTCCATGTAGACCAGTGGCAAGAACCGAGCGTAGTAATTGCGCTATTGCCCTGAACGAACCCATCGTTTAACCACCCGATTCCGGGCTGCATGCCGACTAATAATAGTAGTAATCCCTGCTTAATCACCCACTGGTTGCTTAACGAACAAGTAATCCTGGTCAGCTTAACGGTGAACCGATGCATTCGGTTAAGACACTGCTAACCGCTGCAGATAATGCACTGATAACCGGCTAACCAACTGTTTTCTGTTAATACTAACCTTGTATATCTACTCCAGAGATGGTTTGATCAACCAGTAAACGGGCGGCTGCTTGGTTAGTTAGACAGTTAGTTAATTGGTTAGTAGGTGAGTTGGTTAGTGCGATAGCTAGTAACCAGTGAGTTGCCTCGTGCCCCCCCTATGTCTTAACGATCATTTAGTTGGTGTAATGGCTTCGGTTATCTGGCAATCTGATGGATTAACAACTAGTGACAAAAATAAATTAGTAACAAACTGATATGGTTAATGAACATGCTAATTATTTCCTTTGCTCAATATTTTGGTTAAGATACCATTCTCTATCAATTATTAATTCAGTGTTAACGCCAAACCTGTAATCACTGCTCATATCAATGATTAAACATACATCTCAACCTAACCATTATGCGTTAGTACAACTAGGCTAAACACCACCAAAGTTTAACCTTTGAATAACAAGTAAAACCAGCTAACCATTAATTAGCACGGTTGATACCCTGCCTCAATTATCACACTGGATTCAATTGCTGTACATGGCTAAGACAACACAGTTATTAATTCATCTGTTTGATGCATGGGTGAATGCTTGATGTCAGTATAATCCAGTGCACTAATCAACTAAGTGGTTGTCACAACCGGTTGATTTTAAAAGGTCAACCCAACGGTACCCTTACATCTACCTGCTTATGACTCGTTTACAATTGACAATGTTCCCTAATGCTAGACACAAGTAAGGAAATAATATTAGGCTTCACATCTATGTCTTGTTTGAATGAATCCGTAGGCTAGCAGGATATACTCACAAGGACAATCTCATACACTGTATGCTATTGAGTTTAAATGAAAGGAAAGGAGCACCTAGTTCCATGACACATGGAATCATGCAACGAACTCTGGAGTAACTAGAAAATATAATATCTGTAAGGATGACATGATAAACCCACTTGTTGTTCTTAGATGATGAGATAATATTGGGAATAGGGTATACAGTACCTTGTTCTTTACTGAGAAGAAGACAGGAAATGCTAAATATGATTAAGTTTGTAGAACTCGTAAAAGAATGTAAATGACCGCCAAGAATATGAACCTAGAGAATCTAGCTTAACAGTCAAATTTAAAATAGTTAGTGTCACAATTCGCCTAACGACCAGAAAATAATCGCGACCTCATGTTCTCACCTACGACAACGAATCGATCAAACAAGCCCTAACCCTAATTATAGATTTAAAGCCTTTCTCCTTAGTTGTATATCGTATCCCATGCATGCATCCATATTCGAGGTTCATCCATTGTTAAAGTTATAACATCACTAAAACTAACCCCAAAATCTAAAATGAATATTAACCTGCCGATGTAATTGTATACCTTCGTTTTAATCCACCGTAGTTACATCGCATGTATTTTTGTAATGTTCGCAATGTTTCCTTAGACTTGTCTTTTCCCTTTCTAGAGGTTATTTGCTTCTTATTGAAGTTTGGCTACTTCGGATTTCCTCACAAACGCTAGTGGATACGTTATACATCGTCACCCGGCTCCCAGGCAAGCTCCATTGCTTGTTGATTAATCATTACATTGTGTATTAATCCCTGTTTGACTTAATTAATTAAATTGACCTGGTGCTTGAGTGAATGTTTGCTTGATCGGTACTTGGTACCGCACTAGTATGTGTAGGTCGTGTTGTATGTAGCAGCTATGGCTGAGAACCAACCTTGTTGCCCAATTGACCTAAACTTGCTGAAGTGAGATGCGAGAGCCGAGGGTGGAGTAAAGATGAATAAAGTTGGTATTAATTGGTGCTAACGGAGCGACCCCTGGTGTTAGAAGTTGTGTTGTCGCTATACCAACCTGAGGTGACTTCATTGTATTACTCCCCCTGTTACGCGTGAACGTCACCGGAATCTCTGCCATGGTTTATCGATTGGTGAGTCCCGGTCACTCGGAGACTAGCTACCTCCGGTGGAGGGCACATCGTTATTCCTATGGGGATGTATTGCCGGTGACGGTTCGAGAGATTGATTGAAATTAATGGGTGTGGGCTACCCCGAATGAATTGGAAATGATGTCATCCATATTGCTATGTTGTTATGTGTGCTTGCGAATTGCTGTTATCTCCATGTGGTTATGATTTCTATTCTACTGCTACAATCTGAAATTAAATTGTGTAGCTTATGTTGATTTCATCTCTGGTATACAACTTGAACTTGACAAAAATAGCAAATTTTCCCCACTTGTCAAATATGATTAATACCATGTTTTAATTAATTGATGAGCAATGTCTTGCGAGTACGGTGGTTGTACTCACCTAGGTTTATCCTAGGCAGGTTCTTGGAGCATTTGGAGTTGACGTTTGCTGCTTTGGTTTACCTCTTTCGGCTTCGACTTCCTTGGGAAGGTTGTGGGTTGTTTTGAGATGGGTTCCTCGCCATCTCGGGTGTTTTAATTTTATATTTCCGCTGCTGCCCTTGTGGCTATTTGAGGTTTATTGACCTTCATGTCGCTTTGTATGTAAAGTAAATATTGCCCCGAGTATGGGACGTGTTAGATATTATATTGTAATCCTTCTCTTAGTGTTTGGTTGTGATATACAAGTTGTTGAATGTGGCTGCCCATGCACCGTGCGTGTATGAATTGAAGTGTATGCGTATGCCGTGAAGAGTTACGGTTGTTCCCCTTTTACTATGTCGAGCAGGAATCGGTTGAGTGACTCGCTGGCTGAGATGCTGTGCCGGCCAAGCAAGGTGTGGGTGTATTCTACCGGGCTTTCGAGCGACCCACTAGCTCCCGAGCTAGGTTAGGGTGTGGGTAGAATCGCCGGGCTCCTCCGACCTTGCTTTGCGTGGTAGAATCCGGGAACGACTCTAAACCTTCACCGGATCAGGGAATCTGTAATACCCAATTGTAACGAAATAGGATTTGCTTTGCATGCATGCATACATGTCATCATCCCCGCACCATCTCGTTTAAACCCGAAAAGGATATAATTGTACTTTATAGAATATGTTAATATCTCATCCTCGGTGGATATTTATACAAACACCAATCAACTTATTCGAAGTAGTTGAATTGACAACGTCGTTGATAAGGGTGGAGGAAGTCATCGAACACTTCGGTGAATCCCCGTCCCTAACTCCAAAACTCTGCAAGTACCAGAATTAGGGTTTCGACGATAGAACAATTTTTAGTGGATGCAAACCTCCCAAACTTCACAAATAGTTTCAAAAGTGGAAACCCTAGCCCCTTGCCAATTTTCATAAATTTTGGGAAGGTTTAAAGCCTAGTCGCAGTGTAAACCCTAAATTGAGCCCTAATTCAAATTTGAACTAGAGACTAGGTCAAATCTTGTCCAAATTGATTCAAACTCTCCCAGTAGCTCCCAAATAATATATTAGAGCCCTTGTAAAAATTTCAAATTATTAGGAGAAGAAATTGCACATAAAATAACGTGGGGAATGAATCAGGAATAACTAAAAAGAAAAAGAAAAACTAAAACCCTAATCTACTCGGGCCGACAGCCTGCTCGGCCGGCCCAGCTGGCCGGCCCACTTCCCCCGCGCGCACGCCCTCCCCTTCTCCCGCTGACGCGCGGCCCCCACCTGTCATCCCCTTCCTCCTCTCGCCTCGCGCCCGGTCCCGCCTGTCAGGACCTCCCCCTCCACGTCGCCGCCGCCCGCTGGCCGAGCTGGGCGGTGCCCCGCTCCCGACCTCCGCTGTCCGAGCCACCGCCGCACTATTTAAGCCCCCTTCCGACCGAGTTCCCCCTTTCTCGCAAGCCCTAGCCCTCTCCCCTATTCTCCCCGAGCCCTAGCTCCTCTTCCAGCTCCGGCCACCTAGCTCCGGCGAGCGATTGCCGCTGGTCCAGTAAGTCCCGAGCCCCCAATCCACCTCCCCGAGCTCCCTTTTCTTTTCTCTGACCTCGTCCTCCCCTACATTCTCCAGATCCAAGCCTCCAGCGCCGTCGCCCACATTTTCTTCCTCGAGTCCGGCAACAGCTCCGACGAGCTCTCCTCGACGCCCTGGTCCTTCCCCCTTCCCATTTTCTTGCTCCAGAAAACCTGCTCCTCCCCCTTAACATCTTTGCGTCCCCCTCGATGCAGATCCAAGCTCGGAGGCCCCCGACGCCGTCGACCCGAAGCTTCTCCCCGCCGGTCACCGTCGCCGACCACCCTCCCGACCTCCTCCGTCCTCCCCGAGCACAGCAGCCTACTCGGGGTGAGCTCCTCGTGCCTCAGACACTTCCTCCGAGTAGATCCGAGCCTCCTAGCGCCTGGATGCCCAACTCCGGCGAGCCGCCGGTGTGCTCCGCCGTCTGGACCTCGCCTCCGGCCGGTCCCGAGAAGAGAGAGAGAGAGGGAAGCGGGGGTGGGACGCGTGGAGTGCTCGGGTTGGTCCCCCGACCACCCGAGCCACTGACAGAAGGGTCCCACGCCCTGCTGACATGGGTTAAGGGGTGGAACTCCCTGGTTGCTTCTCGGGTGCACGTTAGAATTAGGGATTAGTCTGGGTAGGCCTCGGGTAGATCTAGCATTTAGGGTTTCGTTAGGTTAGGGGCAGATTTTGGATAAAATTTCAAATGTTCATAACTTTCAAACCACACGTCCAAATTTAATAAATTTTATATATTTGGAAAGCTTATGAAAATCTCTACACATCGGCTGAATCAAAAGTTTATTTTGAGCAAATGCACAGTAGGTTACCTAGGGTTTTATCGATCGTTCCGACGAGTTTCGAAAGGGGATAACTCTTGATCAGTAGCTCGGATTTTAGCAAAGTTTATATTGTTGGAAAGCTTAGGAAATTTCCTACAATTTGCTGGACCAAAAACTTAATTTGAGCAAGTTCCCTACAGCCCCATCGAACCTAAGCTGATTCCTTCCCTCCGAAGCCTCGTTCTTCGGTAACATGTTTATCCACGATGTTAGCCCCAAACGTAGTAACAATTGATGCGTTAGGTTTGTACCAGAGTAACATTACTATAATTTCACATGCATGCACAACTAGAACATTAGGTTAACACCCACCACCCTAACTTTTCATATCCTGTCGTGACAAAACCCTGAAACCTCTAAATTACGTTAACCATGCATGCTTAATGCCATTTATCATGCATACATGCCGTATCTTACTATTTCTTTTATCGTTTTCTTTTCGGTTCTCCGTATTCTTTATAGAGGAATCCGAAGAAGGTGACCACCCGGCCTACGACCCCACGCAAGACCAGGAACAACCAGATCAAGGCAAGCAGAGCTTGTTGCATCTTTAATTTCCGTACTCTTGTGTATGCCCTTGTTATATGTGCTATGTGTATGGATGTTATCTGTGAATCGTCACAAAGTTGCGTACCCTAGCATGTGTAGGATGCGTCTTAAGTCGAGAACATCTTATGGCTCTTCAACTAAATTGTTAAGTGAGTTAGGAGAGCCGAGGGCGTGCACAATGGGTACGGTTGGTGTTAATTGCGGGGTGATGGCGACCCAGGAGTAAGTAGAGTTTTGTCGCCACACCAACCCTATCTTCAGCGTGTCACCATCCCTTATCACACGGAAACGTTAGCGAGAACCAACACTGAGGATAGCTGGGGTAAGTCTCCATGCACTTTGGAGGCTCGCTACCTCCAAACTGTTATGCACTCACTATGCCTGCAGGGGTTGAGTTGTCGGTAGCGGTTCGAGAGATTAAAATGAACATGTGTGGATTGGATCAATTTGGATTGGATTTAGGGGCTGCCCTAATTGAATTGGATGATGTTTAATGGATTGATTTGGATTGGACTCATGGGCTGCCCCAATGGATTTGGATTTGCTGATTTGATCTCGTGGTGAATTTGTTGTGATATGTTTGTATCCTGAGTTAGATTGTTACTTAGCTTGTCTTTACTTCACCTTGTCAAGGTTATGTTCTTAATTTGTATATTGTTACTCTGAGAAGCATTCATGTTTAATTATTGCTGTACTAGTATGAGTAGGACATTTAATCAAGCACGGATAAGTCTTGCGAGTACGTTTGTACTCACCTAGGTTATTCCTAGAGCTTGCAGGTGAGCCGGTGGTCGAAGATTATTTCGATGATGCCTGAACCTGTGTTTCCTCGGTAGTGTTCGACTCATGAGATAGGATGTGGTTTTTGTTCAGCGGTCACTATGCCGCTGTGGGACTCATTTACTGTTCTTCCGCTGTCGTTTAATTACTCCGTACTCGGATATGTTTTCGGATATGTCCGACTGATGTAATATGTTGTCCCATCGTGGACTGTTATTAGTAATATCGTATTGTAGAGCTTTGTGACGATATCCGAGTTGTTAGATCAGGCTGCCCCTGCACAATGTGTGAATGATATGAAGTGTATGGGTATGCCGTGAAGAGTCGAAGCCGTACCTTTTTCTACTAAGTCGAGCAGGTGTTGGTTGAGTGACCCGCTGGCTGAGATGCTGTGCCGGCCAGGCAGGGTGTGGGCGTGTTCTACCGGGCTTTCGAGCGACCCACTAGCCTCTGAGCTAGGTTAGGGTGTGGGTAGAACTGCCGGGCTCCTCCGACCTTGTTTGTCGTGGTAGGATTCGGAACGACTCTGAACCTTCACCGGGTCATGGAATCGTATGTGGTTCTGGGAAGATTGGTCGCTTCCGGCCGGCTCGCACGTGGCGGGTGTCGGATCGTTCCGCCTTGGTGCGTACGGCGCAGGTACCGTGCCACCGGGTTGACGAGTCCTTCGGTCCTTGGCGACTTCGCGTTCCCCTAATCATATGCAATTCCGGGTCCGTGACAGAATCGTATGTGGTTCTGGGAAGTTTAGTCGCTTCCGGCCGGCTTGCGTTGGTCAGGTGTCGGATCACTCCGCCTCGGTGAGTACGGCGCAGGTACCGTGCCACCAGGTCGACTGGTCCTTCGGCCCTTGGCGACCATTCGTTCCCCTAATCATATGTGATTCCCGGGTCCGTGACACGGGCGGCCCGGACGTACCGCCCGGAGGTTCCGGAGTGAACCTCCGGCCTTCACAATATGGCCGCTCACCCTCTCTGGACTCTTTAGGAAATTAGTCTGGAGTCCAGCCGGAATCCGGGCTCACCCGGAGGTTCATCCCGAAGGCTCCGGATGGGACCTCCGGTTGCACCGGGATCACCCAAATGCTGTCTGGACTCCCTCGGAAAATGGTTCGGAGTCCATCCGGAATTTTTGGACAGTCCGGAGATTCACCTCGGAGGCTCCGGATTGAGACTCCGACAGCCATAGGACCAAACCAACCCTCTCTGGACTCCTCCAGAACTTATTCTGGATTCCACCCGGAATTTTCGGACAACTCGGAGGTTCCACCCGGCGGTTCCGGACCAAACCTCCGAATGGTGCAGCAGAAAAGGAAAACCCGTGCAAAAATTATTTGGACCTTAGAACATAATATCCTTGGGGTTTATGGTGGTTATTCAAATAAGTTGATTGGTGTTTGCTAGGATTAGATGCAAAGGATAAGATATGCACGTATTCTATAAAATATATTTTATTCACATTTAAGTTTATGCAAGGGTTGGTACAAGGGTGATGACATGTATGCATAATGAGATGCAAAAACCTAATCGTAGGAAGTGGGTATTACACTCTCCATCTGAACATAACGTCCTGAACCCTCCAAACGGTCCATTCGGAAGAAGGTCCAGATCTCCTCTAGAATTCCCGAATTATCTGACCGGACCATCCCGAACCCTCTAAACGGTCCGTGCGGAAGAAGGTTCGTATCTCCTCTAGAACTCTAGAACCATCCGACCGGACCGTCCCGAACCCTCCGAAAGGTCCGTCCGGAAGAAGGTCTAGATCTCCTCTAGATGTCCCGAACCCTCTGACCGGACCGTCCAAACGGTCCGTCTAGAAGAAATCCGGATCTCCTCTACAACTCCCGAACCGTCCGACCGGACCGTCCGGAAAGATGTCCGGAACTCCGCTAGATGTCCCGAACCCTCCGACCTGACCGTCCAAACGGACCGTCCTGAACCATCCAAATGGTCCATCCGAAAGCAGGCCCAGATCTCCTCTAAGTCCCGAACCCTCCAACCGGACCTTCCCGAACCCTATGAACGGTCCATCCGGAAGAAGTTCCGGATCTCCTCTAGATGTCCCGAACCCTCCGACTGGACCGTCGCGAACCCTCCAAACGGTTCGTCCGGATGAAGATCTGGATCTCATCTGGAAGTTCCGAACCCTCCGACCGGACCATCCAAATGGTCCATCCGGAAGCAGGTCCGGATCTCCTCTAGATGTCCCGAACCCTCCGACCGGACCGTCCCGAACTATCCAAACGGTCCGTCCGGAAGATGTTCCGGATCTCCTCTAGAAGTCCCGAACCCTCCGACTGTACCATCCCGAACCATCCAAATGATCCGTCCGGAAGATGTTCTGAATCACCTCTAGAAGTCTCGAACCCTCTGACTGGACCGTCCCGAACCCTCCAAATGGTCCGTTCGGAAGAAGCTCCAGATCACCTCTAGAAGTCCCGAACCCTCCAATCGGACCGTCCAGACGGACTGTCCCGAACCCTGCAAACGGTCCGTCCAGAAGAAGGTCCGGTTCTCCTCTAGATGTCCCAAACCCTCCGATTGGACCGTCCAAATGGACCATCCCGAACACTCCAAACGGTCTATCCGGAAGAAGTTTCGGATCTCCTCTAGATGTCCCGAACCCTCCGACCGGACCGTTCAAACGGAGCGTCTCGAACCCTCTAAATGGTCCATCTGGAAGAAGGTCCGGATCTCCTCTAGAACTCCCGAACAATCTTACCGGACGACCGAACCCTCCAAACGATCCATCCAGAAGAAGGTCCAGATTTCCTCTAGATATCCCGAACCCTCCGACCGGACCGGACCGTCCCGAACCCTCCAAACGGTCCATCCGGAAGACGATCCAGATATCCTCTAGAAGTTCCAAACCCTCCGACCGGACTGTCCTGAACCCTCCAAACGGTCCGTTCGGAAGTAGTTCCAGATGTCCAATAGAAGTCCCGAACCCTCTGAACGGGCCATCGAAACGGACCGTCCCGAACCCTCCAAACGGTCCGTCCGGAAGGAGATCTGGATCTCCTCTAGAAGTCTCAAACCCTCCGACCGGACCGTCCCGATCCGTCCAAAAGGTCTGTCCAGAAGAAGTTCCGGATCTCCTCTAGAAGTCCCAAACCCCCCGACCGGACCGTCGCGAACCCTCGAAATGGTCTGTCCGGAAGAAGATCTGGATCTCCTCTAGAAGTTCTGAACCCTCCGACCAGACCATCTGAACGGTCCATCCTGAAGCAGGTCCGGATCTCCTCTAAAAGTCCCGAACCCTCTGACGGGACTGTCTCGAACCCTCCAAATGGTCCATTCGAAAGAAGTTCTGGATCTCCACTACAGGTCCTGAACCCTCCGATTGGACCGTCCAAAGGGACCATCCCGAACCCTCCAAACGGTCTGTCAGGAAGATGTTCCAGATCTCCTCTAGATGTCTCGAACCCTCCAACCGGACCGTCCAAACGGAGCGTCCTGAACCCTCTAAACGGTCCGTCCGGAAGGAGGTCTGGATCTCCTCTAGAAGTCCCGAACCCTTTGACCGGACCGTCCCGATCTCCTCTAGAACTCCCAAACTATCTGACCGGACGACCGAACCCTTCAAACAATCCATCAAGAAGAAGGTCTGGATCTCCTCTAGATATCTCGAACCCTCCGACTGGACCGTCGGACCGAACCGTCCCAAACCCTCCAAACGGTCCATCCGAAAGACGATCTGGATCTCCTCTAGAAGTTCTGATGTGCACATCACCTGCACCAAGGGTGAAGACTTTGCAACTCACTCAAGTCACTCAAGTCCTCCTCCAAAACCTAGTGTCCCAATGACAAGAGCCCGAGCTAAGGCTTTACAACTGAGGTGAATCTATTCCTTGATACATCTCCAATTGACTTGAGCTTGAATGGTGTGCTACCTAATGCTTCGACTCTATGCTTGCTCAGGTTTGAAGGATCAACCAATTGGAGCGAAGCCGAGGGGAGGAAGGACCTGAGCTGCTGCCTGGAAGACATGTCCGGACATTCCGGACAAGGGAGCCCGGACACTCCGGATGGACCAATCCCGGAAGCACCGAGATTCCACAACACACCCGGACATTCCCGGCCAACCCGGAGTCTCCGGACGTCCTCCTCCAGGAATGTGCTCCTCTCGGGAGGGTATCCGGACATTCCGGCCCCAAGCCCGGATACTCCGGATGGGTGGCCGAGAAAATCTTCCTCCAGCTCCTCGTCCGGACACTCCGGAACCCAGTCCCGGAGGCTTCGGATGACCCCTGCCCAGAGTGCCAACTCCGACCCTCCGGATGTCCACTAATCAAGACGTCCGGACATTCCGGAAAACTTACCCCGGATTGTCCGGTGTGAGAGACCCGGTATTTTAATTCAATTCAAGAAATTCACAACTAGTGAAGACGGTGACCATAGCCGCTACCTGTGACAGACTATGGCCCACCCCCGCCCCGTGCGACTAGCATACGACGCAATGCATATTGATCACCACGGCCTGATCGAGGGATCACGATTCTAAACACATACGCCTTTCGCGTATGACTCTCTTTGGCAATGGACCGTACATTCACTTTGTACTTCACTTGAATCAAAAGAAAATAACGAGTTCCTCCATATGCAACCAGCCACGCTCCCCATTTCAACATACACGCATGACAGATGGGAGGTGAGGGCATATGTTGGACAGCAAGAAATATCATCACACAAGCTCTACAATATGATAATAAAACTAGCTGCCCACATAGTGAACTTTAGAGATACATCAGTCGGTGATAACTGTAAATTTAGTCAACTTTGAAATATTTACAATGCAGTGGATAAACAAAACAAAAACCCGCAGCGGTGCATCAACCGCTGCACAACAGCCAAACACGCCCATGAGTCGAACGCGGACCAAGGAAACCATTGGACTAAGCATCATCGTAAAACTCCGCAACGGTTGGCTCACCTGCAAATATCTAGGAATAATGATGCGCACAGGGGTGCCCAATCTTCCATCAGGAAGGGATAATCATGATTGTGGAGAACTCGACGTTGACGATCTGGCTTCCAATCAGAACTGATCCGAACCCTGTGATCGATACACCACGGCTCCGTTGGTTATCAACCACGCGTGAACGCGGTTGACCTCGCCAAGAAGGCTTATCCCTGCATGCTCGAGAACACAAGCAAGAACACAGTAGAAGCAATCTCACAAACGAGATGATTTTTGATTACTCGAAGTGGGGTTCTACAAATTGATGAAATCAGCAAGACTGCGATGGCAGAATAATTCTAAGCAAAACCCACCCTAAACAATGACGGCTAAAGAGTATTTATACCTAGGGTTTCTGAGAGTCTCACCCTAAACCTGGGCTTAAAACCCGAAACGAAAACAAGGCCTGAAGTGGCCCAAAACGGTGTCGCAGCACCTGACAAATTATTCTGATAATTCCAACGACTCTGTAATTATTCATGACATGGCATTAGAACCATTGGAAAGGTGTCGTTGTTATCTTTCCAACACATATAACAACTCTTCAATCGGACTCCGTATGAGAAAGTCATGCCCCATTTATGTACGTGTTGTCTGCTGAAAACCGAACCGAATTCGGAGTTGAAGTGGAGTCCGACTTGACTTGGGGTGGCGCCTCATCCTCTTGTGGCTGGTCCAGTGGTGCTTCTCCCATGTTCCTAAGAATCAAAATATCACCATTAAGTAGCATCCCATCATTAGTCACATAATTATGGATAGCAAGAAATGAACGCACCTCATGATTAAGTCGTCGGGCACGGGAACGGGTGATTGGTCCTTGGATGATAGCGTGGGAGATGTCCTCATCATCCTCCCCCTCTTGAATTGGAGTCGTCCTCGACTCAAACTCATCTTCATCTCCCAAGTAAGGCTTCAAATCTGAAACGTTAAAAGTGGGACTAACCCCAAAACCTGCAGGCAACTCAAGCTTGTATGCATTATCGTTAATCTTCCTAACTATCTTAAAAGGACCATCAGCTCGAGGCATCAATTTGGATTTTCTTAGTTCTGGAAATCTATCCTTCCTCAAGTGTAACCAAACAAGATCGCCTGGTTCAAAGGATAAATGGCGCCTACCCTGACTACCAGCAAGTTTATACTTTTCGGTCATCTTTTCAATGTTCTCTTTAGTTGTTGCATGGATTTTCAGAATAAAATCAGCACGTGTTTTAGCATCCAAATGCACATGTTCAGAAGTAGGCAATGGCAAAAGATCAATGGGTGCACGTGGATTAAACCCATACACTACCTGAAAAGGGCTCACCTTGGTGGTAGAATGCACCGATCGATTATATGCAAACTCCACATGAGGTAAACAGTCTTCCCACATCTTTAAATTTGTCTTCAAAACAATCCGCAACATTGTGGATAAGGTACGATTAACAACCTCCGTTTGTCAATCGGTTTGTGGGTGGCATGTAGTAGAAAATAGCAACTTAGTCCCCAACTTGCTCCATAAGCTTCTCCAAAAGTGGCTCAAGAACTTCACATCTCGATCGGAAACAATGGTGTTGGGAATTCCATGTAGGCGAATGATTTCCCTAAAAAATAAATCAGCAATATTGGTAGCATCATCGCTCTTATGACAGGGTATAAAATGTGCCATTTTAGAAAATCGATCCACCACCACAAATATACTATCCCTCCCGCGCTTTGTCCTAGGTAATCCTAAGACAAAATCCATCGATATATCCTCCCAAGGAACACTAGGAATAGGAAGGGGCATATAAAGATCATAGGGGTTTAAGCGTGACTTAGCTTTGTTGCATGTAGTGCAGTGTGAAACATAGCGCTCGACATCCCTCCGCATCTTTGGCCAAAAGAAGTGTGTGGACAGCACGTCTTCTATTTTCTTCACTCCAAAGTGTCCCATCAAACCACCTCCATGAGCTTCCTGTAAGAACAAAAGGCGAATGGAGCTAGCTGGGATGCATAGCTTGTTAGCACGATATAATAATCCTTCATTCAACACATACTTATTCCATGTTCGACCCTCTCTACAGTTTTCAAAAGCATCTTTAAAGTCCAAATCAGTGGCGTATAACTCTTTTATTGTCTCTAGGCCAAAAAATTTATGATCAAGTTGAGATAACATAGTAAATCACCTAGATAAAGCATCAGCAATGACATTGTCTTTACCCTGTTTGTGCTTAATAATATATGGGAATGACTCTATAAACTCGACCCATTTTGCATGTCGTTTATTTAATTTTGCTTGGCTTCTAATATGTTTCAAGGATTCATGATCAGAATGAATGACAAACTCCTTAAGCCAAAGATAATGTTGCTAAGTTTCTAACACCCGAACTAAAGCATATAACTCTTTATCATAAGTAGAGTAGTTCAAAGTTGGCCCATTCAATTTCTCACTAAAATAAGCAACGGGTTTACCTTCTTGTAGCAGCACTCCTCCTATCCCAATACCACTGGCATCACATTCAAGCTCAAAAGTCTTACCAAAGTCGGGGAGTTAGAGTAGAGGGGCATGTGTAAGCTTCTCCTTAAGCATGTTAAAAGCTTGTTCTTGTGCTGGACCCCATTGGAAGGAAACTCCCTTCTTTGTTAACTCGTTCAATGGGGCAGCGATGGTGCTGAAATTCTTCACAAACCGCCGATAGAATCCTGCAAGTCCATGAAAGCTTCTCACCTGTGTGACAGTTCTCGTTCAATGGGGCAGCGATGGTGCTGAAATTCTTCACAAACCGCCGATAGAATCCTGCAAGTCCATGAAAGCTTCTCACCTGTGTGACAGTTTGAGGGGTCGACCAGCTCTTGATGGCTTCAATTTTTGCTTCATCCACCTCAATACCCTGTGGAGTGACAACATAGCCAAGAAAAGAGACACGGTCCGTGCAAAAGGCACACTTCTCAAGATTACCAAACAAACGTGCATCCCTCAATGCATTAAAAACAGCACGCAAATGGTTCAAGTGTTCATCATTAAACTTGCTATATATCAAGATATCATCAAAGTAGACCACCACAAATTTTCCAATAAATACTCTTAAAACTTCATTCATGAGACGCATGAAAGTGCTAGGTGCATTAGTTAATCCAAAAGGCATGACTAACCACTCATATAAACCGAACTTATTTTTAAAAGCTGTTTTCCATTTGTGAGGGACCCGGTATTTTAACCGATTCAAGGGATTCACAACAAGTGAAGACGGTGACCATAACCGCTACCTGCGATGATCTATGGCCCACCCTCGCCCCGTGCGACATGCATACGACACAATGCGTATGACTCACCACGGCCTGATTCAGGGATCATGATTCCAAAAACATACGCTTCACGCGTATGACTCACTTTGGCAATGGACCATACTTTCACTTTGCTTCCACTTGAACCGAATTAAAATAGCAAATACCTCCATATGCACCCAACCACACTCCCCATTTCAACATACATGCATGACAGACGGGAGGTGGGGGCATATGTTTGGACAGCAAGTATATCATCACACGAACCACTACGATACGATAATATTACTAGCTGTCCACAATGTGAACTAAAAGATTACATCACTCGGCTATAGCCAAAAACTTTAGTCAAATCTGAAAATGAACAAGTAGCAGCGGATAAAGATAAACGTGTCTCATAGCGGTGCATCAACCGCTGTCTGAAAACCAAAAGGATCCCACGAACCGATTGCCACCAAGAAAACCAAATAACTAGGCATTCTTGAAGTATTCCTTGACCACTAGCTCACCTGCAAGATCTAGGAATATCCTAGGTGAGTACATAGGTACTCGCAAGACTTATCCGTGCTTGATTAAATGTCCTACACATGCTAGTTTAGCAACAAGTAAACATGATGCGTTCCGAATTAACAAGTACGAGTAACTGACTTGGCATAAGTACAATATGGAAAGAGAACATAAACTTCAAATTGCAGTTCAGATTTCATTCAAATCGAAGCTCAATCATGGAAACATCCACATTGCTAGTTCAGATCAACTTGGGGTAGCCCACACCCATTTAAAATCAATCAACCCCTGGTACCGTTCCGGCAATACGACCATGCTGAGTATAGCGAGTGCAACTCCCTTGGAGGTTGCAAGGCTCCAAGGGCATCTGAGACTTATCTCCACTATACCCCCGTGTCGATTCTGATAACATCCAAGCGGGTTCTCAATCCATCACATATTCATTTCAATCAAGCATTACAAACCGTCACCAATGAACCGATAACCTCGGATATAAAGAGTGCAACCCTGGTGGAGTTCACAAAGCTCCACACAGTATCTGAGACTTACCTCAACTATATCGTAGTTCCGTTTCCTTGGTGACGTACGAGCTTTCTCTCGGGCCTTCACCGCCGACTCAACCACCTCGGGTATAACGAGTGCAACCCTGGTGGAGGTTGTGAGGCTCCACGCAGTATCTGAGACTTACCTCCATTATACCGTAGTGTTGGTCTCGGTGTTGGGCCCACGCGGGTTCTCACATCTCACTTAAACAATTTTTTTTGGTTATTGGGCAACCCAGTGATTCTCAGCCATTGTGGGATATGATCCTGCAGCGTAACCTAACATGCTAGTCTTACCCAATTCCAATCAACGATCCAAACAAGCATTTCGTCACACACATACATGATGAGGTAAAGCATGGAAATAATGATAAGAACAATGCAACAAGCTCTGCTTGCCTTGGTCACAGGGCTCCTGGTCTTGCGTTGAATTGTGAACCTGGTGGTCTCCTTCTTTGAGCTCTATCGCAAACAACACGAAGTACCGGAAAAGAAACGATAAGAGGCAATAAGGTCCAGTATGTATGCATGATGAAAATGCTAGGAAAGAATTTCTAACATGTCTTATAGGTGTTAGGGTTCCATGAGAGCGAGCATTTCCCCATTCGAAGTTATAGTAAGTTGGGTGTAACCCTAACTATGCATGCAGGTCATATGAAGTATGGGTTCACCTTTAGTTTGAAAATTAGTATTCACATTGATGGTCACGACCTAAAAATGTTCGTATTGGGGAAGTGCTCTGAGACACGAATCTAATGCAACTAGAATCACCTGAATCGGAGCTATAAACTTTAAGTTATGAAGTATCAAAGAAACAATGCTCGGAAGGGACTACTATGTAAATGCACATACTTAATTGGATCAGGATATTGTATTTCAAATCTGGAAATTATATTTGAGCCAGGTTGTAGAGAATTTCATAAGGTTTTGAGAAAGTCAAAATTTGCAATATTTGGAGTTACGAGCCGAAAGTTATGATTTATCGAAAATACCGTACGAAATAGAATGAAATGACTCTAACTTAACTTTAAGCAGAATTTAAATTTTAAATTTGAAGTTTCATCCAGACCAAAATGTAGATGATTTCCTAAGGTTTCCAAAAATATAAAATTTGTCCAATTTTGTGTTACGGTTTGAAAGTTATTGAGGTTTCAATTCTTACCTAGAATGGAAATAAGCCCTAAACCTAACTTTCCATTTCGGGGCTATTTCCTCTCTACGAAAATTAATGAAACTAAATGCTAGATGCACCCGGGAGGATCTACCCCAACCCCAAACCTAGACCTAACCCACACAGACAGGTGGGACCCGTGGGTAGTGGGGACCGAGCACCCGTGGCCCAATGGGAGGGGGCCACGCGGCCTTCTCTTCTTCCTGGAGCTGGCTCGGCCGAAAGGTGGGGCTCGGGTGGTGGCCTCGCCGGAGCCCCACCGGAGGAGGTCCGACAGCTCCCGGAGCTCAGGGAGCTCGAGGAAAGGAAGGCGGCGAGGTGCGGCTGCTCACCCGAAGACACCTCGCGGAGACTGGGGAGCGGAGGAGGCCAGAAGCGAGCCGGCGACGAGGGAAGCGGTGGCGGCGGCCGGAGCGACACGGAGAGGGAGCCTCGGGCTCGGATCTGAGGAGGAATGGAGGTGGGGAGGTGAGGCGCGAGGAGAGGAAGCTCAGGAGTGAAGCATGGGAGGTCGGGGCTCACCGGAGTGCGAGGAATTGCTCACCGGAGCGGCTACCTGCTGCGGGAAAGACGGTGGCAGCGGGAGCTAGGGCACGGGAAGAACGGGGGAAGGCGCTAGGGTTCGGCGAGGGGAGAAGAGAGGGAAGTGAGGAGCGGTCCGAGCCGGGGGGGCTTTAAATGCGGCGGCGCGGTCGGGACGCCGGGGCAACACCGCCCACCTCGGCCACCAGGCGGCGGCGACGTGGCGGGGGCGCCCCGACAGGCGGGTCCCGCGGGCAGGGCAAAGGGGGATGGCGCAAACGGGGTGGGGCGCCTTTGATGGGGGAAGGCGGAAAGAGGGGAAGGGAAGGCAGCATCAGAGGCTGGCGGGCCGGACGGGGAGGCCCAGTAGGCCCCGGCCCTGATGCCAATTCCTTTAGGTTTTTCTTTTTCTTTTAAAACCAGAGAGGGGTTCTTATTTAAATTCAAAGAGCACTCAATTCAACTCCGATTGATTTGAAATTATTACAGAACCTTCAACAAAGAGTTTAGAAGCTACTGTAGAATTTTTAGGTCATTTGGAACTGGTTTGACTAGAATTTGAATTCAATTTCAAATAGAGCTTATGAATGGGTTTGCACGGTATCTATGCCTTAATTCATTCAAAAGTTCTGAAATTTCACATGTGGCTAAAGTTTCCATATTCATGTTCATATATGAATTTGCATAACCTTTCATCCACAGGAAAGGTTGCTTAATTGCTTAATTGGAAATCATCCCTTTTACTAATTTGATTCAAATTTGTTAATCTAGTTAGCAAAACAGGGGGGTTTGAATCAAATTTTTGGAGAAGGGGGAAGTGGATGTTGACCCATCAAGGAGTTATTGACCTCCTCCACCTGCTAACACTAGTTTATTTATTTTGAAAAATTCAAATAAGTTGATTGGTGTTTGTAAAATTATCCACCGAGGATGAGATATGTACATATTCTATAAAATAAGGTTTTTATACAATTAAGTTTAAGCAAGGTGGTGCGGGGGATGATGGCATGTATGCATGAATGCGAGGCAAAAACCTAATCGTCGTATTTGGGTATTACACCATTCATCCCCCAATTTCATTCTAATTTGGTGGTACCCACTACGCAAGTCGATCTTTGTGAAAATGATAGAACCACTCAACTCATCAAGCATGTCGTCTAACCTAGGAATAGGATGACGATACCTTATCGTAATGTTGTTAATGGCTCTACAATCAACACACATATGCCAACTACCATCTTTCTTAGGAACTAAAAGAACAGGAACAGCACATGGGCTAAGGCTCTCACGCACATACCCACGGTCCAGAAGGTCTTGGACTTGGCGCTGAATTTCTTTAGTCTCCTCCAGATTTGCTCTATATGCAGCTACGGTTTGGCAATGTTGCTCCTGGGATTAAGTCGATTTGATGCTCAATACCTCGAATAGGTGGCAGCCCTGGGGGTATCTCCGTTGGAAACACATCTTTATACTCCTGCAAAAGGTTAGTGACAGTAGGAGGCAAAGAACTAGAAGTATCATCAAATGAAACAATGCTTCCTTGCATATCAAAACATAGAAAGGAGAATCAAGCTCATTAATATCAATAAGATCAGATTTGGTAGCAGCATAACACCCCCCATCAATTTATTCCCTCGGACTTAGAGCTAGTTACTTTCTTCTCTTTCTTAGTTGGGAAAACGGTGTTAGCAACTTGCTGATTTTCAGATTGCAGTGCACTCTCCTTCTTGCTATTTTCAGCACCCTCTTTCTCACATTGCATAATTTCAGTGGGTGTCATAGGAAGTAAAGTAATTTTCTTTCCCTTATGCATAAATGTGTATATATTACTTCGACCATGATGGGTGGCATCGGTGTCAATTCCCATGGACGTCCTAATAAAAGTGAGCATGCTTGCATAGGTACCACATCGAAATCAGCAAGTCATGGTATGTACCAATGAAAAAGTGCACTCTCGCAGATTGTGTTACCTTAACCTTACCACTATTGTTGAACCACTGAGTATGGTATGGATGAGGATGTGGACGTGTGGTCAAGCCAAGTTTGTTGACTAGTCTGAGCTCACCAAGTTATCGCAGCTTCCTCCATCAATTATGACGCGAACACGGCGATCCTTGACAATGAGGTACATTTGGAACAGTTATGTCGTTGTAGTGTCTCCGCTTGTTCCACTTGAGTGCTCACACGCGTTGTACAATTAAGGCCTGATATTTCTCTGTGGCGGCAGTGTCTAGAATCTCCTCGCCATCACTTCCCGTCTCATCGTCACCTGCATGGTTAGCCCCAATGGCAGAATCATCCCCACATCAGTAGCACTAACATACCCACCGTCCTCTGTAGCAAGGAGTGTCCGTCGCAGCTTAGACAGTCCCTCATAAAGTGGCCCTTCCCTTTGCAGTTATTGCAGATAGTCCCGAGGGAGCGGCCGTGAGCAACCGATGAAGAGCTCTTTACCGGGGCAGGGGAACCTACTGATTTACTCTTCTCCTCTGGTGCTTGTGACGATGCCCGGTGCTGCTGAACGCGCCCTAGACATGTAGGGGGCAGCAGACCGTGCAGGAGGAGGTGGAGCTGACTTGACCTTCCAGGCATCGATCTTGTGTCGCCGAAGTTGCTCTTTGGCTTTTGCTGCCTTCCCTGCATTCTTTTTCTGCCAACATAGCAAGCTGGAACATCTATTGAGAGAGTTATAATCCTTATAGTCAACTATGTCTTGTATCTCACGCCTTAATCCCCCAAAGAATCTTACCATTTTATCCTCGTCATCCTCAACTACTTCACAACGCAACATTCCTATTTGTAGCTCTTGGTAGTACTCCTCAACAGAATCTATTTCCTTGGTTTAAGCGTTGCAATTTTTGTGCATTTCATGTTTATAGGTGGGAGGAACAAATCTACTACGCATAGCTCTCTTTACCTAGGCCATGTATCTGGTGCTAAACCAGCTTTTACTAATTCATTCCACCAAATGATAGCAAAATCAGTGAACTCACTAGTGGCTTGTCTAACTCTATGAATTTCTGGAACTATATGGGAATTGAATTTTTGTTCGACTGTCATCTCCCAATCCAAATAAACTTCAGCATCATAGGAACCAGAAAAAGATGGTATACTGAACTTATCATTAGCATAATATCATCATGTGCACGTCTAGACGAGGATTTGTGTCATTACCTCCCCTACCTTGTCGACGTGGCTGTCGTCGATCTTGATGTGCCGCGTGAGGAGCGGGGCGACCTCCAGCTGGAAGTCCTGCTCTGGCGGCAACTCGGTCATACTCATCCTCATCTTGATCAATGTCATCCGCCTCGAGATCCTCCGATTCAGCTCTATCGGAAGGTGGCTGCTTCTCTACGTTATCTATCCTGGTGATGAGGGTGGCGATACTCCTCTCTATCCTCTCTAATCGATGCTCGTTATCTTGGTTGCTCTTGCTAATATTTGCATTGATATCTCGCAGCATCGTTTGAAGCTCTAATTTAGAAACACATTCATCTCCATCATCTTGATGTGCCGCTGGTGATCCTGTCATGGTTAGTGAAAACAAGAACACACAAATGTATAAAGCTCCTACGAACTACTAGGATGTGGAGTCGCTCTCACTCAAGCGTCTAACCACGCTCTTGCAAAGTTCTTACCAATGTAGCAGGTGTACAACCGGTGGCTTGTTTGTGATACCGTTGAAGACGTGAGTGTAGCGATTGCTGGGTTGAAACTGTACTGATCAGAAGAGAGTGGAGCTTGGAAGGTCAATTTGGTAGCAAGGATTAGCAAAGTTCGACAACAGTTAGTAAAGCTAAATAATAATTCAAGGTACTTGTCTCAGTTGCTGGCCCAAACGTGTTCCTAGAAACGAGTATAAGCACAGAAGTATACCAAAGTACCAAATAGCACCGAAAGTGTTTTTTTTCTTTTTTTCTTCTTTTTTTCTCCTTTTTTTCTTTTTTTTTCACAAAACTGCTCTTTTTTTTCTTTTTTTTACAAAACTGCTAAAAAAAATCAGGCGAAAGGGAAAAAACAGACTACCTGGGATTAAAACTTCTAGAACTCTATTTTCCAAGGTGAATTTGGCCTCGAAAATTTTGTCGAAACCGACTACCTGGGATTAAAACTTCTAGAACTCTATCAGCTGCAACTTTTCGTTCCGGTCGTTTTGACGGGTGGTAGAGCTCAAACGGAGTTCGCATGACAAAGTTATGGCTGTTTTACTGAGACACTATGGAATCGACTCTGACTAGGGTTCAGAGTTGTATTCGGATATCTCAAACCCTAAGTAACGGCTTGTGACTAAGAACACAAGTCTAAACCAGCAACCTGACATCGACTATGAATCAAAACTCAGCAATACGACACTGTGACGAAATTGCAACAGCTCGGAGCTCTCGGACAGTGAAGGTGACATGCCCTAGAGGACTACAAATTTTTTTTGGCTATATCTGGAGTTTTGGGACGATAGCAAAACTAATTGGATACAATGATACCTGACGGGCAACCGAAGCTCTGATACCACTTGATGTGCACGGGGGTGCCCGATCTTCCGTCAGGAAGGGATAATCACGATTGTGGAGAACTCGACGTTGACGATCCGGCTTCCAATCAGAACTGATCCGAACCCTGTGATCGCTACACCACGGCTCCGTTGGTTATCACCACGCGCGAACGCGGTTGACCTCGCCAAGAAAATCTTCCTCCAGCTCCTCGTCCGGACACTCCGGAACCCAGTCCCGGAGGCTTCGGATGACCCCTGCCCAGAGTGCCAACTCCGACCCTCCAGACGTCCACTGATCAAGTCGTCCGGACATTCCGGAAAACTTACCCCGGAATGTCCAGTGTGAGGGACCCGGTATTTTAATTCAATTCAAGGAATTCACAACTAGTGAAGACGGTGACCATAGCCGCTACCTGCGACGGACTATGGCCCACCCCCGCCCCGTGCGACCAGCATACGACGCAATGCGTATTGATCACCACGGCCTGATCGAGGGATCACGATTCCAAACACATACGCCTTTCGCGTATGACTCACTTTGGCAATGGACCGTACATTCACTTTGTACTTCACTTGAATCGAAAGAAAATAACGAGTTCCTCCATATGCAACCAGCCACGCTCCCCATTTCAACATACACGCATGACAGATGGGAGGTGAGGGCATATGTTGGACAGCGAGAAATATCATCACACAAGCTCTACAATATGATAATAAAACTAGCTGCCCACATAGTGAACTTTAGAGATACATCAGTCGGTGATAACTGTAAATTTAGTCAACTTTGAAATATTTATAATGCAGCGGATAAACGAAACAAAAACCCGCAACGGTGCATCAACCGCTGCACAACAGCCAAAACACACCCATGAGTCGAACGCGGACCAAGGAAACCATTGGACTAAGCATTATCATAAAACTCCGCAACGGTTGGCTCACCTGCAAATGTCTAGGAATATTGATGCGCACGGGGGTGCCCCGATCTTCCGTCAGGAAGGGATAATCACGATTGTGGAGAACTCGACGTTGACGATCCGGCTTCCAATCAGAACTGATCCGAACCCTGTGATCGCTACACCACGGCTCTGTTGGTTGTCAACCACGCACGAACGCGGTTGACCTCGCCGAGAAGGCTTATCCCTGCATGTGAATCGAGAACACAAGCAAGAACATAGTAGAAGCAATCTCACAAACGAGATGATTGTTTGATTACTCGAAGTGGGGTTCTACAAACTGATGAAATCAGCGAGACTGCGATGGCAGAATAATTCTAAGCAAAACCCACCCTAAACAATGATGGCTAAAGAGTATTTATACCTAGGGTTTCTAAGAGTCTCACACTAAACCTGGGCTTAAAACCCGAAATGAAAACAAGGCCCGAAGTGGCCCAAAACGGTGTTGCAGCACCTGACAACTTATTCTGATAATTCCAATGTCTCTGTAATTATTCATGACGTGGCATTAGATCCATTGGAAAGGTGTCGTTCTTATCTTTCCAAAGCATATAAGAACTCTTCAATCGGACTCCGTATGAGAAAGTTATGCCCCATTTATGTAGGTGTTGTCTGTTGAAAACTGAACCGAATTCGGAGTTGAAGTGGAGTCCGACTTGACTTGGGGTGGCACATCATCCTCTTGTGGCTGGTCCAGTGGTGCTTCTCCCATGTTCCTAAGAATCAAAATATCACTATTAAGTAGCATCCCATCCTTAGCCACATAATTATGGATAACAAGAAACGAACGCACCTCATGATTAAGTCGTCGGGCACGGGAACGGGTGATTGGTCCTTGGATGATAGCGTGGGAGATGTCCTCATCAAATATCCTAGGTGAGTACAAAAGTACTCGCAAGACTTATTCGTGCTTGATTAAATGGTCTACACATGCTTGCTACAACAGTAATTAAACATAATGCATTACCACTGAACCGATACACGGTAAACGCTATGACATTGTCCATGACATAAGCATAAGTTGTAAAGTCAAAGCATGCTTCAGGTTTCACATGAATACAAGGATGACCACGATAATTAGAATATCACATTTCTCAAATCACTCAGGGGTAGCCCACACCCCATTTAATTTACAGGTTCATCACGACAACAATCTCAGACAATCTCTCGAACCGTTACCAACAATGCGACTACCCTGAGTATAGTGAGTGCATTATCCCTGGAGGTTGCAAGGCTCCAGGGCCTGAGACTTACCTCAACTACACTCCGGCATCGATTTCCGGTAACATCCACGCGTTAACAGGAAAGTGACACGGGAAGTCACCTCTGGTTGGTATGGCAACAAAACTCTACTTACTCCTAGGTTGCCCTCATCTCCAATCAATACCAACCTTATTCACCATGCACCCCCTCGGCTCTCACATCTCACCCTTAACAAGTTGAGTTAATCGAGCAACAATTGAAGTTCTCAACATAATAGTACACCCTACGCATGCTAGTGTGCTCAAACCCAATATACGATTCAAACAAGCATTCACGCATATACACAAATGAGCAGGGCATATACATAATTACAGAGAATAGAAAGAATGCAACAAGCTTTGCTTGCCTTGGTCATAGGATTCGGAGACTTGGGTGAGCTCAATAGTTTGGGGTTCTTCCTCTTCGGGCTCTGTCGCAAGCAACACGAGGCACCGGAAAGGAAACGACAAAAGAAATTGAGGTCCAGCATGTATGCATGATGGAAAATGCTAGACATGAGATGCTAAGGTATTTTGTGAATGCTAGGGTTCATAATAAGAAACATGCCTCAATTTGAACTTATAGAATTAAAGTAATTATCCTATCAATTATATGCCTGGCTTATTTAAGTTAAATTTTTGTTAGGGTTAAACATTGATATGCACGACAAATGATTATACCTACGGTTATCCTTTGAAGACGATAATCCGAGAAGCAACTACTGAAGTGGGGAATTAGGTATTTTAAATTTACATAAAGTTAGGTATAAATTTTGGAAATCAGTGCAAGTGACGAACCATTTTTATACAATGAAATATTAGTTACATGTACTCGTAAATTGGGACATTGTGGTTGAACCAAATGATAGAAAATTCTACAAGGATTTGGAAATGTAAATTTGTTCAAATTGGAGCTACGTACCTCTTTAGAAATTCACCCAAGATTGGAAACAAACTTAATAGCTATCCCTGCCCCAAACCCTAAATGCTAGGCACACCCACAAACTTGCCCCACTTCTGCTCCTACTTCACTGAGGAAGAGCAGCCCGGAGGAGCTCCGGATGGACCGGAGTTGGCAGCTGAGGTCTTCGGCTAGACCTGAAGAAGGAGACGAAAAAGAGGGAGATGAGGGGAGAGGAGGAAGAGGAATGCGGGAAGGAGGAGGGAGGGAAGAGGAGCTGGCTCACCGGAGCGGCAGCTCGAGCTCGCCGGAGCTGCAGTCGGACCCAGGAAGACGGTGACGCGGCCTAGAGGAGATAAGCCCGGGAAGAAGAAAAAGGAGAGGAGGCCGGGGAGGAGAAAAAGAGAAAGAGGGGGTCCCCGGCGGCTTTTATATGGAGACCGGCGGGTTCTCCATGGAGGCACCACCGCCCACCACCCCCAACCGGCGGTGGTGACGTGGCGGCCGAGCCCTGACACTTGGGTGCTTACCCGGAAGCAGCTCAGAAACGGTCCGGAGTCGAGCAGCCTGGACGTACCGCCCGGAGGTTCTGGAGTGAACCTCCGGCCTTCACAGAATGGCAGCTCACCCTCTCTGGACTCTCCCGGAAATCAATCCGGAGTCCAGCCAGAATCCGGGCTCACCCGGAGGTTCATCCCGGAGGCTCCGGATGGGACCTCCGGTTGCACCGGGATCGCCCAATTGCTCTCTGGACTCCCTCGGAAAATGGCTCGGAGACCATCTGGAATTTCCGGCAGACTCGGAAATCCAACCCGGAAGCTCCGGAGTGAATTTCCGGTAGGACCGACTTTCTTCTCTGGACTCATCCGGAAGTTAACTCGGAGGCCACCCAGAATCCGAGTATCCCGGAGGTTCCGGACCAACTTCCGGATGAACACAGAGAGCTAAAGCTTGTACATAAAATTATTGTTGGAATATAGGACCAAAATAAGTTTGAGTTTTGGTGGTTATCCAAATAAGTTGATTGGTGTTAATTTACAAAAATTGAGTTTTGAGGATGAGATATGTACATATTCTATAAAATACAACTTTTCAATATTCAAGTTTATGCAAGGTTGTGCATGGATGATGCCATGTATGCATGAAGAACGCAAGAACTTATTTATAGGGTAGAATGGGTGTTACATCCGGGCCCTATGGTCGGACATTCCGGACAAGGTACCCCAGAATGTCCCGGGTGCACTGTCTGCGCACAGTAATGGGCCGAGGCCCACGTAAGGTTTTGGCTTAGCCTCCAAGAGTTACAGGGTTAGGACTATAAATACCCGTACCCAAACCCTAATTGAGATTAGACTTGTTGTTAAGACTAATAGTGAGCTCTGCTCCTAATCTAGGGTTTCATCCCTCTAGATTAGGGTTCCATCTTAGACCTTGTAATCTTCCTTGGATTGTAAGGACCGGCGCGTGCCCCCAGATGGTAATCGAGGCATTCATTGAGAGGTGGAGTTGATTTGAGTCCTTGTTCCAAAGGCTAACCCGTTGGGGTTTTGTTGTTGGTTTGGGATTTCATCTAGGCCCTTCTAGTTACCCTTATCCAAATCGTGAAGATCGGGAGCCACCGTATCAACTTGGTATCAGAGCTCTAGGTTGACACGATTTGGATCTGTATCCCCTCTTTTCCCTACCCCCAATTGCTAGCTTTGTTTTGGTTTTTCTTGCCTATTTTGAAAACCCCACCAAAAGAGCCCGATTTGAAATCTGATGCAATTCAGAGTTTTGGGTGAGTTTTGGTTGGTTATCCAAATAAGTTGATTGGTGTTAATTTACAAAAATTGAGTTTTGAGGATGAGATATGTACATATTCTATAAAATACAACTTTTCAATATTCTAGCTTTCCTTTTATTCCAAAACGACGAACACCTTTGATTGGTGTAACCTTGAGATACACATTGTCTCCAACCTGGAATGTAACTTCCCGACGGTGTGGATCGGCATAACTCTTTTGTCTAGACTGAGCTTCTCGAAGACGTTCCCGGATGAGACGAACTTGAGCTTCTGCTTCTTTGATTGCGTCGGGTCCAAAGGATTGTCTCTCACCGGTCTCGGACCAGTTGAGGGGAGTTCTACACCTTCTACCATAAAGCACTTCGAAGGGTGTCATACCAAGACTTGCTTGGTAGCTATTGTTGTAGGCAAACTCCGCATATGGCAAACATTTCTCCCAATTGGAAACAAAAGCGAGAGCACAAGATCTCAACATATCTTCAAGGGTTTGGTTTGTCCTCTCAACTTGACCTCCAGTTTGGGGATGGAAAGCTGTGCTAAAGGATAACGAAGTTCCCATAGCTTCGTGCAGACATTTTCAGAACCGATTGGTAAATTGGGTGCCTCGATCTGAAACGATTCTCACGGGGACACCATGGAGACAAACAATTCGAGCAATATATAGCTCAGCTAACTGACTCACCTTATGGGTGGTCTTCACAGGGATGAAATGAGCCACTTTAGAGAGGCGGTCCACAATTACCCAAATTGCGTCGTTGCCCTTAGGAGATTTCGGTAAGCCTACCATAAAATCCATACCAATCTCCTCCCATTTCCACTCGGGAATAGGGAGTGGTTGAAGCACGCTGTTCGCACGAAAATTGGATCCGCGGAACACCTAGGCAATGTGGAGTCGCCAACCGTACTTTCGTGTACGATAAACGATTGCTTTCCAGGGAAAGCAACAAAGATCTTCTTGCTAACGTGAAGAAGGAACGACTGTTTTCCGGCACAAAACAGCAAAGATCTACTGCTAAGAAAATAAAAGGTAAAGGTAATAGATTGATTTGTGTCGATTGTTGGATGTCTCTATCGGCCGTCACCCTTTACATATTTATAGGGCGGCTGGTCTTTCCATAGGAGATCGGGACTCCTGATTCCAACCGAATACAGATATGCAATCTTTCCTTATTTGAAGGATCCTGATCCGAACGTAATTATCTTTAAACAGAACTCCTCCTTGCACACGAGTACCTTCTCGAATCCGTAATTAACTTTCCTGTGTAATTCTCCGCAGTTCCTTGTTTCCCAAGTTGAAGTCTCCTGATATCTCCAAGTCGAAGATCCTGTTTGTCGGAGGCAGACTTGAATGCGATCGACTTGGTGTATCAACCCATCAAACCCAGTGGCGTCACAACTTGTCTCCAATACTCGGGGTCGAAGCAGGCTACGCGGACCTCGGGGTCTTCTGTGAGTACCTTAGTACTCGGGGACGTGGCTGGTACTCGGGAAGACTATTCGAGTTCCCGAGTTGATCCGCTCGGTGCTCGGGGACGTGAGAACACGGGTACTCGGGCTGCGAGAACTCGGGGTCGCAGGTACTCGGGACCACCAGTACTCGGGGACGCAGGTACTCGGGAACACCAGTACTCAGGTATGCAGGCACGCTGGTGCTCGGTGTCCAAATCGATCCGGACGACGCCCTGGTACTTGGGAACACCAGTACTCGGGTATGCAGGCGCGCTGGTGCTCGGTGTCCCAAACTCGGGATGCTACAATAGTTAAGCCTGTATAAAAGTTTAACACTAAAGCCACAGTTTTGTTAAACTCATTATTTCAACTCCCAACTGTAATATTAATTTGGCCAACTGGATAAATCTCAAAGCCAAATTTACCTATAAACACATGCCCCCCTGTTTTCGGTATAATAGTATTTACCGAAAATACTACGTCACTTCTCAGGGCGATATCACATATCGGCCACATCGGCTGTCAAGCCTCCTGCCATAAGCTCGGATAAAACTTCTTCAAATATTTCCCATTAAGTGCTCTATGCAACCCTTCTCCTTGTAACGTTTGCACAAAATAGGAATTTCCAGGAGCAATTCTACAACCTTATACGGGCCCTCCCAACTCGGCGACCATTTGCCGAATTTATTATCTCTAGTCCCAACGGGTAAAATCGTCTTCCATACCAAGTCCCCTATTTGAAATGATTTCTCCCTTACTCTTTTGTTGTAAGCCTTCGCTACTCTCAACTTCTCTTTTTCAATCTCCCGCAAGGCCTTTAACCTTTCTTCCGGGACTTCATCTACTCTATCTAGCATCAAATTATGGTAGTCCACAGCCGACAAGTCGTTTTGTCTGGCTATTCTGAGAGCTTGTAAATTGATCTCGACAGGCAACACTGCCTCCTGTCCATATACCAACTCGTACGGCGTCACCCGAGTCGCCCCATGCCTGGATACTCGATGAGCCCATAGAGCTTCTGAAAGCACTTCATGCCATCTTCTCGGATGTTCCTCAATTTTCTTCTTTATAAGTTTAATCAATGTTTTATTGCTAGACTCGGCCAGTCCATTGGTTTGGGCATATAAGGCGACGAGTTCAACAATTTAATTCCAACGGACTCGGCAAACTCATTAAATTGATGAGACATGAAGGAAGCACCCTGATCAGTCGTCAAAGTTTGAGGAATGCCGAACCTATGAATAATATGCTCTAGAACAAAACCATTACCTCCTTATGAGTCATATTTCTCAAAGGAACTGCTTCGGTCCATTTAGTAAAGTAATCCGTAGCCACAAGGACGAAGCGATGACCCTTGGATGAAGCGGGATGTATCTGACCAATGAAGTCTAAGCCCCATCCTCTAAACGGCCACGGCTTTATAATAGGGTTCATCATAGCCGCGGGTGCCAATTGCACATTTCCGAATCTCTGGCATGCTTCGCATCCTCTATAGTAACGGAAACAATCTTCTAGCATAGTCGGCCAATAAAAACTGCTCTTTTCAATAGCCATTGCATCTTAGGCGCCGACTGATGTGTTCCACATATTCTTTCGTGTATTTCCCCCATAGCTACTCTCGACTGGTCGGGACCCAAACACTTTAACAGTACTCCATCTATCGTTCGGCGATATAACTCGTCATTCAACAAGGTATATTTTACAGCTTGTCACTGAATTTTCCTATCTCTTGTTCGACTCGGATCCCTTAAATAGCTAGCTAGAGGTACTCTCCAGTCCTTTATTCTAAGCTGCCCACCGACTCGGCTACTTGCGGTTCTTGCACTAACCTAGTGCCCACCGAGTCGATATCGCCTCTAAGCAAGTCGGATTCGAGTTCCGGCAGGTCGGCTTTGATTTCAAACAAGTCGGCCTTGCCTTTAACAGTAGCTAGCATCGGTTCCTTTGATATAAAGAATATCCCTCTGCCGACTTGATACCCGGATGCTTGCTGTGCTAGAGAATTTGCTCTAGAATTATCTTCCCTAGGCACATGGCTGATAATGAAAGTATCTAAGGACTTGATTATATCTAAACATCGGTCTAGGTAACTATTAATAGCCCATCAAAACATTGGAATTCTCCATTAACCTGCTGAACTACTAACAATGAATCCCCATAAGCATCTACGTCTCTTACGCCCATATCGACTAAGTTTTGCAAACCAAACAACAGCGCCTCATACTCTGCCTGATTATTAGTGCAAGAATACTCTAGCCGGACTGATGCTTCATAAACAACGTTATTTGGTGAAATTAAAACATTGCCGATGCCTTGCCCACTTTTACAAACCGATCCATCAAAATAAAGCTTCCATGGGTACATACTAACATAACTAATACCTTCTTCATCTCTAACCCTATGATCAACAATGAAGTCGGCGACGACTTGACCCTTCATGGAGCGCCACGACTCGGGATGCTGCAATAGTTAAACCTGTATAAAAGTTTACACTAAAGCCACAGTTTTGTTAACTCATTATTTCAACTCCCAACTGCAATATTAATTTGGCCAACTGGATAAATCTCAAAGCCAAATTTACCAATAAACACATGCCTGCTGTCTCTGATGCTCGGCCTTCACCTGCGACATACGTCGCATTCGGCACAAAACGGGCAATTTCCCGCTTCATCCAAGTCCACCAAAATCGGCGGCGAATGTCTTGGTACATTTTTGTGCTACCAGGATGAGGGATAGCGGGGAGTTATGAGCTTCATGGAGGATTAAATCCTTTAGCTGCTGGTCCTTTAGGGCACCACAAGGCGCTTTCCCGAACCAAAGAACTCCGTTCTCATCTTCGGTGAAACAAGTAGTGGTACCGTTCTTCACTTTCTCCCTTATCTTCTGCATCCCAACATTTTGTACCTGACGGCTTTGATTTGGTCTTCTAAAGATGGTTTCACCTCAAGAAAGCAAGGGAACCCTGCTCAACCATCTCAAGATTAAGCCGCTGAAATTCCACATGAAGTGGTGGTTGATGCTCAAGAATTGAGGTATTGTTGCAATAGGCTTTCCGGCTAAGTGCATCGGCGACGACGTTAGCCTTGCCGGGGGTATAATTTAGACCCACATCATAATCTTTGATGAGCTCAAGCCATCTCCGTTGTCGAAGGTTCAGATCTGGTTGAGTAAATAAATACTTCAAACTCTTATGATCCGAAAAGATTTCGCAACGGGTACCGATGAGATAATGTCGCCAGATCTTGAGAGCGTGAACCACGGCTGCTAGCTCCAGGTCATGAGTGGGATAATTGGCCTCATGAGGGCGCAATTGACGTGAAGCATAAGCCACCACGCGACCCTCTTGCATGAGCACACACCCCAACCCATTCCGAGAAGCATCACAATAGACTTCGAAAGCTTTTGTGGATATCCGGGAGGATAAGCACGGGAGCAGTGGTCAACTTCTCTTTGAGCTTTTGGAAACTCTCTTCACATTTGGTTGACCACACAAACCTATTGTCCTTTCTTCAACAATTCGGTCATTGGTTTTGCTATGGAAGAGAAACCCTCGATGAATCGGCGGTAATAGCCCTGCCAATCCAAGAAAGCTACGGATTTGGGTGACTGATTTGGGCTGCTTCCACTCTTGAACGGCTTGCACTTTACTCGGGTCTACAGCAACACCCTCCGCTGAAAGCACATGACCCAGAAATTCCACTTGGGATTTCCAAAATTCACACTTGGAGAACTTTGCGTATAGCCGATGCTCTCGGAGCTTTTCGAGCACCTTCCTCAAGTGGTCTTCATGCTCAGTTCAGACTTGGAATAGATGAGAATATCATCGATGAAGACGACTACAAACTGATCAAGATACTCCATGAATACCGAATTCATGAGTTGCATGAAAGTGGAAGGAGCGTTGGTCAAACCGAAGGACATAACGGTGTATTCGTATGACCCATAACGAGTGGTAAAAGCAGTTTTAGGAATGTCTTCAGATCTGATTTTAATTTGGTGGTAACCCAACCTGAGATCGATCTTGGAGAAGACACATGCTCCAGATAATTGGTCAAACAATCATCGATTCGGGGAAGAGGATACTTGTTCTTCACCGTGAGCTCATTTAACGGGACGGTAATCAATACCATCCGTAAGCTCGAATCCTTCTTCTTCACGAACATGGCAGGACAACCCCACGGTGAGGAACTAGGCCTAATGAAGCCCTTGTCTTCAAGCTCTTTGAGTTGTTTCTTCATCTCTAACAACTCATTCGGGGGTATCCGATATGGACGCTTCGAAATAGGAGCAGTCCCAGGCGGAAGATCAATAACGAAACTCCACTGCCCGGTCAGGAGGCATACCAGGCAATTCCTCAGGGAAAACATCTGGATACTCACATACCACGGGAACAAACTCAAGTCCCTGACTTTGAGTGCCACACACGGCGAAGAGATGCCCTGACAAGGATGGCGATACAAACTTCACTTCTTTGCCGGAGTTGGCGACAAGAGAAACCGACCTTTCGGCACAGTCTATTTTTGCCTTGTACTGGACCAACCAATTCATCCCCAAAATAACATCTAGCCCTTCTGATCCCAGAACTACCATATCGGCTAGAAATGCTTCTCCGCCAATTTCTAGCTTAACACCCTCGCAAACAAGCTCGGTCCTCAACTCCGAGCCGGGTGTTGCAACGATGAGAGGATGATGCAATGCTGATGATGGAACATGATTCTCATGCGCAAATTTGCTGGATATAAAAGAATGAGATGCCCCGGAATCAAAGAGAACTATGGCAGGAGTTGAGTTGACGGGAAGCGTACCCAAAACCACCTCTGGGTGCTTCCTGCGCTTCCTCGGCAGTGACATGGTTCACCCTGCCACGGCCGGCAACTTGAGCCTTATTAGGAGTTGGACCCCTAACTTGAGGACCTGCACCTGACTGTCCTGGCTGCAACTTAGGGGCAAAAGCATGCCCCGAGCGTGGAAGAGGACAACGATTCACGAAATGTCCCATATTCCCGCAGTTGAAGCACTGAACCTTACTCAGGTCAGGAGAAGACTGCGGCTGTCCTCCTTGAGGACGAGGTTGGAAACCCTGTTGCTGAGGGCGAGGAACGAATCCCTGCGGCCTTTGCGGGGACGGCCCAACTGAACGGGGTGGTATTGGCTGCCACACCCGCGATTTCTGCGAACTACTTGCAGCAGACTTCTGCATCTCCCTCTCGCGCTTGCGAGACTTATCCAGGGCTGACTCCTTGGCTTCCACCTTGATAGCCTTATCCACGAGATGCTGAAATTGCGCACGTCGACAGTAGCAAGCTTAGCTTGCATCTCCTCATTCAACTTGCCCATAAATTTTTCCACCTTATCTTCATCTGTGGATACTTCCCGCGGTGCATAACGCGCTAGGTGGTTGAACTCATGGAGGAACTCCAAAACTGACTTTTTGCCTTGCCGGAGGTCACGAAATTCTTCCTTCTTCAATGCCATGACGCCGGCAGGGATATGGAATTCCCTGAAAACCAGTCCGGAACTCTGCCCAGGTAACGACATGGCCAGGGGCTTGCATGGCAAGGAAATTATCCCACCAATCTGCGGCAGCACCCTCGAGGAAATGGGAAGCAAAATTAACCTTGTCGGCTTCTGCACACTGAGCCAGCTGAAGCTTTCTCTCAATTGTGCGGATCCAGTTGTCTGCCTCCAGAGGATCATCTGCTCGGTCGAAAGTGGCTGGTTGAGTTCGCTGGAAATCAGCCAAACCACCTCGAGCTTGCCCACCTCCTGGACCCTGATTGCGCACGAGCTGCTCAAGAATCCGATTCTGCGTCGCCAGCAGATCCGCAATATTAGGTTGCTGGGGAGGAGGAGGTGGCACTTCCTCCTCGTCGCGCCCACGGCGACCACGGCCAGCTCCACGCGTTCCCGACGCCATCCTGTTGCAACCATTCGACAACACGATGAGACGACAACACGAGAGGCTGGGAAACAAAACCTTTCCATGATAGTAAAGCAAGGTATGCATGAATATGTCACATTAGTTCATACACATTTTCAGGAGGAAAATGAAGTATAAAGCAAATGTAAGAACGATTGACAATAATACACAAGTGTATTAATACAGTTCAACATAGTTCATTACATGGGGCTGCGGTTTAAATCACCGTAAAGGGGAAATAAACATACACAATGTGCCAAAATTTGCAGCCACCAATACCCGCTTACATGCCTCCAAAAGCTACCTAAGGGTTAGGGTTTGGGTCAGCTTTACATCACAAAATTGCGACCCAAACTGATGCTAAAACTGAACAACACCGTTAGTGTCACGGACCCGGAATTGCATATGATTAGGGGAACGCGAAGTCGCCAAGGACCGAAGGACTCGTCGGCCTGGTGGCACGGTACCTGCGCCATACGCACCAAGGCGGAACAATCCGACACCCGCCACGTGCGAGCCGGCCGGAAGCGACCAATCTTCCCAGAACCACATACAATTCCTTGATCCGGTGAAGGTTCAGAGTCGTTCCCGAATCCTACCACGACAAGCAAGGTCGGAGGAGCCCGGCGATTCTACCCACACCCTAACCTAGCTCGGAAGCTAGTGGGTCGCTCGAAAGCCCGGTAGAACACACCCACACCCTGCCTGGCCGGCGCAGCATCTCAGCCAGCGGGTCACTCAACCAACACCTGCTCGACTTAGTAGAAAAAGGTACGGCTTCGACCCTTCACGGCATACCCATACATTGTGCAGGGGCAGCCTGATCTAACAACTCGGATATCATCACAAAGCTCTACAATACGATATTACTAATAACAGTCCACGATGGGACAACATATTACATCAGTCGGTCATATCCGAAAACATATCCGAGTACGGGGTAATTAAACAACAGCGGAAGAACAGTAAATGAGTCCCACAGCGGCATAGTGACCGCTGACCAAAAGCTACAACCCATCCCATGAATCGACTAACTAACCAAGGAAACAACAATTTCAGGCATCATCGAAATAGTCTTCATCCACCGGCTCACCTGCAAGCTCTAGGAATAACCTAGGTGAGTACAAACGTACTCGCAAGACTTATTCGCGCTTGATTAAATGTCCTACCCATACTAGTACAGCAGTAATTAAACATGAATGCTTCTCAGAGTAACAATATACAAATTAAGGACATAACATTGACAAGGTGAAGTAAGGACAAGCTAAGTAACAATCTAACTCAGGATACAAACATATCACAACCAATTCACTACGAGATCAAATCAGCAAATCCAAATCCATTGGGGCAGCCCATGAGTCCAATCCAAATCAATCCATTAAACATCATCCAATTCAATTAGGGCAGCCCCTAAATCAAATCCAAATTGATCCAATCCACACATGTTTATTTTAATCTCTCGAACCGCTACCGACAACTCAACCACTGCAGGCATAGTGAGTGCATAACAGTTTGGAGGTAGCGAGCCTCCAAAGTGCATGGAGGCTTACCCCAGCTATCCTCAGCGTTGGTTCTCGCTAACGTTTCCGTGTGATAAGGGATGGTGACACGCTGAAGATAGGGTTGGTGTGACGACAAATCTCTACTTACACCTGCGTCGCCGTCAAACTACGATGAACACCAACCGTACCCATTGTGCACGCCCTCGGCTCTCACAACTCACTTAACAATTTAGTTGAAGAGCCATCAGATGTTCTCAACCTAAGATTCATCCTACACATACTAGTGTGCTCAACCTCACATGTGACATTCAAGCAATCATCACAGATAAGCACACATAAACAGGGCATACACAAGAGTACGGAAAGTAAAGATGCAACAAGCTCTGCTTGCCTTGTTCGGGTTGTTCCTGATCTTGCGGGGAGCATGCGGGAGAACTCCAGAATACTTGAAACACCGGTAAGAAGCAAGCGACCTCTAAAAAGGGAAAAAGCAACCCTAAGAACTAATTCGAAAAGGACGAAGATGCATGAATGCCAGTGATATGGATGCAACTACGGTGGATTTAAAATAAGGTATACAAGTACATAAGCAGGTTTGTGTTCATTCCAGATGTTGGTTTAGTTTTAGTTGCGGTATAACTTTAATGGTGGATGAACAACTACATGGATGCATGCATGGAATGCTAGGTTTTTCGCGCGGATTCTAGGTGAGTTATGATACTGAGCATTTTGGTTTGGCTGTTAAGCTAGATTCTCTAGCATATATTATTAATCCCGAAGGTGCAATTTAATCATTTTCTGAAATGTACAACTATAATACCCTGCAAAGCAGGGGCATCCTTAAATCCTACGAGTTGAATTAAGTTTAGCATTTCTTGTCTTCTCCTCAGTAAAGAATATTAGGTTAAATATCTTTATGTTAACTTAAAATATGCTACGGAGAATGACGTGAAGAGCCGAGTTGATATATCTTTTCCTTAGAATTGCAATGTGGGTTCAAAGAAAATGTGATCAGCACTTTAGTGAAGTATTTGCACTAACTTATTTTCTGCTATAGGACCCGGAGGTAACTAACTTAACTTTGGTTGGTGTTTAACTATGAACTTAGCTTGTGAGCTAAAGAGGTCATGGCTATAGTAGTTAGAGCACATTTCCGAGTTCCTTTTGGAATCATGGTAAGTAAGTTCCATAGATCAGTGGCGTGTTATGGTACTATAATCTTACGTTAAGCGATTGGTTATTGTTGTGCACTGATCAGGGTCTGATACCACGGTAGTACTTGACCAATTAGTCTGGGTCCTTACTAATTACTAATACTCACGTAAAATTAGAATTAACCAAGGTGACCTTTGGAGACTAATTGGGCTTAGTTAAATAAGTACTTATATTATTAGCTACCACATTAAGGTCACTGTTCTAATTGACCAATGTTGCATACTTTAACTTAACAAATTCTGGACAGCAGAATCATTATAGCTATATCTAGCAATTGGCTTATCAGAATTTGACAATTAAATAGTCGAAACGAAGCTATTGACTACATCTACGATTTCCATTTTAAGTTTAACTTGAGGTACTAGTAGACAGGCACTAAAACTGCCTCTAAATGAATCAGCTGCTTAATATACCATTACTAGCAACTATCGGAAAACACCATCCACACATTATCATGTATTCAAATGTATACCCTTGATGCATTCGAGTGTTGAGATATACAAGATGGAGGTGAATATCGTATGAGTAAGATTAACACATGTAGATGCGATCGAATAACATTAGCCTATTTAAGCAATGTTTGGATCGTGTAGTACTAACATATTGGTCCTATAGATCAGTGGCAGCAATGAACCAATCTTAGTTACCTGATGTCGTTAGTTGTTAATCCACAAGAAAAGAGGGATCTGATTATTGAAACTAGCACTAGGTTAGCCACTTTTCTGGTATGCATTTGACATTAGCTAATCAAGGACTTCAGCACTGGATCTTACTAGTCATAACCACGTAAAACAAACACTTGTTTCAAATACACTCTTTCATCAATCGAATTCTCCTGCCAGGAATCAGGGTTACTACAAGCAAGTTAGCGTATTTATTATGCTTATCATCGAACATTGGTTAATAAACGTGGTTGATTTAAACACATGTAGACCAACATTCACGGTTCGTTGGGGATTTAATTACTGAGTGTTAACCTTGAGGAAAAACATCTGTATAGCCCATTAGCCCTAATCCCAACAATTAGCTACTGGTCCAACCAGCGGCGAGCACGGATGAAAACCAGAGAATAACAGGGAGGAAGAAAGGAACGTCGTAGATAAACCTCTCCCTGGTATCGATGGCGGCGAGGTCTTCTACTACAACAGCGGCAGCCACCTGGCGGCGATGGTGCGGACTCGAGGAGCTCCAAGGCTGGAGAAGAGGGCCGAGCCGGAGCTGGGGAGGGCCGAGGGCGGCGGTCGGCTGCCTGGGCTCGGCCGGGGCTTCAAGTGGGCGGCGCGCGCGAGCGGAGCTCGACCTGGGGCTGCCGTCGGTGAGGAAGGCGGGCTTGGGGAACTTGGAGCCGGGGAACAGAGGAGAGGCAGCCATGGCCTGGGCTTGCCCGGGCGGCGAGCAGCGCCGGCGGTGACCCGAGGAGCACGGTAGGGAGAGCCCGGGCGGCGGCGGCCCTCGGGGGTGGCGGAGCTTTCGGGAACCCGGCGGGGCGGCGACAGTGGCAGCCAGCCGGGGCGTCTTGCCGCCGCGGCAGGTCCGGCGACAGGGCGGTGGCGAGATGCAGAGGTGGCGGCGTGGAGGCCCACGGCGGCAGCGGGCTTCTTGGGGAGGTACGGCGCAGCAGGAGTAGCACGCGGGGGAGAAGGCACGGAGGAGGGCCGGCCGAGGCGGGCTGGCCGGCGGCGGTGGCGAGCGGCCTGGGCGGCGGCGCGCCGTGGGGGCAAGGTGGCGGCGGCCGGCATGGGAGAGGGGCGGGGTGGAGTGCGGCCGGCGGTGGATCTGGGCAGAGGGGAGCCGGGCCTTGGGAGGCCGGCATGGGGAAGTGTTGGCCGGCGGCGACCTGGCCGAGGGCGCGCATGGAGGAGGTCGGCCGGCGGCGGCTTGGAGCGGTGGGGAGCTCCAAAGGGAGGCGCGGCAGGGGAGGCGCGGCTTGGGGAGAGCTCGGCGAGCTGGGGAAGAAGGCGGTTGCTGGCGTGGGAAGGCCAGTGGCGGGCCATGGAGGCAGGGCGGCGACGGCTTGGAGTGAGGCTGGCCGGCGATGAGGAAGACGACGCCCCAATTTTCTTTGCTCCAATGGCAACAGGCCCAAATGCTCCTGCATGTCACAAATTTTTGTGTGGATTGAAAGCTCACGGGGTGGGGAATCCGGTGGTACAACATGCACGGCCTGATTTCTCGGTTTTGAATAGGATCATGGGGGAGGAAGAAGAAGGTATTGGGTTGGCTCTCAACGTTGAAGAAATTGGAGGTGGCAGGATGAGGAAAATCGACTGTAGTGAATTAATGCACTGGGAGTGAGTGGCTATATAAAGAAAAGGGGAGCTGCAGCGTGGGACACGTGGAAGGGCAGGGCTATCAGAGGGACCCACATGGCTGGAGAGAAAAAAATTCTTTTATTTTGTTTTCTTTGCTTATTTGAAACAAAGTTAAGCTATCAGGAGTTTCAAAATAAAATAAAATTCAAATCCCAAGTGGTCAATATGTTATTTAACTTTTTAAAGGTATCATTTCATTTATTATTATAGGAGAGGGGGTTTACCCGATCAGCTTCTTCCAGATTTAACCGAGGGGAACCACTACAGAAAAACAGATAATTTGGTCTGGATGTACAAGCGAGCTTCAATGGACTTGTTACAGTTCTTGGGATAGCTGGGAGGTTAGGAACATGTACGAGTTTTCGAATCATGGGTTTTAGTGGCATTAGTTTTGCTGTTCGATTTCATGTTCACCTTAAGGGTGCATGTTAGGGTTTTTAATCGAAATTATTTTTGAAGTATCTATATGCATGCATGCGAATGGAAGAAATCGTTTTTGTTCGCCATATTCACACTGACCTCGTGTCTTGAGAATAGGGTCACTACAGTTATGGACTGTACGGAGATCCTTCATTGCGACGAATCTCCATTGCCTCCAAGTCAGTGGGAAGAGGGACCATGGTACGAAACAAAGGAATCCCATGGCCAAACTGAGGAGGTGACGGTGGGGATGCGACGAACACCACCCACAGCCATTTGCGGACGCAAGACGTCAGGGTGGACTCCAATCTCTATCCCGCCCACCGACGGATAACGAGGCATCCATGAACCTCCTTCGTAGACCGAGTAGATGCCTTCCCCGGTCCAGAAGTGTGGTGGTGGTGCGAAGAAACTCCCTTGTTGTCGAGCCAGCTCAAGGTAAATGATGAGACGATGACGATATCGCCTCATCTCGAAACCACGGGCACGATACGCCACATCCAAAGATTGGACGAGGCGGCCCAAATGAGCTAGTGCCACGTTAGGCTCCTGGGTAAAATCTTCAGATGGCGCCACGTCCTCCATGGGAGTCCGCGACAGGAAGAAAGAGAAAGGGCCCTCGGCGATACCCGGAAGCTCATGGCGAAGATGGCACATGGCGGAGTAAGCTGCGTCTTGGACGGCAGACTCTAGCTCCGCTCCATATCCGTTGAAGAAGCACGGCTGATGAGGAGGATCACTCTCGCACGGTTGGATGAACACGCATGCCTGGTACTCGTACATGCCGAACCCTAGGTTGGCCCTATGAACGAGATACTTGGGAGATATGGAAATCCGAGTTCCCGAAGCATGTACAGAAGTACCTCCGGAAACCCATTGACATCCAAGGCATGGGTAGCATGTACCAACTGAGGAGAAGCCATCCGACAAAGCAAGGAAATGGGTCAAGGTCAGCCACAAGCAAAAGCAAATGCAATAGAGGAGGAAATTTCAGAACTAAGATCGATGAGGGTAAGGAATAAAGAAGCAATCTACTTGCTGAATTTTAAACATAGGTTTTAACTTCGCAAATAGTTTTCTCGGCGATGCCAAGTCCTAACTAACGCCCACCTGCAATTGGCTTCCTACGGTCAGCTCGGCTCTGATACCAAGCTGTGAGGGACCCGGTATTTTAATTCAATTCAAGGAATTCACAACTAGTGAAGACGGTGACCATAGCCGCTACCTGTGACAGACTATGGCCCACTCCCGCCCCGTGCGACCAGCATACGACGCAATGCGTATGGATCACCACGGCCTGATCGAGGGATCACGATTCCAAACACATACGCCTTTCGCGTATGACTCACTTTGACAATGGACCGTACATTCACTTTGTACTTCACTTGAATCAAAAGAAAATAACGACTTCCTCCATATGCAACCAGCCACGCTCCCCATTTCAACATACACGCATGACAGATGGGAGGTGGGGGCATATGTTGGACAGCGAGAAATATCATCACACAAGCTCTACAATATGATAATAAAACTAGCTGTCCACATAGTGAACTTTAGAGATACATCAGTCGGCGATAACCATAAATTTAGTCAACTTTGAAATATTTACAATGCAGCGGATAAATGAAACAAAAACCCGCAGCGGTGCATCAACGGCTGCACAACAGCCAAACACACCCATGAGTCGAACGCGGACAAAGGAAACCATTGGACTAAGCATCATCGTAAAACTCCGCAACGGTTGGCTCACCTGCAAATGTCTAGGAATATCCTAGGTGAGTACAAAAGTACTCGCAAGACTTATTCGTGCTTGATTAAATGGCCTACACATGCTTGCTACAACAGTAATTAAACATAATGCATTACCATTGAACCGATACACGGTAAACGCTATGACATTGTCCCATGACATAAGCATAAGTTGTAAAGTCAAAGCATGATTCAGGTTTCACATGAATACAAGGATGACCACGATAATTAGAATATCACATTTCTCATATCACTCAGGGGTAGCCCACACCCCATTTAATTTACAGGTTCATCACGACAACAATCTCAGACAATCTCTTGAACCGTTATCGACAATGCGACTACCCTGAGTATAGTGAGTGCATTATCCCTGGAGGTTGCAAGGCTCCAAGGCCTGAGACTTACCTCAACTACACTCCGGCATCGATTCCCGGTAACATCCACGCGTTAATAGGAAAGTGACACGGGAAGTCACCTCTGGTTGGTATGGCAACAAAACTTACTCCTAGGTTGCCCTCACCTCCAATCAATACCAACCTTATTCACCGTGCACCCCCTCGGCTCTCACATCTCACCTTAACAGGTTGAGTTAATCGGGCAACAATTGAAGTTCTCAACATAATGATACACCCTACGCATGCTAGTGTGCTCAAACCCAACATACGATTCAAACAAGCATTCACGCATATACACAAATGAGCAGGGCATATACATAATTATGGAGAATAGAAAGAATGCAACAAGCTCTGCTTGACTTGGTCGTAGGATTCGGAGTCTTGGGTGAGCTCAATAGTTTGGGGTTCTTCCTCTTCGGGCTCTGTCGCAAGCAACACGAGGCACCGGAAAGGAAACGACAAAAGAAATTGAGGTCCAGCATGTATGCATGATGGAAAATGCTAGACATGAGATGCTAAGGTATTTTGTGAATGCTAGGGTTCATAATAAGAAACATGCCTCAATTTGAACTTATAGAATTAAATTAATTAACCTAGCAATTATATGCATGGCTTATTTAAGTTAAACTTTTAGTTAGGGTTAAACATTGATATGCACGACAAATGATTATACCTAGGGTAATCCTTTGAAGACGATAATCCGAGAAGCAACTTCTAAAGTGGGAATTAGGTATTTTAAATTTACATAAAGTTAGGTATAAATTTTGGAAATCAGTGCAAGTGAGGAACCATTTTTATACAATGAAATATTAGTTACATGTACTCGTAAATTGGGACATTGTGGTTGAACCAAATGATAGAAAATTCTACAAGGATTTGGAAATATAAATTTGTTCAAATTGGAGCTACGTACCTCTTTAGAAATTCACCCAAGATTGGAAACAAACTTAATAGCTATCCCTGCCCCAAACCCTAAATGCTAGGCACACCCAAAACTTGCCCCACTTCTGCTCCTACTTCACTGAGGAAGAGCAGCCCGGAGGAGCTCCGGATGGACCGGAGTTGGCAGCTGAGGTCTTCGGCTAGACCTGAAGAAGGAGACGAAAAAGAGGAGATGAGGGGAGAGGAGGAAGAGGAATGCGGGAAGGAGGAGGGAGGGAAGAGGAGCTGGCTCACCGGAGCGGCAGCTCTGGCTCACCGGAGCGGCAGCTCGAGCTCACCGGAGCTGCAGTCGGACCCAAGGAAGACGGTGATGCGGCCTAGAGGAGATAAGCCCGGGGAAGAAGAAAAAGAGGAGAGGATTTGGCCGGGGAGGAGAAAAAGAGGAAGAGGGGGTCCCCGGCGGCTTTTATATGGAGACCGGCGGGTTCTCCACGGAGGCACCACCGCCCACCACCCCCCAACCGGCGGTGGCGACGTGGCGGCCGAGCCCTGACACTTGGGTGCTCACCCGGAAGCAGCTCGGAAACGGTCCAGAGTCGGGCAGCCCGGACGTACCGCCCGGAGGTTCCGGAGTGAACCTCCTGATGAGGACATCAACACCATGGATACATCCGTACCTACACAATCCCAATTTCCTCCTGGACCACTTACTCGTGCTCGTGCACGTCAACTCAATTATCAGGTGCGTTCGTTTTTAGGATTGTGTTCTCCTAATTTATACAATGGAAATGCATGCACTTTGGTTTTGCTTAGGAACGATGGAGAAGATCACAAAGAAGGAAGGGGAATCACGCAGCTGGGATTCGGACTGCAGGACAGCACCAACTTGTGATGGTCACCACGTCTTCATATGGAGTCGGATTTGGACGTTCTAGGACTTCATGGAAAGCTTATCAAGTCTACTTTCAATCGGATCTGGCCTCATATCCATATCTGATCGGAGTCAACCGCAATCATCTTTTTACGGTGCTGCGCCACCATATTTTGGGCCTGATGGGCCATGTACCTAGTTGAGTCCATTACGGACACGTCCTAGGGTTAGAGTACGACCCCAACACGCTTGTGGTCGTCCTCCCATCTATTAATAGGGTTCTACAGCCACCGAGAACAATTAGGTTTTGTTGATCGCAAGTTAGCCATAGCTACTTCGTCTTGCTGCGCGCGTGTCGGCTAGACCGCCCGTCGGCTTGTCTTCGGAACCTCACCTTCTTAAGTTTTCAGATTGAACTTCCATATTGATTTCACAAATTCAGTGCTTGTTCTACTTGTTCTTGCTAGTTCTTCGATTGCTTGCAGGACGGGTGCCCTCGTGGCTGGGTTGATCGCGCTCCACAAGATCGCTAACAACCATTGGAGTCGGTGTATCGTTGCTAAGGCGCAGCGTCCTTGGACGGTTGTAGTCGGGCCGTGAACGTCGCCTCCATCCCCAATCGAGTTATCCATCTCCACCGAAAGATCGGGACCAACAATACATCAAGTGGTATCAGAGCTTAGGTTGATCGGTGAGAGACTTACTGTTCTTCGTGTTGAATTTCCTATAGTCCAGAAAAAAGCTATAAAAAAAAGTAGATTAGTTCTCCCCAATTTCCCTAGACCCTTTGAGCCTTTTACTAGTACTGCTTAGTTAGGGCTTGTTGAGTCTTCGGATTGCATCGGTCGAGTCGTGTTGCTGGTCTTAGGGTTGATCTTTAGAGTTTCGAGTTCTTGTCACGCTTTGGTCACGTCCACCAGATCCGCCGACATCTTCACCACCACCAGAACCGCCGCCATATCTTTTCCCAACGTCACCATCCCCCTCTTTTCAGAACTGAGTTTTCTTTTAATTACCTTTATACACCCTGGTCAAAAAATAAAAAGTATATGTATGTGATGACATTCTGAAATCAGTGTGAAAAGTATTCTGATTTGAGCTAGTTGTGCAAAAAAAAGAAAGAAAAAAAGAAAAAAAAGAAAAAAAAAGGGGATCTTGTTGCTGTTTATCTTCCGTCTTTGGTACTACTTTGTGACTTCCTTTGTGTCCAGGCTCGCGTCTCTAGCATGGTCTAGCCTAGGGCCAGCACGGTACCAGCCGTTGAACGATTGCTCAGCTTGCTTTTGTGACTAACGTGGTACTAGTACTTCCTTGTGCATTACTTTCAGCCCTCCTATAGCTCCACATATCCGACTACAGTTTGACAGGAGTTGTTGCTGCGGCGCCGATACATCCTTCTTAGTTGCCGACTTGTTGGTTGCCGTCCCCTCCTGTTGAGCTAGGTAAGAACTAGTAAGAGCTTGTGTGAACAAGTTGAGAGTGAGCGCCTTGCTGTAGCCACATCCTGATAGCATTAAGGGCTTTGTTCTTTCACTGGTTTCTTTGTTTTTGTCTTCTAATCATGTCAGGCGAGCAGGATGGCGATGACATGCCACATTCTCCTCGCACGAGGGGCATCATACAGCATTTTGAGCGGCAAGTAAGGGTGCACACGGAGGGGCTTGATGCAGATTTGCAGGTGGCTAATGACAAGCTTGGTCAATTGGAGACCACACAGATGAGGCCAACACCAAGCTTGCTGCATTAGAAACTTCAGTTGCTGGAATCAACACCAGCCTAGCTGCTATGTTGAGACGTCTTGAGGACATCGATGCTAGTGTGGGGAATCAGCGGCATGAGAACAACGACGATGATGATGGTGTCCATGCTGAAAATGACATTGAGGATGAGTATTCTGCTGATACTGAACATGATGGTCGAGAAGCTCGCCTCCGCCAGCGGGTTGCGCCGCAATCGTATAGGTATGGAACACCGGCGCAACAACGATGATGCTTTTGGTAAGGTTTAAATTTAAAATACCCCCTTTTGATGGAAAATATAATCCTGATGCATACATTACTTGGGAGATTGCTGTTGATCAAAAATTTGCTTGTCATGAATTTCCTGAGAACAAAAGGGTTAGAGCTGCTACTAGTGAGTTCACTGATTTGCTTCTGTATGGTGGATAGAGCATGGCAAGAAAAATCCTAATACTGTTTCCACAAACTTGGGATGCACTGAAACGGGTCATGCGGGCTAGATTTGTTCCCTCTTACTATGCACGAGATCTGTTAAATAAGTTGCAACAATTGAGGCAGGGTGCTAAAGTGTAGAAGAATATTATCAAGAGTTACAAATGGGCATGCTGCGTTGTGAGTTAGTGGAAAACGAAGAGGCTGGGATGGCTCGGTTTTTGGGTGGTTTAAAACCGTGAAATTCAGGACATCCTAGCTTACAAAGAATACAATAACATTACTCGTTTATTCCATCTTGCTTGTAAGGCTGAAAGAGAAGTGCAGAGACGTCGTGCGAGTTCTAGGCCTAATGTTTCTGCAGGTAGAACTAATTCATGGCAGCCACGCACGACTACTACCCCGACTACTAATTCAAGTCGGGCAACACCTTCTACGTTCAACAACAGCAACAAGCCGCGTGCTCCTCCCGCAATTTCAACCAGTCGAGCGACCGCGGCAACAAAGGCCCAAACGGCCGCCGAGAGTGCTTCTTCTATTGCATCTACAGGGAGAACTAGAGATGTTCAATGTCACCGATGCAAGGGTTTTGGACATGTGCAGCGTGATTGTCCAAGCAAGCGCGTATTGGTTGTTAAAGAGGACGGTGGGTATTCATCCGCTAGTGATTTTGATGCGGATACATATGCTTTGCTTGCAGCTGACCATGCAGGGAATGAGGCAGAACAAGAAGAGCATATTGGTGCTGAGGATGCGGAGCGTTATGAGAGCCTCATCGTGCAGCGTGTGTTGAGTACACAAATGGTAAAAGTGGAGCAAAATCAACGGCACACGCTGTTCCAAACTAAGTGTGTCATCAAAGAGCGTTCTTGCCGTTTGATCATTGATGGAGGTAGCTGCAATAATTTGGCCAGCAGCGACATGGTGGAGAAGCTTGCGCTCACCACCAAACCACACCCACATCCATATTACATCCAGTGGCTTAATAACAGTGGTAAGGCAAAGGTAACTAGACTGGTGCGAATTAATCTTGCTATTGGATCATATCATGATGTTATTGAATGTGATGTTGTGCCTATGCAAGCATGTGCTATTCTGCTAGGTAGGCCTTGGCAATTTGATAAAGATTCAATGCATCATGGTAGATCAAATCAGTATTCTTTTATGCACCATGATAAGAAACTTGTGCTACATCCTATGTCTCCTGAAGCTATTGTGAAAGATGAAGTTTCTAGAGCTACCAAACTGAAATCTCAGGAGAATAATAAAAGTGAAAACCAAATAGCTGCAAAAGAACTTGTAAAGCATGATAAGAAAAGTAACAAATCTGTTCTTGAAAAGAAAAATGAGATAACTTTGAAAGGATCATGCTTGCTTGCCACCAGATCTGATGTTAATGAATTGATTGCTTCTACTTCTGCTTGCTATGCCTTGGTGTGCAAAGATGCCTTGATTTCACTTCATGATATGCAGCCTTCTTTGCCCCCTGCAGTGGCTATCATTTTGCAGGAGTATTCTGATGTGTTTCCAAGTGAGATACCACCAGGGCTGCCACCAATTCGAGGGATTGAGCACCAGATTGACCTCATTCCTGGTGCTTCACTACCCAATCGTGCACCATATAGGACAAATCCGGAAGAAACTAAGGAGATTCAGCACCAAGTGCAGGAACTACTCAACAAAGGTTATGTGCGTGAGTCTCTTAGTCCTTGTGCTGTTCCGGTTATTTTAGTGCCTAAGAAAGATGGAAAATGGCGTATGTGTGTGGATTGTAGAGCGATTAATAATATCACCATTCGATATCGTCACCCGATTCCACGCTTAGATGATATGCTTGATGAATTGAGCGGTGCTGTTGTGTTTTGAAAGTGGACTTGCGTAGTGGATACCACCAAATTCGTATGAAATTGGGAGATGAATGGAAAACTGCTTTCAAAACTAAGTTCGGTCTATATGAGTGGTTAGTCATGCCTTTTGGGTTAACTAATGCACCTAGCACGTTCATGAGATTAATGAACGAGGTTTTGCGTGCTTTTATTGGAAAATTCGTAGTGGTATACTTTGATGATATATTGATTTACAGCAAGTCTGTGGATGAGCATCTTGATCACTTACGTGCTGTTTTTAATGCTCTACGTGATGCACGTTTATTTGGTAACCTTGAGAAGTGCACTTTCTGCACAGATCGAGTTTCTTTTCTTGGCTATGTTGTTACTCCACAGGGAATTGAAGTTGATCAAGCCAAGGTGGAAGCGATACAAGGATGGCCTGTTCCAAAGACTATCACACAGATGCGAAGCTTTTTAGGTCTTGCTGGATTCTACCGCCGCTTCGTGAAGGATTTCAGCACCATTGCGGCACCATTGAATGAGCTTACAAAGAAGGGAGTGCCATTTATTTGGGGACAAAGCACAAGAGAACGCCTTCAACATGTTGAAAGATAAGTTGACACATGCACCTCTCCTCCAACTTCCTGATTTTAATAAGACTTTTGAACTAGAATGTGATGCTAGTGGAATTGGTTTGGGTGGTGTTTTGCTGCAAGAAGGAAAACCGGTTGCATACTTTAGTGAGAAATTGAGTGGGCCTATTCTGAATTATTCTACTTATGATAAGGAATTATATGCTCTAGTCAGGACCTTGGAAACATGGCAGCATTATTTGTGGCCCAAAGAATTTGTCATACATTCTGATCATGAATCTCTCAAGCATATACGTAGTCTTTTCCGTATGTTATCAAACACAAGAAAGGGAAGGATAATATCATTGCTGATGCGTTGTCTAGGAGATATACTTTGTTGACACAACTTGATTACAAGATTTTTGGATTAGAAACAATTAAAGATCAGTATGTGCATGATGTTGATTTTCAAGATGTCTTGCTGCATTGTAAAGATGGAAAAACATGGAATAAATTTGTCCTCAATGATGGATTTGTGTTTAGAGCTAACAAGCTATGCATTCCAGCAAGCTCTGTTCGTTTGTTGTTGTTACAGGAAGCGCATGGAGGTGGGCTGATGGGGCATTTTGGAGCGAAAAAGACGGAGGACATACTTGCTGGTCACTTCTTTTGGCCAAAGATGAGAAGAGACGTCGAGAGATTTGTTTCTCGTTGCACTACATGTCAAAAGGCTAAGTCCCGGCTGAATCCACATGGTTTGTATATGCCTCTACCTGTCCCTAGCGTGCCTTGGCAAGATATTTCCATGGATTTTGTTTTGGGTTTGCCTAGGACTAGGAAGGGACGTGATAGCATTTTTGTGGTTGTGGATAGATTTTCTAAAATGGCACATTTCATACCTTGTCGTAAAACTGATGATGCTACACATATTGCTGATTTGTTCTTTCGAGAGATTGTTCGTTTACATGGTGTGCCAAATACAATTGTTTCTGATCGTGATACTAAATTTCTTAGCCACTTTTGGAGAACGTTATGGGCTAAATTGGGAACTAAGTTGTTATTTTCTACTACTTGTCATCCCCAAACTGATGGTCAAACTGAAGTTGTGAATCAAACTTTATCTACTATGTTAAGGGCTGTTTTGAAGAAGAACATCAAAATGTGGGAAGAATGTTTGCCTCATATTGAATTTGCTTATAATCGTTCGTTGCATTCTACTACGAAGATGTGCCCGTTTGAGATTGTATACGGATTAGTGCCTCGTGCTCCTATTGATTTAATGCCTTTGCCATCTTCTGAAAAATTGAATTTTGATGCACAGCAACGCGCTGAGTTGATGTTAAAACTGCATGAAACAACTAGAGAAAACATAGAACGCATGAATGCTAAGTATAAGATTGCCGGTGACAAAGGTAGAAGGCAATTGATTTTTGAACCTGGGGATTTGGTATGGTTGCATTTGAGAAAGGATCGGTTTCCTGAATTGAGAAAGTCTAAGTTGATGCCTAGAGCTGATGGACCTTTTAAAGTGTTGGAGAAAATTAATGAGAATGCATATAAGCTTGATCTGCCTGCAGATTTTGGGGTGAGTCCCACATTTAACATTACAGATTTGAAGCCATATTTGGGAGCGGAAGATGCGCTTGAGCCGAGGACGGCTCAAATGCAAGAAAGGGGGGATGATGAGGACATCAACACCATGGATACATCCGTACCTACACAATCCCAATTTCCTCCTGGACCACTTACTCGTGCTCGTGCACGTCAACTCAATTATCAGGTGCGTTCGTTTTTAGGATTGTGTTCTCCTAATTTATACAATGGAAACGCATGCACTTTGGTTTTGCTTAGGAACGATGGAGAAGATCACAAAGAAGGAAGGGGAATCACGCAGCTGGGATTCGGACTGCAGGACAGCACCAACTTGTGATGGTCACCACGTCTTCATATGGAGTCGGATTTGGACGTTCTAGGACTTCATGGAAAGCTTATCAAGTCTACTTTCAATCGGATCCGGCCTCATATCCATATCTGATCGGAGTCAACCGCAATCATCTTTTTACGGTGCTGCGCCACCATATTTTGGGCCTAATGGGCCATGTACCTAGTTGAGTCCATTACGGACACATCCTAGGGTTAGAGTACGACCCCAACACGCTTGTGGTCGTCCTCCCATCTATTAATAGGGTTCTACAGCCACCGAGAACAATTAGGTTTTGTTGATCGCAAGTTAGCCATAGCTACTTCGTCTTGCTGCGCGCGTGTCGGCTAGACCGCCCGTCGGCTTGTCTTCGGAACCTCACCTTCTTAAGTTTTCAGATTGAACTTCCATATTGATTTCACAAATTCAGTGCTTGTTCTACTTGTTCTTGCTAGTTCTTCGATTGCTTGCAGGATGGGTGCCCTCGTGGCTGGGTTGATCGCGCTCCACAAGATCGCTAACAACCATTGGAGTCGGTGTATCGGTTGCTAAGGCGCAGCGTCCTTGGACGGTTGTAGTCGGGCCGTGAACGTCGCCTCCATCCCCAATCGAGTTATCCATCTCCACCGAAAGATCGGGACCAACAATACATCACCTCCGGCCTTCACAGAATGGCCGCTCACCCTCTCTGGACTCTCCCGGAAATCAATCCGGAGTCCAGCCGGAATCCAGGCTCACCCGGAGGTTCATCCCGGAGGCTCCGGATGGGACCTCCGGTTGCACCGGGATCACCCAATTGCTCTTTGGGCTCTCTCGAAAAATGGCTCGGAGACCATCCGGAATTTCCGGACAGACTCGGAAATCAAACCCGGAAGCTCCGGAGTGAATTTCCGGTAGGACCGACTTTCCTCTCTGCACTCATCCGGAAGTTAACTCGGAGGCCACCCAGAATCCGAGTATCCCGTAAAGTTCCGTCCGGAGGTTCCAGACCAACTTCCGGATGAACACAGAGAGCTAAAGCTTGTACATAAAATTATTGTTGGAATATAGGACCAAAATAAGTTTGAGTTTTGGTGGTTATCCAAATAAGTTGATTGGTGTTAATTTACAAAAATTGAGTTTTGAGGATGAGATTTGTACATATTCTATAAAATACAACTTTTCAATATTCAAGTTTATGCAAAGGTTGTGCATGGATGATGCCATGTATGCATGAAGAACGCAAGAACTTATTTATAGGGTAGAATGGGTGTTACATCCGGGCCCTACGGCCGGACATTCCGGACAAGGTACCCCGGAATGTCCGGGTGCACTGTCTGCGCACAGTAATGGGCCGAGGCCCACGTAAGGTTTTGGCTTAGCCTCCAAGAGTTACAGGGTTAGGACTATAAATACCCGTACCCAAACCCTAATTGAGATTAGACTTGTTGTTAAGACTAATAGTGAGCTCTGCTCCTAATCTAGGGTTTCATCCCTCTAGATTAGGGTTCCATCTTAGACCTTGTAATCTTCCTTGGATTGTAAGGACCGGCGCGTGCCCCCGGATGGTAATCGAGGCATTCATTGAGAGGAGGAGTTGATTTGAGTCCTAGTTCCAAAGGCTAACCCGTTGGGGTTTTGTTGTTGGTTTGGGATTTCATCTAGGCCCTTCTAGTTACCCTTGTCCAAATCGTGAAGATCGGGAGCCACCGTATCAACTTGGTATCAGAGCTCTAGGTTGACACGATTTGGATTTGTATCCCCTCTTTTCCCTACCCCCAATTGCTAGCTTTGTTTTGGTTTTTTCTTGCCTATTTCGAAAACCCCACCAAAAGAGCCCGATTTGAAATCTTGATGCAATTCGGAGTTTTGGGAGAGTTTTGGTTGGTTTTGATCCATTAGATCTTTGCTATACTTATTGATCTAACCTTCCTTTGCGTTGCCTTGGCCTATTTCTCGTTTTGCCCCTCCGATTTGTGGTTTTTCGGGCCGCTCCTATTTCAGATCTGAGAGTTCCCAGCACACCCGGAGTATCCGGCCCTCAAACCCGGAGTCTCCGGCCTATGGCAGCAGGAAGTCACTACTCTCGGAACGTACCCTGGAGTATCCAGGAAATCTACCCCGGAATCTCTGGGACTACCCGGAGTTTCCGGACAATCTACCCCGGAATCTCCGGGCCCACCTGGAGCGTCCGGGAAATCTACCCCGGAATCTCCGGACAGTGCAATTACAGACTGCATCGAGCGAGGTATAACCGTCTATCTTGCTCTTTCTCTTTGTGAGCCAACTTCTTCCTTTGTGACAACTTTGATCCCATTAAGACTAGCTCATTGATGATTGCTAGGGTCTTGTACACTTGTGCTACTTAGAACATCTTTCACCCAAGCAAACAACGACGTTAGTCTTGTGAGATCTTGGCAAAAAAAAAGAGAAGAAGAAGAATCAAGATAAAAAAATGCAAATGCCAATGATCCTTTTGTAGGAACACGCAGGCTTGAAAGGAATTCAAATAGGGAAAGTAGTCAAGTGTGCAAATCCTTAACCCTACCTTTGCAATCGGGCTAGCGTCTTTCCTAGTATTTGTGCAACATGAGCCTTTAGTCTTCGTTAGACAAATCTTGTACTAGCTCATTCCTTTGGTTGCACAAATCACATTATCGTTGTGTGTGAGTTGTTGAGCTTCGCTTCTATCCTTGAGATCAACTCTTATTGCGTTGTTTCTATTGTGGATTATTACTAATCTTTGTGAAATCTCATTATTCCATTTGCTTAGTATATTGAGCTAATCCTTTCTGAGACCCACTAAAAGCTTTGTTGAGTGAGTACCTTGGAACTAGGAACTTTTCAACCGCCTCTCGAGGGTCACTTTTACCATCCACGGCCGTCCGATCCTTCAACCCAAGGAGGCAAGGACTTCGGTGGTAAGTGAGGTAAGAGAGTTCTAAAATTCCACATACTCCACATATATTGTTACTTCGCTAACCATGTCTAGGGAAGGATCTCATGGAGCAAGTCACAATGAAGACTGTGTGACTCGAGGGCAACATTTGGCCCTCCAACAAAGCCTCCATGACATGACCCAACAGATGGAATCTATGAAGACAAGCATTGTGCAGGAAGTTGTTCAAGCACTTCGGGGCCGAATTCCAGAAGCAGAGATTGATGAAGAAGACCCTCTTGATGAGACCGATGCGGAGATGGCGGCCCGGTGTGCTGAAGCTCGAAGGACCGCTAGACACTGAGCACCGCTAGACACCGAACACCGAGCCCGAATTCCAACTCATGGACTACAAAATCAGGGTCGAGCAAGGAGCCACCAAGGGCGTGATGAGAATGAGGACAGTGCATCAGAAGGAGGTTCAAGCTTTCATCAGCCTAGTGAGCAGAGACATCAAAGACATCCAGATAGAGACCCAGGGGACAGAAGATGGAATTATCATGATGAGGGTACAGAACACCAGTAGAGGGGTCAACAAGGAGATGGGGAGGAAAAGTTTGGCAAGCTCAAGTTCACCATGCCTAAGTTTTCCGGTGATGCCATGGACCCCGAACAGTACCTCACATGGGAGCTCAAAGTGAACAAGGTTTTTCGGATGCACAATTATACCAAAGAGAAGAAGGTTGCCATGGCCTCCCTTGAGTTCGATGGGTATGCCCTCATTTGGTGGGAACAAGTGCAGAATCAACGAGGCGACTATGAAGAACCACCTGTCATGACTTGGACAGAGATTAAAAGACAAATGCGGGCCCGTTTTGTGCCCAAGTACTACAAGCAAGATCTCTTCAAGAAACTTCAAGATCTCAAACAAGGCAGTCGGACAGTTGAAGAATACTTCAAGGAGATGGAGACCGCCTTGATTCGAGCAAATGTCCAAGAGACTGAAGAGCAAACAATGGCTCGATTCTTCGCCAGATTGAATCACCCAATTAAGCGCATCGCCGATTATCAACCCTACAGCACAATTGTGGAGTTAGTGCATCAAGCTATCAAGGTAGAGCGCCAGGTGCAAAAGGATGCTCGCTACTCCAAGTCATCGGCGTATACCTCACGCTCCATCCCTTACACTTCGCGTTCCACGGCGGTTGCTCCTCGCCCCACTCCGAGTGCAAAGTTTGCCCCAAGAGCTACATCAACCAAGACAGAGAGTCATGTGGGAGGTGGAAGTACAAGTGTGCGCCAATGGACAAACACAAACCGTCCTACCACCTCTTCTTCAAAGGGAGCACCGAGTTCGAGCACTATTTCTTCAATGGCTTCAACGGGCAAGACTCGAGAAATCGTATGTTTCAAATGCCAAGGGCGTGGTCATATGCAAAGAGAGTGCCCCAATGCACGTGTTATGTTGATCACTGAAGAAGGCAAGTATGAGTCTGCAAGCGAAGGCGAGATTGATGCTATCCAGGAAGTAGCAAGACTTGAGCAAGAAGGAGAATATGAAGATGGACAAGAGCGAATCTATTGCGAGATCGAGTCGGGTCCATCCCTCGTCGTCACCAAGAAGATCCCCACTGTCCAACTTCAAGATGAGCCTGAACAACGGTGCAACCTTTTCCAAACTAAGGCTGCAATCGACGGCAAAACCATCAAGGTCATAATTGATGGAGGAAGTTGTCACAACTAGGCGAGTCAAGAGTTATGCTCCAAACTCAACTTGAAGTACAAGAAGCATCCATGTCCTTACCATGTGCAATGGTTGAGCGATAGTGGCACCGTCAAGATACAACACATGGTGCAAGTCTCCTTCAAGATTGGAGCCTACCAAGACACAGTGGAATGTGATGTGGTACCAATGACGGTGTGCCACCTCCTCTTGGGCCGCCCATGGCAATACGACCGATCGGCGCGCCACGACGGTCACACCAATGAGTACATCTTCCGGTGGCACCATAAGGAGTATGTGCTTCGTCCTATGACACCAAGCCAAATCATCGCCGACAATGCTCAAAAGTTGGCAAGGCTCCAGGAAGAAAAGAAAGGAAGTGAGCGAGAGAACACCACCTTGAGTGAATTCCACAAACCGATGAGCGAGAGCCACAAGCCCAAAATGAGAGAAAAGAGCAAGGAAGAGAGTAGAGGCTTAGTGATGCTAGCCACCAAATCCGAGATGAGAGGAGTGAGGAATGACCCCCCTACACTACACTTTGTACTTGTGTACAAAGATGTAGTTGCTTTGACTAAAGACTCACCCCCACTTCCTCTAGCTATGTCTCGTGTTTTACAGGAATTCGAGGACGTCTTCCCCGACGAGGTCCTGGCGGGGCTTCCACCCATTCGAGGCATCGAGCACCGCATCAACCTCATTCCGGGAGCGCCACTTCCTAACCGGCCACCTTACCACACCAACCCCGAGGAGACCAAGGAAATTCAACGTCAAGTACAGGAGCTACTTGACAAGGGGTATGTTCGTGAAAGCTTAAGTCCTTGCGCCGTTCCTGTTATTCTTGTCCCTAAAAAGGACGGATCTTGGCGCATGTGTGTTGATTGCAGAGCCATCAATAATATCACCGTGCGTTATCGCCATCCCATTCCTCGTTTAGATGACATGCTTGATGAGCTTAATGGCGCAACCATTTTCTCTAAAATTGATTTGAAGAGTGGCTATCACCAAATAAGGATGAGTGGAAAACCGCTTTCAAAACTAAGTTTGGTTTGTATGAATGTCTTGTCATGCCTTTTGGCTTATCCAATGCTCCCAGTACTTTCATGCGCTTAATGAATCATGTTTTACGCCAATTCATTGGTAAATTTGTGGTAGTCTACTTTGATGACATTCTCATATATAGTAGAACTTTGCATGATCATGTTGGCCACATTAAACAAGTTCTACTAGTGCTTAGGAATGAATGCTTGTTTGCTAATCTTGAGAAATGCACTTTTTGTACGGAGAAACTTGTGTTTCTAGGCTTTGTTGTTTCTACTCATGGCATAGAGGGTAGATGAGTCCAAAAATTGAAGCAATTAAAAATTGGCCTACCCCTATCAACGTGAGTCAAGTGCGTAGCTTCCATGGCCTAGCAAGCTTTTACCGCCATTTTGTTAAAGACTTTAGTGTTATTGCTTCCCCTTTGAATGAGTTGATTAGGAAAAACATTCCTTTTGTGTGGGGGCAATCTCAAGAAAATGCTTTTCAAGAACTTAAGAAACGCTTAACTGAGGCACCTGTGCTTGTGTTACCGGATTTCACTAAAACCTTTGAAGTTGAATGTGATGCTAGTGGGATCGGTATAGGGGGTGTGCTCATGCAAGAAGGTAAACCGATCGCTTATTTTAGTGAAAAATTGAATGGAGCCCAACTCAATTATCCGGTCTATGATAAAGAATTGTATGCTTTGGTTCATGTTCTAGAAGTATGGCAACACTATCTTTGGCCAAAAGAATTTGTTATTCATTCCGATCATGAATCTTTGAAATATCTTAAGGGCCAAGCTAAATTGAACCGAAGACATGCAAAATGGGTTGAATTTATTGAAACCTTTCCCTATATGGTCAAATACAAAAAGGGTAAAGAAAATGTTGTGGCGGGGAAGTGAGAGCGGGCTGATGAGGCACGGCACCAGTGGAGCAAGGGCGACCGGCGGGAGCTAGGGCGGAGGAGGCACGGGTGGCTGGCGGGGTGAGCTAGACCGGCGGCTTCCCTTGGAGAGGTCGGCAGGAGAGAAATTTGGGGGCAAAAGAAGATAGCAGGGGAGAAGAAGGAGGCGTGCGGGGTGGCAGGCGACGTGGAGAAAAAGGGAATTGCAGTGGGAGGCATGTTTGCCAGGTGGAGCAAGGGGTGCTGCCAGCGGGACCCACGGGACAGGTAAGGTCTTTTCTTTATTTTGTTGTATTTCTTTTCTACTTTAAAGTTAGTAAATAAAAGTCTATAGACCTAGTTTAATTGCATATTTTAACACTTTAGTAGTATAGTTCAAAAATGAAATTTCAACCCTAGGCACTTGAATTATCTCTTCGATTATTTTTCATCAATACGACAGTTAACTTGTAGATATAAAATTTTATTATACTTGGAGTAGAGGAGGATTAGTTAATTAACTTATCTCAATTTTGTTCGAGGAGGCCAGCTTTGAAAAGAAATAATTCTAGGTCTAAATATACAAACGAGTTCTACTTGACTTGCAAAAATTTATGGAGGATTAAATTAGTTGGGAACATATACAAATTTTGAATCACGAGTTTTTAGTGGCATTGGTTTCACTGTTTTATTTCATATTATTCGTAGGACCATACATTAAGGTTTTTGATCTGAGTCATGTTCGAACTACCTACATGCATGCATGCAAAAGAAAAGAATCGTTTTTGTTCGCGATAATTTACACTTCGCGATAATGGACACTGACCTCACGTTCTGAAAATAGGGTCACTACAAGGCCTACCCCCCTTAAAAGAATCTCGTCCCAAGATTCCTACGGTAAGGAAGAGAAGAAGAGGTGTTCAACTTGCAGCAAGTCGTTGATGAGATATCAAGCTGTCGATAGTGAGAAAGCAAAATGACTTATCGACTTTTACACTAGTTCTGGAAAGAGAAAAACATATCAGGGCATCCTTCTTAGAAATGGCTTCTTCTACGGTGTTCCAGCTTTAATAGGCTCTACACTTGGTTGAAAGGAGAGACGTAGGTGGAAAGAGCAGGAACAACTGGGAGGTGCTGCGATGATTGCCGATCTTGCAAATTCAGAATTCAAGATTGTTGGTTTGAGTGAGAAGAGCTATTATGAACAGCTATCTTTGCTTGAGCAGGGAATGACCAAGAAAGTGAGGATGGTGGCTCTGAAGCAATTGAAGTATCTGTTTATGATTACTTGGTGAGAGAAATTAGGAGTTGGATTGGGGCATCAGAAAGGCTTCACAGGTGTGAGGGGCGATAGTAATATGTTGAGATCTCTAACTCAGAAAGGGAAGGGTTGAACAAAGAGAGAAGAATAAAAGCGAGGCCAAGATCATTCCTATGCAAGGGATATCAGGGAGGAATGGACTCTTTTGAAACATAAGGAGTTGGAAGAAGGGTTCTCAATGTGTTTAGATGGACTTCAGTCATTTATGGTAGTAGAAAGGAGAAGAATGTCAGATCAATGCCATTTATAGCATTAAAGAGAGGAAGAAAACTGAAATGCTCACAAGCATCAACAGCTTGCGGCCTCAAGATGGAGATTCATTTGAAGATGGATGGGAAGGGGTTGCCATGCATGACAAACATGGTGTGCACCTTTCCGCTGGAATGTCTCGGGCGAGATTGCGCTAAACATGGCAGTACGCCCGGAATTGTCGGAACCTAAGAATAGTCTCGTATTACACATAGTGCCATCAACGAGGAGTTGGCCAGACTCCCTATGGGTGTTCTAGGTGAGCACGAAAGCATTCTGAGGTGCTGAGTACAGACGCATATACACCGGATTATTCACAAAATAGGTTTATATGGCATGTTCGAGAGCATTCTAGATCATCCGACATTTTAGCAACTTAAGGGGGTTAAGGTGGAATGGAACATCTTTAAGATTGGTCTAAGGTCGTCTTCAATCTTGATAGCAAGGCTTGTTAGATGAAAATGGTTTGGATGTATCGCTTTGCACAGGTGATAGTTCAAAATTGTCGGGACCAAAGAATAATCCCGTACCACGTGTAGTACCGTCAACGAGGAGGTGATCAGGCTCCCTATTGACGTTCTGACATGGGCACGATAGTATTCTATGATACCGAGTGCTTGCGCGTCAATTCTGAATAATCTACCATGTACAGATTCAGGTCCTCAGTGTATAACAAGACATTATGAGATGGGTCTGGAACTTCCTTCAATCATACCAAGGAGGAGGGAGGGAAGGGCTGAACCAAAGCTTAGATCCATTCTCATTCAGTCGAAGGCTTTAGTTTTGTACAGGACTTAAGAGATGAAAAACATAAAGGTTGACAGGGATGTTATTAAGTTGCAGAAAGACATGAGCAAAATAAGACCGAGATTAGATGTGTGAGACAAGCATTCTTGGATTGGATACCATTCTCCCAAATGAGGTAAAGGAAAGCATTGGCTCACTGAAAAGAAGGCAGAAGAATCTCTTGAGCTCGGAGGAGCAACTTCTTATGGAGCACAACTTTTGGTTATGACATCTGGCTATCGGTCTCCTTCGGCTCTATGTCATGACACTATCCAATTATGCCAAGAGGAGTGGAGAACAGGAATAAGACCAGCAGTCGAGTCTTTAGGATTTCAGGTTATTAGCTTAGGCTTAAAAGGTCGATTCTTCGTACTTAGCTCACAAGGCAAAGAAGCATTTAGGAGCTTGCTGAAATTTCTGAACAGCACATGCTGTACTTGTGCGAGAGTCCATCAAGAGGGCAAAAAGACGAAGAGAAACCTGCACTCTGAGGTACAGACTTTAAGGATTGAAATAGTGGGAATGTTTCATCCAAAATATGGAGAAAAGGGTCCATAAGCTGACTCAATAGATGGATCGGAAAACAAGGGGAGGACGAACATATTAGTGTTCTCCAAGGAAAGGAATTTAAGTTCAGTTAGAAGGCCAATGTGCGAAAGAGGGGAAGGGCGACAAGTTGCCGATTCTAGAACTTGGAGCAAAAATGTAATCTAATGGCACAACTAAAAGGACAAGGTTGACTTAGGAAGGCATTTGGGCACACAATAACCGTGCAGCCCAGGGGTAGTCTTTAGCTGCGAAGATAGGTATCATCGATGGTCATAGAGTTTGACATGTTGAAGAATAGATGGTAGCAGAAAGTAGGATACTTCGGCAAGAGTTGAAGGATGAAATTGCAAAAGAGAACACTTAGCTATATCACTCACTGAGAAGGCACAAAGGACAAGGTTCAAAACATCAGAGAGGCATCTTGCATAGGAAAGCAAGATGAGATGAGATTTATAAACATTTTGCAACCGAATGAATGAGGGGAGAAAAAAATTCAGATCTAAGACTAAAGGGGATAAGTAATAAAATGAGCCATACTTATACTCGTTGAACTCATTTTTAGTTTTATAAATAATTTTGACAACATCAGATCTTTAACTAACGACCACCTGCAAGGTTTACCTACAGTCAGCTCGGCTCTGATACCAAGCTGTCACGGACCCGGGAATTACATATGATTAGGGGAACGGATGGTCGCCAAGGGCCGAGGGACCAATCGACCTGGTGGCATGGTACCTGCGCCGTACTCACCGAGGCGGAGTGATCCGACACCTTACCACTGCAAGCCGGCCGGAAGCGACTAAACTTCCCAGAACCACATACAATTCCCTGATCCGGTGAAGGTTTAGAGTCGTTCTCGAATTCTACCACACAAAGCAAGGTCGGAGGAGCCCGGTGATTCTACCCACACCCTAACCTAGCTCAAGGGCTAGTGGGTCGCTCGAGAGCCCGGTAGAATGCACCCACACCCTGCCTGGCCGGCACTGCATCTCAGCCAGCGGGTCGCTCAACCGATATCGGCTCGACGTAGTACAAAGGAGGACAGCTTTACCCCTTCACGGCATACCCATATACTTCATATCATACACGCATTGCATATGGGCAGCCCCGATAACAACTTGTATATCACAGCAAGGCACTAAAGAGAAAGATTACCAGATAATTATAACATGTCCCATACTTGGGGTAGTACTTATCTTATATCCAACTTGACCCGAAGGTCGATAAACATCAAAAGAGCCACAAGGGCAGCAGCGGAAATAAATTAAAATACCCGAGATGGTGGGGAGACCATCTCAAAAACAGCCCACAACATTCCCAAGGAAGTCGAAGCCGAAAGTGGTAAACCGAAGCAGCAAACGTCAACTCCAAATGCTCCATGAACCTGCCTAGGGTAAACCTAGGTGAGTACAACCACCGTACTCGCAAGACATTGCTCATCAATTAATTAAAACATGGTATTAACCCTGTTTGACTTATCAGGTTCAAGTTGCATACAAGGGGTAAAATGGATATAAGATACCCGTTTCCATTTCATATTTCATTAGACCAAAGTACAACAGTGGGGTAACACCCAAGCATAGAGTGTAGCAAGGTACAAGGTAACGATAGCACATTAGATAGTAGCTAGCAATCTAGATTTCACACGAATCAAGGTACTAGTACAACAATCTGAATATCATCGTTTCCAATTCCTTCGGGGCAGCCCACACCCCAATTAGATCACATGTCCATCACAATGACAATTTCAATCAATCTCTCGGACCGTTACCGGCAATCAATCATCCTGAGTGTAAAGAGTGCCTTATCCCTTGGAGGTTGCAAGGTTCCAAGGGTCTTAGACTTACCTCAACTACACCCCAGCCACGATTCCGCTAACGTCCACGCGTGATAAGGGAAGTAACACGATGAAATCACCTCAAGTTGGTACATCGGCAAACTCTACTTACACCTGGCCGCATTCAACCGTCAGATAAATACCAACCTTATTCATCATGCACACCCTCGGCTCTCACATCTCACTTAAATAAGTTCAAGTGATTAGGGCAACCAAGTTTATTCTCAGCCGTAGCTGCTGCATAACACTAGACTTACACATACTAGTACGACATCAAGCAAAGATTAAGTAAGCATTCACGCAAGCACCAAGTCAATCCAATTAAGTATGCCAAACAAGACTAACACACAATGTAATGATTAATCAACAAGCAATGGAGCTTGCCTGGGAGCCGGGTGATGATGTATAACGTATCCACTAGCGTTCGTGAGAAAATCCGAAGTAGCCAAACTTCAATAAGAAGCAAATAACCTCTAGAAAGGAAAAAGACAAGTCTAAGGAAACATTGTGAACATCACAAAAAAAATACATGCGATGCAACTACGGTGGATTAAAACGAAGGTATACAATTACATAGGTAGGTTAATATTCATTCCAGAGTTTGAGGTTAGTTTTAGTGGTGTTATAACTTTAACAATGGATGAACCTAGAATATGGATGCATGCATGGGATATGATATGCAACTAAGGAGAAAGGCTTTAAATCTATAATTAGGGTTAGGGCTCATTTGATTGATTCGTTGTCGTAGGTGAGAACATGGAGTCGCGATTATTTTCTGGCCGTTAGGCGAATTGTGACACTAACTATTTTAAATTTGACTGTTAAGCTAGATTCTCTAGTATACATGTATTAGGAGGTTGTTAACATTCGTATGAGTTTCTACAAGTTAAATCAACTTTAGCATTTCCTGTCTTCTTCTTGGTAGAGGAAATAATTTTACGTTAACTTGGAATGTCTCTACTGTTCATGGCATACTTTGTTAACTAAAATAGTAGTCAATTTGACTCAATCTTAATAAGGAAAATGATTAATCTTTATTGCAGATTATTAGAACAGTGTCTTAAGAATGCTTGAAAACATCAGCTACTAAGTAACTTCTCACTTGCTAACTGGTCACCAGTATGCTTCGTGTTTTGAGTTCACTAATCAGTTACATGGTAGCTCACGATTTGATTTGTGTATTTATCAAATGAACTACCCACTGGTTAATGGATAACTGAAACATTTCAAAATACTCAGAGTTGGCTAATTGAGCTAACTGCCAGGCATTAGTGCAACAAGTTGATATGCACACATATTGGTTGTTAATCAAATGTTAGTAGGAATCGGCTGGGAAGCAATTGTAATCAGTCATTTTGTCGCAGATGAATTCCGAGGAATGGACTAAGGGTTTACGGAGTAATGTATTTAGTTCACCCTCCAGAACACTTAGCAGATTTTATAGTGTACGAATATCAGCTGGAATGCTAGGTTATTAAAGCAGCTGAGTGATACTAATGAGGTTACTAAGCAGGGTTGAAGGTGTCTGGACCAGATTCCGTATATACTGAAGTGTTAACATTTTAATCCCTCAACCACAGATGTCAGTGATATACCAAAAGCAATTAGTATTGGGAATTCAAGTTTAAGACAGCTAAGCACACAAATTTGTCAGCCTACGGATTAGTTCACTAATTAGAATTTTAATTGTGTCTTGACCAGATGTGGCAGTCCATTAATTGAAGTAGTAAAAATTGTTTCAACCGAATGCATTAACTCACAGATCAGCTAAACAAGATTTGCTGCTAATTGGGCAATCAGTAGAGTATTCAATTATTGACTAGTGCCATCACCTGATAGCTTGTCTTGTGAGGGGAGAGAGCCTACCCCCGGCGGCGAGGGATTTGGGGAATCAGCTCAAGCTTGGGGAAGGGGCTCCACGGCTGGGCTGCTGAGGGAGGTTGTCATCAGGTCGCCGGAGAGCTCGGTCTCGTCGGGGCTTCCGAAGGCACCTGGTAGGGAAAGAAAATGAGATAGGGAAGAGAATGGGAAGCTTGACAAGGAAGAAAATGGGCTCGTCATTGGTCTTCTCGTCGGGAATGGGAGCGGAGCCGGTGGCGTTGGACTGAAGTCGGGGAAGACGGAGGCGGAGACGGCGCTGATGGGGAGAAGATGAGAGACCGGCGGCGAGTTGCGGGAAGAGACCCGCTCCGGCCGGAAAGTCGGCGGCGGCGACGGCTTCACCAGGGCAAGGCGGATGGAGTAGGAGCTCGGCGGGGTGCTGGAGCTGGCTCGCCGGCCGGTGGGCTCGGACCCGGGGATGCGGCATGCGGGTGGAGCTGCTGAGCACGGGGGAGGAGGCGCGGTTGGGGGTGTGGCGGCAAGACAAGGGGAACGGCGGGGCAAAAGGGGCGAAGGGGCGGCGGTGAGGAGCTGCGGCGTGGGGGAGGCCGGTGGTCGGCCACCAGCTGAGGCACGCGACGGCGACAACGGCGGCTCGCCGAGGCGGCGAGGGGAGGTGGGGCGCGGCACTGGAGAGGAGCTGGGAAGTGAGAGCGGGCCGATGAGGCGCGGCACCAGTGGAGCAAGGGCGATCGGCGGGAGCTAGGGCAGAGGAGGCACGGTGTCACGGACCCGGAATTGCATACGATTAGGGGAACGACTGGTCGCCAAGGGCCGAAGGACTAGTCGACCTGGTGGCACGGTACCTGTGCCGTACACACCGAGGCGGAGTGATCCGACACCTGCACAACGCGAGCCGGTCGGAAGCGACAAGACTTCCCCGAACCACATACGATTCCTTGATCCGGTGAAGGTTTAGAGCCGTTCCCGGATCCTACCACGCAAAGCAAGGTCGGAGGAGCCCGGCGATTCTACCCACACCCTAACCTAGCTCGGAAGCTAGTGGGTCACCCGAAGGCCCGGTAGAACACGCCCACACCCTGCCTGGCCGGCACAGCATCTCAGCCAGCGGGTCACTCAACCGATTCCTGCTCGACGTAGTAAAAAGGGGAACAATAGTAACCCTTCACGGCGTACCCATACGCTTCATGTCATACACGCATTGCATACGGGCAGCCTGAATAACAAGTTGGATATCACAGCAAAGCACTACATTACGGTAATAAATTAGTTGTCCGCATCGGACTATTAAGATTACATCATTCGGCATAGCTGGAAACATATCCGAGTACGGTAATTAAAACAACAGCGGAAGCAATTAAAAGTGTCCCACAGCGGCACATTGACCGCTGATCAAAAGTTACCACCTATCCCAAAAGTCGAATAGCTAACCAAGGAAACCATAAATTTACGCGTCCTCGAAATAGCCTTCGACCACCGGCTCACCTGCAAGCTCTAGGAATAACCTAGGTGAGTACAAAGTACTCGCAAGACTTATCCGTGCTTGATTAAATGTCCTACCCATACTAGTACAGCAACAAATTAAACCTGAATGCTTCTCAGAGTAACAATATGCAAGTAAACCTCTAACATAAGGGAATGAACATTACAGGTATAACAATCCAAGCCGATATCCAGTTCAAATCCAAATCCTGAACACAATCCAACACAATATCCAACTCACACTCGAACCCAATTAACCGAGTCCAGCCAACAAGATAACTCATGATTCAAATCCAATCGATCCAAACAGGAAGGGAGCACGACGAAGTCACCTCAGGTTGGTATGACGACGAAACACCAACTTTATTCATCGTGCCCGATGAAGTCACCTCAGGTTGGCATCGCAAAATACCAACTTTATTCATCATGAACCTCCCCTGGACTCTCAGGTAACACGGTGAAGTCACCTCAGGTTGGTATTACGACGAAACACCAACTTTATTCATCGTGCCCGATGAAGTCACCTCAGGTTGGCATCGTGAAATACCAACTTTATTCACGGTGAACCTCCCCTCGCCTCTCAGGTAACACGGTGAAGTCACCTCAGGTTGTATTACGACGAAACACCAACTTTATTCATCGTGCCCGATGAAGTCACCTCAGGTTGGCATCGTGAAATACCAACTTTATTCACCGTGCACCCTCTCGGTTCTCACATCTCACTCGAACAAATTTAGGTGATTAGGGCAACCCTTAAGATTCTCGACAGGGCGACCCTTCCTACACATGCTAGTTTGCGAATTCCAAACAGCGATTTAAACAAGCATTTCATCACACGCATACATAATAAGATATGGCATGGGAACAACGATAAGAAAGAAATGCAACAAGCTCTGCTTGCCTTGTTCGGGTTGTTCCTGATCTTGCGTGGAGTCGTAAGCCGGGTGGTCACCTTCTTCGGGCTCTGTTGCGGTTAACACGAACACCGGAAAAGAAACGATAAAAGAGTATGAGTTCGGCATGTATGCATGAGGTGCCATGCTAGATGTGCATTACTAAAGTGACCTGAGGAGATTCGAATCCTAGAGTAGTCTAATTACCTAGAGTGAATTAGTAGAAGTTGTGCGAAAACCCTAATTCTACATGCATGTCATTTTATGCAGGGTTAGGGTTTGCATGTTACTATTCACCAAGGGTGGTCATGACCTACGAAATCTATCAAATGAAGGTGTACTGGAATACGAGACTAAGGTAGTTGGAATCGTGCAGTTTGGGGCTACAGTCATCGAGTTAGGGTTTGACGATGAATGACGATAAGAGGGCTAATAACTTGCACCCTACAAGGTTGGACTATGCATATGACCCTACTGGAATTCCAATTGCTCCAAATCATAGGAAATATCACAAGGTTTCCAGAACTATAAGGTTTGTCGAAATCGGAGCTAGGGTCGCGAATCTAGGGTTTATCGACCCTCGACAGTAGCAAAACATCAACCCTAAATACCATCTGGTGCATGTGCTCAAAATCAAGTTTTGATTCCATATTGTAGAGAATTCCAAGAGCTTTCCAAATATATAAAATTTGTCAAATTTGGGGCTGTGGTTTAAAAGTTATGAGCTTTTGAAATTTCATACAAAATCTACTCACATCTAACCTAAACCTAATTCCTATGCGTACCCCAAACTTCTCCTCTCTCTCTCTGCGTCCCAGATCCAAACCACTAAACCCACCCGAAGATTCCACCCCATATTCTCCCTCTCTAATCCAGCTCAGCTCACAGGGGCCCACATGTCATCCGGAGTAGATCTCACAGCCAACCGGATCTGGACACGCGTCCTAGGATCTCTCTCTCTCTCTCTCATTCTTCTCGGGACCGGCCGGAGCCGAGGCTCAGACGGCGGCGCCCTCGCCGGAGGCTCGCCGGAGCGGAGCTCCAGGGCGCTAGGGAGCTCGGATCTACCCGGGGAAGGCAGCTAGGGCATGAGGAGCTCACCCCGGGCTCGATGCGGTGCTCGGGGAGGTTGGAGGAGGCCAGGAAGGCGGTCGGCGACGGTGACCGGCGGGGAGAAACCTCGGTTCGCGACGGGGAGGACGTCTCCGGCTCGGATCTGTGCAAAGAGAGAGCGGAGGGGGGTGAGGGGAGAGAAGAGGAGGCTTAAGAACTAGAAAATGGGGCTCGGGGGCCTCTAGAACTGAGGCGAGAGCTCACCGGAATCGGGACCGGACTTGAAGACGAAGGTGGTGGAGTCGAGATTCCGGGCGCGGACCTGTGAATTAGAGTGGAGGGGGAGGTGAGGGATAAGAAGGGGAGCTCGGGTGAGTGACATTAGGGGAGCGGGGCTCACTGGGGAGTGAGGAATCCCTCGTCGGAGTTGAAGACGGAGGCGGTGGAGGAAATGCTCGGGCGCTGGAGGAGAGTGGGGGAGGAACTAGGGTTTGCGAGATTGGAGGGGAAGAGGAGGCAGGCTGTCGGAGCGGCGCATTTAAAGGGCGGCGGCCCGGACAGCGGCGCTCGGGAGCGGGGCACCGCCCACTCCGGCGTACCCACGGCCGGGACGTGGCAAGGAGGACCCGACAAGTGGGGCCCGGGCGACAGGAGAGGAGGGAGGAGAGGCTGGCAGGCGGGCCCGGGATGGCAGTGGGGGAGAGAGGGGGAGCGCGCACGCGGGGAGAAGTCGGCCGGCCAGCTGGGCCGGCCGAGCAGGCTGTCGGCCCGAGTAGATTAGGGTTTTAGTTTTCTTTTTCTTTTTATTTATTCCTGATTCCTTCCCCACGTCATTTTATGTTCAAATTTTTCTCCAAATATTTTGAAATTTTTACAGGGGCTCTAATATATTATTTGGGAGCTACTGGGAGAATTTGAATCAATTTGGACAAGGTTGGACCTATGTCCTTATTCAAATTCAATTAGGGCTCAAATTAGGGTTTACACTGCGACTAGGCCCTAGGTATATTCGATAATTCTGAAATTGCACATAGGATTAGGGTTTTCACTTTTGAAACTATTTGCGAAGCTTGAGAACCTTTCAACTACTAGAATTTGCTATATTCTCTCCACCCTACTTCTAGCTCTCGTTAGGGTTTGAAGTTAGGATCGGGGACTTTTCGAAGAATTCGATGACTCCCCCCACCTTTGCTGATGACACTGTCAATTCAACTACTTTGAATAAGTTGATTGGTGTTTGTATAAATATCCACCAAGGATGAGATATTAACATATTCTATAAAGTACAATTATATCCTTTCAGGTTTAAACGAGATGGTGCGGGGATGATGACATGTATGCATGCATGCAAAGCAAATACCTATTTTGGTACAATTGGGTATTACACACGGGTGGCCGCCGGGGTGAGCTAGACCGGTGGCTTCCCTTGGAGAGGTCGGCAGGAGAGAAATTTGGGGGCAAAAGAAGATAGCAGGGGAGAAGAAGGAGGTGTGCGGGGTGGCAGACGACGTGGAGAAAAAGGGAATTGCAGTGGGAGGCATGTTTGCCAGGTGGAGCAAGGGGTGCTGCCAGCGGGACCCACGGGACAGGTAAGGTCTTTTCTTTATTTTGTTGTATTTCTTTGCTGCTTTAAAGTTAGTAAATAAAAGTTTAATTGCATATTTTAACACTTTAGTAGTATAGTTCAAAAATGAAATTTCAACCCTAGGCACTTGAATTATCTCTTCGATTATTTTTCATCAATACGACAGTTAACTTGTAGATATAAAATTTTATTATACTTGGAGTAGAGGAGGATTAGTTAATTAACTTATCTCAATTTTGTTCGAGGAGGCCAGCTTTGAAAAGAAATAATTCTAGGTCTAAATATACAAACGAGTTCTACTTGACTTGCAAAAATTTATGGAGGATTAAATTAGTTGGGAACATATACAAATTTTGAATCACGAGTTTTTAGTGGCATTGGTTTCACTGTTTTATTTCATATTATTCGTAGGACCATACATTAAGGTTTTTGATCTGAGTCATGTTTGAACTACCTACATGCATGCATGCAAAAGAAAAGAATCTTTTTTGTTCGCGATAATTTACACTTCGCGATAATGGACACTGACCTCACGTTCTGAAAATAGGGTCACTACAAAAAAAAGATGTAACTAATCTAGTAAAAACACTCAAATTTCTCAACAGGCAACCTAGTTTGCTCTGATACCACTTGATAGATCAAAGGGTGTCCCGATCTTTCGATGAGAAGGATAACTACGATCTATTTGGATTCGACCTTGACGATCCGACTACACCGTGCGACGATGATGCGCCTTAGCAATCGCTAGACCAACTCCAATGGGTTATTGACGATGTCGAGAGCACGGTCAACCTGAACACGAGGTTCTACTCCCTGCAAACGATCGAAGAACAAGCAAGAATTACAATATAGCAATCTGAAATTGCGAATAGAATTGAGGAACTAAAAAAGGTGGGATTCCACAAACGGTCTTAGTCTGGTCTTTAGACACAAACGAAGAACACAATGAACAACAATGTAGCTAGTTCTAAACTTTAGTGAAACCCCAAAAGAAAAGAGGTAGATAATAGGAAAAAAAGATGTAACTAATCTAGTAAAAACACTCAAATTTCTCAACGAGCAACCTGGTTTGCTCTGATACCACTTGATAGATCAAAGGGTGTCTCGATCTTTCGATGAGAAGGATAACTACAATCTGTTTGGATTCGACCTTGACGATCCGACTACACCGTGCGACGACGATGTGCCTTAGCAATCGCTAGACCAATTTCGATGGGTTATTGACGATGCCGAGAGCACGGTCAACCTGAACACGAGGTTCTACTCCCTGCAAGCGATCGAAGAACAAGCAAGAATTACGATATAGCAATCTGAAATTGCGAATATAATTGAGGAACTCAAAAGGTGGGATTCCACAAACGGTCTTGATCTGGTCTTTAGACACAAACGAAGAACACAATGAATAGCAATGTAGCTAGTTCTAAACTTTAGTGAAACCCAAAAGAAAAGAGGGCATCCTATGGGGTATATAAAGAAAGAGGTGATCTATTTCAGAAATAGTCCCGAATTGTTTTGGCAGTTATGATCTTCTCGTAAGGAATTTTGAGGTGGGGTTGGACAGTTTGGAAAGAACACGAGATAAGCTTTCCAAAGAGTCTAAGATCACCCAAATCAAAGTTTGTATGCTCGAGATAAGTACGTTTGAAGTTAGGACTGTCTCAGTCATCCGAATCAGAGTCCAGATCTGGTGGGACTCTATCTCTAGCTCTTTGTGGACCAAAAGTGACGTGGGAAGCCTTCTTGTACAGCACCAAATCATCACTTGCATTTGCACTTGAAGTCTTGAGTGAAAACTTGTTTGTATATTGGCTACCTTGCTCATCCTTCCTTGTCTTCATGTGCCATTGCTTGTCGAACTCAGTGTGGCTTGGACCTCCATTCCTAACAAGCAAAAGAACATATCCTTTAGGCAGCACCATATGTTCTTTAATATCAAACAAAGTACTGAGAAATGACAATACCTGATAATTAAGTTGACGAGCACGAGCCCTAGTTAAAGGTCCTCGTATTTCCGGCACTAGAGAATTGGTACTTGGGGCTGTTGTAGGAGCTGTAATGGTACCATTAGTAGGGATGTCCTCATCAACAGCTGGCTGAGTCAGGTCCTCTACATCTATTTGATCATTGGCTGGGTTGTACTCGAACTCAACATCTTGAACTCCAGTGTGTTCACCCAGTGATGGATAGGGTGGTTCTTGATCAATTGGTGAGGTAGATTCTTGCTTGATGATGGGTCTGATCTCACCAGTAGATTTCTTTTGAATGTCCGCACTCCCTACATCATTAGCAACTTGCTCTCCTTGGGAGCCATAAGACTCATCAAAATCCACATCTATAGATTCTTCAACAACCTTTGTGGAGGTGTTAAAAACTCTATAGGCATGGGAGTTAGAATAACCAAGGAATATACCAACATCAGATTTAGCTTCAAATTTAGTAAGGTGTTTGCTCTTCCTAAAGATGTAGCACTTACAACCGAATACCCTGAAGTATGAGACATTTGGCTTGGAGTTGGTGAGCAGCTCGTAAGGAGTCTTCTTGAGTAGTGGATGTAGATATAGCCTATTGATGGAGTGGCAGGCAGTGTTGACAGCTTCAGCCCAAAATCTTGGTGAAGTCTTGTCCTCATCTAGTAGTGTCCTTACTATCTCTATCAAGGTTCTGTTCTTCCTTTCCACTACACCATTTTGATGTGGAGCATATGGACTTGAAAGCTCATGCTTGATTTCATGCTTGTCCAAAAATGCTTCCACCTTGGAGTTCTTGAATTTAGTCCCATTATCACTCCTGACCTAGACCAGGTTTACTTTCCACTCATTTTGAACTCTAACAATGAGATGCTTGAATTTCTTGTAAACCTGTGTCTTCTCCTTCAAAAAGAACACCCAAGTATAGTGAGAAAAATCATCTACTATAACAAAGCCATACTTATTACCTCCCAAGCTCTCATTGTTAAAAATATGCCCTAGTGGCAATCATAGGGATGATCATATTTCATTTTATCCATGATTTATTAAATGTTCCTTGAATAATATCATTTGTATTGATTGGCAAGTTTGTGACTTGTTTGTGGAACTCATATTAACCTTGAATGATTATTCTAAATTGGTCCCTAGTCGGTACTCATGTGAGGACACATATGAATAATAGACTAGCATATGTATTGATCGATGATCATGTTTCACGGGTCATGGACATAGAGATGTCGAACCAATTGTATGAGCACATGTTAGGGAACATGGGGTTAGACAGACCCAACTTAAGACACAATGTGTGTGCTATGTCCTTTGACCTGAGATTGTCGTATGTACTTCATATGTGTAAATGACTTACTTAGGGGTTGTCCAACGCTACTCCGTAACTGGGTAGTCATAAAGGTTGCCTTCTTGTTTGTCATGAAGCATGATGTGAGTCATGGTCAATCGAGATGGGATTTGCCCCTCTCTGTGATGAGAGAGATATCTCAGGGCCCCTCGAGTGATCGGATCTAGAAATGCATGGCCGTGCTACTTAAGGTTAAAGAGTTAACCTAGTAAAGGAATCCGAGACACACGATTAAGAAAGAGTTGTCAAGCTCGAGTTTGAACTTGACAAATATCATGAGGCAAAGGGAGTTGCATACATAACATTGTGATGGTTCGTCCGATATAATCTTTACGTACGTTTGGGAGTTGGCACGTCCTGCTAGGGGCCGCTACCAATTAGTGACCGAGTAGGAGTACTTGGTTCATGTCTAAGTGTGCGTGAACCTATAGGGTCGCACACTTAAAGGGCAGGAGCTTAAATTCGGATTAGAGTCCGAATTAGACTAGGCATAGAGTCCTAATGGGCCTCTAATGTAGAAGCCCATTATGGGGATGTCTATATAAGGAGGAGGGCGGACATGTTAGGGGAAGCCAACTGAGATTTCTCGAAACCCTAGCCATCATCCCTCCCACGCCTAAGGTTGCCCATTCGGATCTAGCAATCCGGACGAGCGACGTTCCTCCCTGAACGTGTGGATACCTTGGAGGCGTTGCAGCTGTGATGCTTCGACGATCCGCCCGAGGGAACCGTGAGGAGGAGACGACCTGTTCGGAAAACTGCGAGGAGGAGACGATCTGTTCGAGGGAACCATGAGGAGGAGAAGGTAGTACGACTACAGCTGCTTCCGCTGCATCGACTCTACTTCCTCCACGGTTCTGCGCAACAAGGGGTAATCTCGTGATCTACTGCTACAGTAATTCCTGGTTTACGCGGTAGAAAATTTTGTTTTACGCTATGTTGTAGGACCAAAGAGGTCAATGTGAATGAGCTCAAAAGGAGTGGTGGTGGTCATGATGGTCTTGGGACGGTGAGCAGCTCCAACTTGTTTGCCGGCTTGACATGCACTGCAGGGCTTGTCCTACTCAAACTTCACTTTTTCTAAGCCTATGACATAGTCATGTTTGCTCAGTTTATCGAGAAGCTTCATCCCTGCATGTCCTAGCTGCCTATGCCACAGCCAGCCAACACTGGTCTTGGCCATGAGACACCATGGAGCTACTGCAGGCTGTTCATTGAAATTGACAATATATAGTTTTCCAGACCTGCATCCTTTGAATACTCAAGAATCATCAGATAGTTTGGAGGCTATAACCTCATCAAGATAGAAAGTAACTTTCATACCTGTGTCACACAGCTGTGACACAGACATTAGACTATAGCCTATCTGATCCACAAGCATGACATTAGATAAGGAATGATGTTCAGATATGGCAACTTTACCAATGCCATTTGTCTTTCCCTTTGAGTTGTCTGCATAGATCACGTATTTGCTTGGAAGATTTTCATTAGTGATCTCTACAAACTCCTCTCTGCTTCCTGTCATATGTTGTGTACATCCACTTGTTCGCGCGAAAATTGGATCCGCGGAACACCTAGGCAATGTGGAGTCGCCAACCGTACTTTCGTGTACGATAAACGATTACTTTCCAGGTAAAGCAACAAGATCTTCTTGCTAACGTGAAGAAGGAACGACTGTTTTTCCAGCGCAAAACAGCAAAGATCTACTGCTAAGAAAATAAAAGGTAAAGGTAATAGATTGATTTGTGTCGATTGTTGGATGTCTCAATCGGCCGTCACCCTTTACATATTTATAGGGCGGCTGGTCTTTCCGTAGGAGATCGGGACTCCTGATTCCAACCGAATACAGATATGCAATCTTTCCTTATTTGAAGGATCCTGATCCTAACGTAATTATCTTTAAACAGAACTCCTCCTTGCACACGAGTACATTCCCGAATCCGTAATTAACTTTCCTGTGTAATTCTCCACAGTTCCTTGTTTCCCAAGTTGAAGTATCCTGGTATCTCCAAGTCAAAGATCCTGTTTGTCGGAGGCAGACTTGAATGCGATCGACTTGGTGTATCAACCCATCAACCCAGTGGCGTCACAACTTGTCTCCAATACTCGGGGTCGAAGCAGGCTACGCGGACCTCGGGGTCTTCTGTGAGTACCTTAGTACTCGGGGACGCGGCTGGTACTCAGGAAGACTATTCGAGTTCCTGAGCTGATCCACTCGGTGCTCGGGGACGTGAGAACACGGGTACTCGGGCTGCGAGTACTCGGGGTCGCAGGTACTTGGGACCACCAGTACTCGGGGACGCAGGTACTCGGGAACACCAGTACTCGGGTATGCAGGCGCGCTGGTGCTCGGTGTCCAAATCGATCCGAACGACGCCCTGGTACTCGGGAACACCAGTACTCGGGTATGTAGGCGCGCTGGTGCTCGGTGTCCCGAACTCGGGATGCTACAATAGTTAAGCCTGTATAAAAGTTTAACACTAAAGCCACAGTTTTGTTAACTCATTATTTCAACTCCCAACTGCAATCATAATTTGGCCAACTGGATAAATCTCAAAGCCAAATTTACCTATAAACACATGCCCCCCTGTTTTCGGTATAATAGTATTTACCGAAAATACTACGTCACTTCTCAGGGCGATATCACATATCGGCCACATCGGCTGTCAAGCCTCCTGCCATAAGCTCGGATAAAACTTCTTCAAATATTTCCCATTAAGTGCTCTATGCAACCCTTCTCCTTGTAACGTTTGCACAAAATAGGAATTTCCAGGAGCAATTCCTACAACCTTATACGGGCCCTCCCAACTCGGCGACCATTTGCCGAATTTATTATCTCTAGTCCCAACGGGTAAAATCGTCTTCCATACCAAGTCCCCTATTTGAAACGATTTCTCCCTTACTCTCTTGTTGTAAGCCTTCGCTACTCTCAACTTCTCTTTTTCAATCTCCCGCAAGGCCTTTAACCTTTCTTCCGGGACTTCATCTACTCTATCTAGCATCAAATTATGGTAGTCCACAGCTGACAAGTCGTTTTGTCTGGCTATTCTGAGAGCTTGTAAATTGATCTCGACAGGCAACACTGCCTCCTGTCCATATACCAACTCGTACGGCGTCACCCGAGTCGCCCCATGCCTGGATACTCGATGAGCCCATAGAGCTTCTGAAAGCACTTCATGCCATCTTCTCAGATGTTCCTCAATTTTCTTCTTTATAAGTTTAATCAATGTTTTATTGCTAGACTCGGCCTGTCCATTGGTTTGGGCATAATAAGGCGACGAGTTCAACAATTTAATTCCAACGGACTCGGCAAACTCATTAAATTGATGAGACATGAAGGAAGCACCTTGATCAGTCGTCAAAGTTTGAGGAATGCCGAACCTATGAATAATATGCTCTAGAACAAAACCAATTACCTCCTTATGAGTCATATTTCTCAAAGGAACTGCTTCGGTCTATTTAGTAAAGTAATCCGTAGCCACAAGGACGAAGCGATGACCCTTGGATGAAGCGGGATGTATCTGACCAATGAAGTCTAAGCCCCATCCTCTAAACGGCCACGGCTTTATAATAGGGTTCATCATAGCCGCGGGTGCCAATTGCACATTTCCGAATCTCTGGCATGCTTCGCATCCTCTATAGTAACGGAAACAATCTTCTAGCATAGTCGGCCAATAAAAACCTGCTCTTTTCAATAGCCATTGCATCTTAGGCGCCGACTGATGTGTTCCACATATTCCTTCGTGTATTTCCCCCATAGCTACTCTCGACTGGTCGGGACCCAAACACTTTAACAGTACTCCATCTATCGTTCGGCGATATAACTCGTCATTCAACAAGGTATATTTTACAGCTTGTCACCGAATTTTCCTATCTCTTGTTCGACTCGGATCTCTTAAATAGCTAGCTAGAGGTACTCTCCAGTCCTTTAATTCTAAGCTGCCCGCCGACTCGGCTACTTGCGGTTCTTGCACTAACCTAGTGCCCACCGAGTCGATATCGCCTCTAAGCAAGTCGGATTCGAGTTCCGACAGGTCGGCTTCGATTTCAAACAAGTCGGCCTTGCCTTTAACAGTAGCTAGCATCGGTTCCTTTGATATAAAGAATATCCCTCTGCCGACTTGATACCCGGATGCTTGCTGTGCTAGAGAATTTGCTCTAGAATTATCTTCCATAGGCACATGGCTGATAATGAAAGTATCTAAGGACTTGATTATATCTAAACATCGGTCTAGGTAACTATTTAATAGCCCATCAAAACATTGGAATTCTCCATTAACCTGCTGAACTACTAACAATGAATCCCCATAAGCATCTACGTCTCTTACGCCCATATCGACTAAGTTTTGCAAACCAAACAGCAGCGCCTCATACTCTACCTGATTATTAGTGCAAGAATACTCTAGCCGGACTGATGCTTCATAAACAGCGTTATTTGGTGAAATTAAAACATTGCCGATGCTTTGCCCACTTTTACAAACCGATCTATCAAAATAAAGCTTCCATGGGTACATACTAACATAACTAATACCTTCTTCATCTCTAACCCTATGATCAACAATGAAGTCGGCGACGACTTGACCCTTCATGGAGCGCAACGACTCATATATCAGATCATATTCTATTAATGCATACGCCCATTTCCCAATCCTACCACTAAGAATCGGTTGATGCAACATATACTTGACTACGTCGATTTGGCAAGCCACCACGCAAGTACTCGAAAGCAGATAATGCCGAAACTTGGTACATGCATAGAATAAAGATAAGCATAATTTCTCAATGAACACGTACCGACTCTCGGTGTCGAGTAGACGGCGACTTATATATGCAATAGCGCATTCCTTCTTGTCGACTTCCTAAGTTAAAACCGCACCGATCACCTTGTCTTATGCTGCGATATACAATCTGAACGGCGCACCCGACTTGGGTGCTCGAAGCACTGGAGGACTCGATAAGTAATTCTTGATGCTATTGAAAGCATCTCGCTGCTCTGCCCCCCAAGTGAACTCGGCTTCATGCTTTAGCCGGAGTAAAGGGACAAACAATTCAATCTTTCCCGCCATGTTAGATATAAATCGTCTTAAGTAATTTATCTTCCCCAATAGACTCTGCACGTCCTTTTTGCATGCAGGTTCTCCTAACTTCCTGATGGCTTCTATCTTTTTAGGGTCAATCTCTATACCATGCTCATGAATTATGAACCCTAAGAACTTGCCAGCTGACACTCCAAAAGCACATTTGAGCGGGTTCATCTTCAACCCATATCGACGCATCCTCTCAAAGGCTAATCGTAAGTCGACTAAATGATGATCAAATCCATCTGACTTCATGACGACATCATCGATGTATACTTCCAGTATTATGCCCAGAAGATCATGAAATATCAGGTTCATAGCTCGTTGATACGTGGCGCCGGCATTCTTCAACCCGAACGTCATGACAACCCACTCGAACAACCCGACAAAACCGGGGCAACGAAAGGCAGTCTTGAACATGTCCTCTTCGGCCATAAAGATTTGATTGTACCCGGCATTGCCGTCTAAAAAGCTAACCACCTTATGTCCTGAAGAGTCATTTATTAACATGTCGGCTATCGGCATGGGATACTCATCTTTAGGGGTAGCCTTATTTAAATCCCTAAAATCGATGCATACTCTAATTTTACCAGTGTTTTTCTTCTCGACCGGCACAATATTAGAGATCCACTCGGCATACCTACATGGCCGAATAAACCCGGCTTTCACCAGCCGATCGACTTCCTCTTTGATACGGTCGTACAGATTAGGGTTGAAACGCCTAGGAGGTTGCTTGTGTGGCCTGAAACCCGACTTAATAGGTAATTTGTGCTCGACTAGACTTCTACTTAACCCGGGCATTTTAGTGTAATTCCAAGCAAAACAGTCAATAAATTCTCTAAGTAATGTGCATACCTCTTCCTTCTGACCGATTTCCATATTGGCATTAATGAACGTAGGTCGGGGAGTTCCCCCGTCACCAATGTCGACTTCTTCAAGCGGGTCAGCCGATGAGAACCCTTGTCCGAGTTTCTCCATGTCATCGAAATCTTCAATGGTCTCATGCATATCGCTCTTCCCGGAACGATATTCTTCGGTGCGCTTTTGCAACCACTTAATGCTATCTTCTTTATTCATTACTTACAAAGATAAATCGTTAAGCCGAGCTATACAAGCTGGCTGTGCCTGTATCGGTACAAACCCATCCCTACCGATACTAATGTAAGCGTAATCTGATAAATTCCGGCCCGACAAGCATCTCATATCGCCGTGCTGCCAATCAACTGTTGCTTCAGCAAGAGCGATGCAAGCCGAGTTGTCTGCCTTGATGATCTCTACATCATCCTCTACCCATTGGATTAAGCATTGGTGCATAGTGGAAGGGATGCAGCAATTTGCATGAATCCAATCACGTCCCAGAAGCACATTATATCGACCCTTGACATCTACGACGAAGAAAGTAGTCGGTAATGACTTACTCCCGACTGTGAGTTCTACGGAAATCACACCCTTGGCCTCAGATAATTCTCCCGAGAACCCGCTGAGCCCCATGTTAGTCTTCATCAACTCGTCTTCCTTTCGGCCCAGCTTGGAGAAAACCGAAAGGGGCATAATGTTAACTCCAGCACCACCGTTGACAAGCATACGGCCGACTGGTTTCCCGTCAATATGACCCTTGATGAACAGAGGCTTCAAGTGCTGTCCGGGTTCCTCTGGCTTTTCAAATGTAGCATTTTTTGGGCCGAGCACGAGTTCTGCAATCTCCAACTCTGGTGCGTGAAAATCCATGGGCAACTCGAATACCATGTTGACGTCCATGTCGGTGGGCATTTCCCTGACATTGCCACTGGTAGCATCAACTTCTTCCTTCGCTATGCGCTTCTCTTTCCAAGTCATCTTTGCTGGTGTCATCGGCCTTGCTTGGTTGAACCACTCGTCGCGCTTGTTCTCGACTAGCTCCTCTCTGAGCTCGAGTGCTCGTAATCGCTGTACCCTACGCTTCTGAGTATGCGTGAGTCCTGTAGGGCACCATTGAGGCTTCGGCTTTGTTCCTGGTTCAACCGCCCTGATGCTGCTACCTTGCTTCTTTGGTACCGGCTTGCCGAGTTCATTTTTCCGCGTGCCGGTTTTAGCTGTGCCGCTGGATTCTGGCCTGTCCGAGTTGTCTATCATGTTGAACTGTATCCGCCGGGTTCCCGCTGGTGTCGCCGAGCCGTTCTGAGGATTGATTGCCACGGCGGATCGTTGTTGTTGACTTGCCTCCAGAACTCGGGTAACACCCGCTTCGTCTGAGTCGGGCGCGAACTTGGCCGTTGTGGTGCTGCCAGATTTGGACTCGTCACGCCTGACCAGCACCCAAACGCGCTTCATCGGCGAGTTGTTTTTCTGAGATTCTCCGGATGCCGCCGAGTACCTCTGTGCGCCGAGTTCCTTACGCTGACTGGCAATCTCACTTGGTGACCTGGCCCTTGGGTTAAACCGAGTCCTCTTCTCTTGTGGGTATTCCCTGAACTCGGGCCTTGACGGGATCCAACTCGGCTGGACAATGCCGATTGGTCCAACGGGATGTGGTGCCCAGGGATTGAAACCCCATGGAGGAAACTGTGGATAACACGGAGGCGCGCATCCCCAATATGGAGGACCCGTTGTGAAGTATGGTGGCTGAACGTATGGGCCTTCTTGCCAGTACTCGGGAGCACCAAATTCTGGTCGCAGAGGCGACCTAGGACGCTTAGCGCTTCTGAGCCGGGCGAACACATTGTTGGGCATGCGTGAGGTATATTTGTCCAGCAATCGTTTCACCGTCGGCTTCGGCTTTGCGACTTGTCCCTTTCTTTGGTTGACCTTCCAAACTCCGATTTCTGGATTTTTTGGTTTGATCATTCTTGGAGCAGCGTTATCGTCAATGATGACGTTCTTTCCTTTTGCCGACTCGGCCTGATCCGACCAAATTAACACCTTCTTCTTTTCCAAATCGATTACATTGATCAGAAAAGGATCACTATCTAGTTTCATTTTGGCACTCTGAGCAAATATCAATCGTCCGTCGTTAATTTCCGATTGTACCTGTCGATGAAACACGTTGCAATCGTTAGTAGCGTGGGAAAAAGAATTATGCCACTTGCAGTAGGCTCTTTTACCCAATTCCTCCACCGATGGGAATACATGCCCTTCCCTTACTCGGATTAGATTTCCTTCCAGAAGCATGTCAAAGATTTTATCACACTTGCTAACATCAAAAGTGTACTTAATCTCCTCTCTCTGAGTAGGTGTGGGTTTCAAAGCAGGGCACGCAAAAGGTTTCGACTTGGGCGCATGAACCCACTCGGCTATACATACGTCGACATCATCATCACTAGTCGCGTCATCGTCATATGATATAATGTTAACCGCAGGTTTTTCCTTGCTTTTGTTCTTATTATCTCCAAACCGGCTATATTGCTTGACTTCCTTAGCACGGTTCTCCTGTGTCACGGCTTTTTGTAAGACTTGATTAATATTTGAAAACTCTTGACCTTCTAACCTATCCCTAATATGAGCGAGCAAGCCCGAAAGAGCGAGGTCGGCTAGGTCTTTTTCGGCTATAGTTAAACTGAAACACCAGTTTTTAGCCTCACTGAATCTTCTAATATAATCATACAACGGTTCATTGTACTTTTGTTTGACCATTGTCAAGTCCGAGAGCCTAAGCTCAGTCTCGCCGCTAAAAAAGTACTCGTGAAACTTTTGCTCTAATTGTGCCCACGTTGTGACAGATTTGGGAGCGAGTGACGTAAACCATGTGAAGGCAGTACCAGACAATGATAAGGGAAAAAGCTTGACCCTGTAGAGGTCTGACGTGCCGACTTCACTACATTGTGCCAAAAATTGCCCTACGTGCTCGAACGTGGATTTACCCTCTTTCCCGGTGAATTTAATGAAATCTGGAACTCTAAAACCGCGGGGATACGGCGTTGTGTCAAAGCATTCAGGGTACAGCTTCTGATAAGCGCGCGTTTTGCCCTTGGGTTCTACACCGAGTTCCCTGAGCACTCCAGCGAGTTGATCCTTAAAACTTGTATTGGCTGGTGGCATTGATGTACCGTGTGAATGCGAAGTCGGTTCCGGTAGTACGGGTTGGACTTGTGGTGGATTAAAATATGAATCCGGAACCGGCCCATGGGGGACCCCGGTGCCGAGAGGAGGTATAGGTGGTGCGCTGTATGCTACTGTCTGGTAATATGGTTGTGGCACATGTGCGTTAAGGCTAAGATTTTGGTGGTTGTTGGTGAGGCTCGGGTATGCCGAAGTCAGAATAGTAGCCGCAGTAATTGCCAGAGTGGTTTCCATTAAGTGATTAATTCCATCAGTGTCTGGGTACATCGGCCGCTTACCCCGATGTTCGTCATTGACCCGCGACACCATCGACCTAACTTGGTGCTGCAGACTATTCTTCAGATCCTTAGCGAGTTGTTCTTTGAATTCCTCAAATCGGCTAGTCATCACTTGGGTGAGTGTTTGTGCCGTATTCTCAATATCAGACCCATATTTACTAGCTACCGACGCGTCGATCAGATGAGCAATTTCCTCAGAACGAGTCGGTTTACTTACCTCGGTGTTGAGCGCGGAAGACGGACTCGGCACAATTACCTTTTTGATGACGCCGTTCCTCGTCATCTGGTAGCCGGCCAACTTCTGCCGGAGTCGTTCCGCCTGCTCTTCTTCGAGTTGGCGTTCGATCTCCCGCCGTTCATCTTCAGATAGGTCGTCGAGCGTGACGGCGATGATGTTGTCGGGGTTGACGATGCTTCCGTCCTTGGAGTCGGTGTTCATCGTGTAGCTCGTTTCTTCGTCTGTCCCCAGCGGAGTCGCCAATTGTGTTCACGTGAAAATTGGATCCGCGGAACACCTAGGCAATGTGGAGTCGCCAACCGTACTTTCGTGTATGATAAACGATTGCTTTCCAGGCAAAGCAACAAAGATCTTCTTGCTAACGTGAAGAAGGAACGACTGTTTTCCGGCGCAAAACAGCAAAGATCTACTGCTAAGAAAATAAAAGGTAAAGGTAATAGATTGTTGGATGTCTCAATCGGCCGTCACCCTTTACATATTTATAGGGCGGCTGGTCTTTCCATAGGAGATCGGGACTCCTGATTCCAACCGAATACAGATATGCAATCTTTCCTTATTTGAAGGATCCTGATCCTAACGTAATTATCTTTAAACAGAACTCCTCCTTACACACGAGTACTTTCCCGAATCCGTAATTAACTTTCCTGTGTAATTCTCCGCAGTTCCTTGTTTCCCAAGTTGAAGTCTCCTGGTAACTCCAAGTCGAAGATCCTGTTTGTCGGAGGCAGACTTGAATGCGATCGACTTGGTGTATCAACCCATTAACCCAGTGGTGTCACAACTTGTCTCCAATACTCGGGGTCGAAGCAGGCTACGCGGACCTCGGGGTCTTCTGTGAGTACCTTAGTACTTGGGGACGCGGCTGGTACTCGGGAAGACTATTCGAGTTCCCGAGCTGATCCACTCGGTGCTCGGGGACGTGAGAACACGGGTACTCGGGCTGCGAGTACTCGGGGTCGCAGGTACTCGGGACCACCAGTACTCGGGGACGCAGGTACTCGGGAACACCAGTACTCGGGTATGCAGGCGTGCTGGTGCTCGGTGTCCAAATCGATCCGGACGACGCCCTGGTACTCGGGAACACCAGTACTCGGGTATGCAGGCGCGCTGGTGCTCGTGTCCGGAACTCGGGATGCTGCAATAGTTAAGCCTGTATAAAAGTTTAACACTAAAGCCACAGTTTTGTTAACTCATTATTTCAACTCCCAACTGCAATATTAATTTGGCCAACTGGATAAATCTCAAAGCCAAATTTACCTATAAACACACTGTCCACAACCCAGTCAGTTTCCACTGGAGGCAGTGTCCTGCAAGATTAGTTATGGGATTTAGGGACCCAAACTTGTTTGGCTCCCTTAGCAGTTTTACCATAGGCAGAAACAGCAGTTAATGAGTTAGAAGATCTGTTTCTAGAATTAACAGCCTTAGCAACAGATGATATAACATGAATCCTTTTTGGCTGTCTATCACCTGCAACTTTAGACAAAAAGGTTAGTTGGCTGTGTGAGTTACCGGTGACACTGGTGGGTACACAGCTGTGTAAGATACCGGTGACACAGGCAACTGTTACCTTTGGAACCCAGATGGCAGGCAACTATTTTGTTAAGTGCCTGCGACCTACATACTTGGCCACTATTTTCCCTTTTATGTCCTTTTGCAGAACATAGGATGGGTTAGAAGGAATGTTCACTACATTCCTGTTTCTCTGCATATGACCAACAAAGTTGTTGTCATTTTTGGCTGCCTGTCTCACAAATTTCTCTGCAAGATTAAGGTTAGTGACAGCAGGCAGTCTATCTTAATTTGTAGGAGAAATATAACCCAAGCTTTTCTGGCCATCGTTCTTCCTGAGCATCTCAGCTCTAATAAGCTGATAATTTTGCATGCCAATGTTGGCAGTGCATAGGCCTTTTCTCATAAGCCTTTTAAGCTCTTCTAGCTCCTCCTTGAGCTTGTTATGCTCAGCTGCATCCACAGAGTTAGTAGCAGTAGAGGTTGAAGCCTCTTTTGAGTTATCAATTACACAACCTGTGGAAGTTAGAACATTTATACGACTAGCACAGTTTATGCATGATTCAATAACAGCATGAGCAGGCAAGGATGCATCAGTAGATATAGTAGAGAACATATCAGTGCACATCGAATGCTTTGCCTTAAGCTCCTCATGCTCCTTAATGAGAAGCTCATGAGCTGCTTTGAGCTTTTCATGAGCTATTTCCAGATTTTCCTGGTCTAGCCTGAGGTTTTCCCTATCATCTGAAACCTCATCACATGTTTCTCTCAGCTCCCTGAGTTTATCCCTTATGGATATATTCTCCTTTCTCTGCTTGTCATAGGCCTTATCTGTTCTTTCCAAGATGCTCATTAATTCAGCATAATCAGGAAAGTCATCTTCAGTAAGTACCTTAGATTCTTTGGCCATGAGGCACAAAGGGGCAGAAGTAGATGACGTCTGATCAGCCTTGGAGTTGATCTTGGAGCTGTGTGACCTGGCTGTGTCACAGCTGGCACATCAGCCATGCTGATGGTAATTCCGGCAACCTGTCCTTCATCTTCAGATTCTTCCTCTGAACCTGAATCATCTGACACCCAAGCTTGTCCAACATAAGCTCTAGCAGTGGCTTTATTCTTAGAATAATATGGGCGCTTGTTGTTGAAGATCTTCTTCTTCCCATGAAAGTCCTTCTTCTTCTTGTATTGATTGTTGTCCTTCTTCTTGTTTGGACAATCAGCAGCAAAGTGCCCTTCCTTGCCACACTCGAAGCACTTGTTGTCTTTGGACAGCTTCTTTCCTTTGAATCTGTCACTTGACCCAAACTGCTTCTTTTTCTTGTAGAACTTTCTGAAATTTTTCGTGAGGAGGATAAATTCACTCTCTTCTCCACTGGTCATCTCCTCATCGAGTTCTTCACTGCTATCACTCTCAAGTTATGAAGTTGAAGCAGTGGTCTTCAAAGCAATGTTCTTTTTGATAGATGGGGAAGAGCTTTGCTTGCCTTCTTGCTTGATTTCCATTTCATGTGTTAGTATCCTTCCTAACACTTCAGTTGGCTTCATTTGGTCGAACCCATCCTTTTCTTTCCGCATCAGAATAAGAGTTCTGTAGGCCTTAGGAAGCACTGACAGAAACTTCTTGATCACATCTTCATCATCTACCCGATTGGAGCCTAGTGTCTTCAACTGGTTGGTAATGATGGTGAGTCTTGAAAACAGGGAGTTGATATCCTCACCATGCTCACACTCAAACCTCTCCAGTGTAGATTCCAGAAGGCTTCTCTTTGACTTCTTAAGGGTGTTGCTGTCCTCATAGATCTGTTCCAGGGTATCCCAGATATCCTTGGCAGAGTCCATGGTACTGACTCTGTTGAAGTCATACTCCTGCAGACCCATGAATATAGTTGTGGTAGCCCTAGCATTGTTCTGAATGTTTCTCTTGTCATTTATGCTAGGGATGATGGTGTCTTCCAACCTATAGCCTGTACACACAACTTTCCACACATCTGGATCAATGGCGATAAGATGCATTTGCATCTTTCTTTTCCAGAAGGCATAGTTAATTCCATTAAAGACATGTATTTTACCTACATAGCCCGACATCCTTTAAACTCTGGCTGTTAGGCCAAATCAAAGAGCAACCTGCTCTGATACCAATTGAAAGGATCGAAGGAGCTGACTAGAGGGGGAGTGAATAGGAGGCTAACTAAATTCACTTCTTTTAGCTTAGGTTATCTAATTAAGTCTTAGCAGATTGCAAGGTTAAGCTAGCTGTGTGACAGGTGAACGGCACAGGCAATATATGTTATGTAAATTAACACGTAGCTGTCACACAGGTATGTAACACAGGTGAGCTAATGACTCAAAAACAGATAAGCAAGACAGATAGCTGTGTAACAGGTAGCTGACACAGATAAGAGATATGATATACAGCAACTGAGGCATAGCTACACTAACACAGGTGAAAAGTGATCTATCATAGATAAACAATGTATATCTAAGAACACACAAGCATGCAGATCTAGTGAGTAACTAAAAGACAATATAAGAAGTACTCAGAGAGACAAGGTGTTTTTCACCGAAGTTTCCTACTCTTTTCAGAGAGGTATGTCTCCGTTGGAGAGGCTACTCCGAAGAGATCACTAGCACTGAATCATGCTTGTTCTTCGAGTACCTGAGTAATCAGGCCTCTTGCTTTGCTTGTGGAAGTCCTTTAGCTTTGCAGCAGGTAGACTTCAGATCACCTTCACATACTACTAGTTCAGCCCACACAAGCTTGGGTGATACCAGCAACTCCTATGCCCGTCTAGGAGTAGACACTCTAAGAGTAACAGATTCAGCAGCAACAACTCTTGGAGGAACCAATGCTCTTTGCTCAGAGGCTCTAACTCTCTTGAACTAACTCTTAGGAAGTTTGGCTTTTGTTCAGAGGGTGAGAGGCTTGCAACGATCGAATATGATTCACTGGGTTGAGCAAGGTTGAGGTCGAAGACCTCCCTTGGTCCCCTATTTATAGGGTTCACAGGTACCTGACCGTTACACTCATGTCACGTAGGTGACAGACACCGGTGACATAGCCAATCACAACGCACAACGGTAATCGGCTCAGGCAGATCGACACCTGTGTCACCGGAGGCACACACATGTGAACCCTTAACTGACGTAGCCTAACTACTCAGCCCGATCTTGGCACATTACATACCCTCAGCACACAACTAACTTTGATCCCTAATAAGGAGAGAACCTCCAACAGTCTTCTGACTCGGCAGACAAACTATTGCAGTACAGGTCCCTTAGCATTTACAAGCGACGACGTGGCGGGGGCACCCTGACGAGCGGGCCCCGCGCGCCAGGAGGAGAGAGGAGGACCGGCGGGAGTTGGCGGGCCGGCTGACGCGGCCCAATAGGCCTCGGCCTGCTTCTCCTTTTCTTTTCCTTTTAGTTTATTCTTTTTCTTTAACACCAGTGCTATTCCAGGCGTCATTTTATGTGTAAATTTTGCTCCAAAAATTCTGAAATTTTTACAGGAGTTTGAAAACATTTCAGGGGACCTACTGTACAAGTTTGAACTGATTTGGAGCTGGTTTGACCTGGTCTCTAGTTCAATTCTAAGGTTTGACCTAACTCGGCATTTGAACTGCAATTAGGTCTTTGAGGCTTCCAAAATTTTGAAAATTGACGGACAGATAGGGTTGCTACTCTCAAGGCTAGTTATGAAATGTCGGGACTTTGCATCCACTAGAAATTCCCCCATTCTCTTAATCCTCATTCTAGCTCTTTTTAGGGTTCGGAGTTAGGGCTAAGGGTTCATCGAATCTTTCACTGATTACCTCCACTTCTATTGACAATATTGTTATTTTGAAAACTCAAATAAGTTGATTGGTGTTTGTATAGTTTCCACCGAGGATGAGATATGTACATATTCTATAGAATAAAGTTGATATACAATTAAGTTTAAGCGAGGTGTGGGTGATGATGATGACATGTATGCGTGAATGCAGGGCAAAACCCTAATCGTTGAATTTGGGTATTACAAAACCTACCCCCCTTAAAAAGATCTCGACCCGAGATCTCTAACGGTCGATAAACAAGGATGGGAACTCGGTCTTGAGCCAATCTTCACGTTCCCACGTAGCTTCATCTTCAGTATGGTTGCTCCACTGAACCTTGAAGAACTTGAGGGTGCGATTCCGGGTTTTGCGCTCGGACTCATCGAGAATGCACACCGGGTGTTCTCGATATGTAAGATCTTCATGTAGTACTTCAATCTCAGGGTTGATCTTCGTCTCAGGGATGTGATGGCAAGCTTTCAGCTGGGACACATGGAAGACATCATGCAGTCAGGACAGCTCAGGAGGTAGTTCCAACTGATAGGCCATGGTCCCTCGTTTGGCTAAGATTCGATAAGGACTGATATAACGAGGAGCTAACTTTCCCTTCATTGCAAAGCGGCGAACACCTCTGCATGGGGTGACCTTGAGGTACACACTATCTCCAATCTGAAATGTAACTTCTCGGCGATGAGGATCGGCATAGCTTTTCTGCCTGGACTAAGTCTTTCGGCTTCCTCAATCGGATTAGGTCCAAAGAATTGCCTCTCGCCGGTCTCGGACCAGTTCAATGGAGTCCTACATTTCCTTCCATAAAGTACCTCAAAGGGTGCCATACCGAGACTGGCTTGATAGCTGTTATTGTAGGCAAACTCTGCGTACGGCAAACAGTCTTCCCAATTGGAACCAAGTGTGAGTGCACATGACCTCAACATGTCCTTCGGCCCTTGGCGATCAGTCGTTCCCCTAATCATATGTAATTCCCGGGTCCGTGACAAATTGGTATCAGAGCCGAGCTGACCGTAGGAAGCCAATTGCAGGTGGTCGTTAGATAGGGCTCCCGCTGCGCCATTTGGCCAGAAAACTATTTAAAAAGATAAACCCTATGTTTAAAATTAATAAGTAGATTGCTTTTTATTCCTTACCTCATCGCTCTTAGTTCTGAATGTTCTTATCTATTGCAATTGATTTTTCCTTGTGTGGCTAACCATATCCTCACTAACCCTAAAATGGTATAGGATGGTGTACAACATTGTGACTGACCCGCACCAGCTAGGAGGATGGGCTACCCTGTTGTGGAGGATGTTGGAATACCTTGGCGTGCCCTAGGAAGACCTTCCCGCTTTCCATGCCAAGACCTATGAGGTTCACGGGAAGGCTCAGTTTTGGATGGGATGGGTCACAGTGAGAGCCTCTGATTTGGATCAGACCTTTACGGCACCCAGAGCTGGTGATAATGATGCCCGACTTGAAGCAGCTAGGAAGGCAGTCCTCTATATACGGCATCACTTTGATGAGATCTTCCTATTCTCCCCGTTCCGTCTAATTCCCCAGGCAAGTAATGGAGGCAACAATATCATGGTACCAGCGCCAAGCGATGACGAAGAAGAGACTGAGTTGGAGACTGTCAATCACATTGTCTCTGCGGAAATAATGTATGATGGGTTGTATGTGGATTATGGAAAAGCTACTCGAGAGGTGGAATGGCTGACAAGAGTTAACCGCAAGCTTCGTTCTGAATTGCGTCGGAGATGTCATGTGGCGAACGAAGATGAGTCATGGGGCGAGAGCCCTTATGTTCCGATACAAGAGCCGACCCCAACTCCGCCCTGTGAGACCAATCAACCCCAGAGTTCTGGAACGAAGCCATGCAAGAGGATGACATCCCGTGAGTATCTGCGACTCTTCACCCCAAAACCCTCACAAGGAGGTACCTCGACGCCAGCCGCTCCAGTCCCTACTTATGAAGCCGCTGCAGAAGAAGAAGAAGAAGAGGACCCGTCGATTCGTGTGTGGTACACCACCAGTAACCCACCGACCGACGAAGAGTAGGATGAGTGGTAAAAGGATAGGATTCGGAAGTATCTAGCACTAGTAGTTAGACGTCGTAGTGCTGATTGGATTTTAGTGTCAAGATGTTGGTCTCTTTTGTGGTGTAAGCTGAACCAAATTCTAGACTTAAGGCATCTTTTGGAACCATGTAGCTGGGTATTGGTGGCTGACATTTTGACAGATTCTTGATGTTTATTTCACCATAAGGGTGATTTAAACCGCAGCCCCACGCATAAACTCCGACAATCATATCAATGTATTCGTGTGTTAGCGTCAACCTTCCTTGCCATTGTTTTGTGCCTCATTTTCTCGTGAAAGTGCGTATGAAACGATGTGCCATATCCTTGGTTATCTTGTCATACCCCTGTGGAAATGTTCTTGATTTCCCAAGTGTTCAACTCCTTTAACTCATCCGGTGTCTTCTGATTTCAGCAGCATGGCCTCCGGAACCCGTGGAGCCGCTCGCGGGCGTCGTGAGCATGAAGAAGAAGAAGTGCCACCTCCCCCTCCACAGCCCAGCGTAGCAGACCTGCTGGCAACCCAGAACCGAATCCTAGAGCAGCTAGTGCGCAATCAAGGCGTAGGAGGTGGTCAAGGCAGAGGCAGTCTGTCTGATTTTCAGAGGACGCAACCAGCCACCTTTGATCGGGCCGATGACCCTCTTGAAGCGGATAACTGGATCCGCACGATTGAAAGGAAGCTTCAGCTGGCCCAGTGTCCCGAAGAAGAGAAGGTCAACTTCGCCTCCCATTACCTGGAAGGAGCTGCAGCAGACTGGTGGGAGAATTTCCTGGCCTTGCAAGCCCCCGGCCATGTGGTCACTTGGGCCGAGTTCCGAACTGGCTTTCGTGCACTCCATATCCCCGATGGCATCATGGCCCTGAAGAAGGAAGAATTCCGTGACCTCTGACAAGGAAAGAAGTCAGTGTTAGAGTTCCTCCACGACTTCAACCATCTAGCCCGATACGCGCCTCGAGAAGTCTCCACCAATGAGGACAAGATGGAGAAATGCAAGCCAAGTTAGCCGCTGTGGATGTGCAAGACTTTCAGCAGCTTGTGAACAAGGCAATCAAGATAGAGGCGAAGGAAGCAGCACTCAGTCAGTCCCGCAAGCGCGAGAGGGAGGCGCTGAAATCTGCCGCAAGCAGTTCGCAAAAGCCGCGGGTGTGGCAGCAGCACCCACCCCGTCCTGCGGGACAGTACCCACCAAGGTCCCAGGGTTATGCGCCTCGTCCTCAGCCGCAAAGTTTCCAACCTCGCCCCCAGGGAGGACCGCCACAACCCCAGCTCGACCTCAGCAAAGTGAGGTGCTACAACTATGGAAATATGGGGCATTTTGCCAACAATTGCATCCATCCACACACGGGACTCTCCTTTGCCCCCAAGGTGCAGCAAGGACAAACAAGAGGAGGACCCCAAGTCAGAGGATCAGCCCCCAACAAGCCTCAAGTTCCCGGCCGTGGCAGAGTAAACCACGTCACAGCCGAAGAAGCACAGGATGCTCCAGAGGTGGTGCTGGGTACGCTCTCCGTGAACTCAACTCCTGCCACCGTTCTTTTCGATTCCGGAGCATCCCATTCTTTCATATCCAGCAAATTTGTGCATGAGAATCATGTTCCATCATCACCATTGCATCCTCCCCTCCTTATTGCAACGCCTGGTTCGGAACTGAGAACCGAGTCTGTCTGCGAGGGTGTTAAGATAGAAATTGGTGGGGAATCCTTTTTGGTCAACATGATAGTTCTGGGATCGGCAGGATTAGATATTATATTGGGCATGAATTGGTTGATACAGCATAAAGCCAAGATAGACTGCGCCGGAAGATCAGTGTCCCTTACCTCTGATTCCGGTAAAGAAGTGATGTTTGTGTCCTCGTCTCCATCAGGGTGTCTCTTTGCCCTGAGTGGTACCCAGGACCAGGGAATTGAGCTCATTCCAGTAGTATGTGAGTACCCGGACGTCTTTCCCGAAGAATTGCCGGGTATGCCCCCTGACCGTGCAGTGGAGTTCGTCATCGATCTTCCACCTGGAACCGCTCCCGTGTCAAGGCGCCCGTACCGAATACCCCCAAATGAGTTGTTGGAGATGAAAAAGCAACTCAAAGAGCTTGAGGACAAATGATTCATTAGACCTAGTTCATCACCCTGGGGTTGTCCAGCCATGTTTGTGAAGAAGAAGGGTTCAAGCCTAAGGATGGTAGTTGACTACCGCCCGTTGAACGAGCTCACAGTGAAGAACAAATGCCCTCTTCCCAGGATTGATGATCTATTCGATCAGTTGACCGGAGCATGTGTCTTCTCCAAAATTGACCTCAGGTTGGGCTACCATCAGATAAAGATCAGATCCGAAGACATTCCAAAAACAGCCTTCACTACTCGTTACGGGTCATACGAGTACCCAGTCATGTCTTTCGGTCTGACCAATGCCCCTTCCACCTTTACACAACTCATGAACTCAGTATTCATGGAGTACCTTGATCGAATTGTTGTCGTCTTCATCGACGACATCCTCATCTATTCCAAGTCCGAATCAGAGCATGAAGATCACTTGAGACTGGTGCTCGAAAAGCTCTGTGAGCATCGTCTGTATGCCAAATTCTCAAAGTGTGAGTTTTGGAAGCACCAAGTGGAGTTTTTGGGTCATGTGCTCTCAGCCCAAGGTGTCGCCGTAGACCCAAGCAAGGTGCAAGCAGTACAAGAGTGGAAACAACCCAAATCAGTTACCCAGATCCGAAATTTCCTTGGACTGGCAGGATACTACCGTCGATTCATCGAAGGTTTCTCCTCCATAGCGAAGCCCATGACTGAATTGTTGAAAAAGGACAAGAAATTTGTGTGGTCTGACAAGTGCGAAGCAAGCTTCCAAGAGCTCAAGAAGAAGCTAACCACAGCCCCCGTGCTTACCCTCCCAGACATCCACAAGGATGTCGAAGTTTATTGTGATGCCTCTCGGAATGGGTTAGGCTGCGTCCTCATGCAAGAAGGTCGTGTGGTAGCATATGCTTCGTGTCAGTTGCGTCCTCATGAGGCCAACTACCCCACCCATGATTTGGAATTAGCTGCCATAGTGGATGCTCTTAAGATCTAGCGGCACTACCTCATCGGTAATCGCTGCGAAATCTATTCTGACCATAAGAGTTTAAAGTATCTTTTTACCCAACCAGATCTGAACATTCGACAAAGAAGATGGCTTGAGCTCATCAAGGACTATGACTTGGGTTTAAACTATACCCCCGGCAAGGCTAATGTCGTTGCCGATGCGCTTAGCCAGAAAGCTTACTGCAACAACACCATGGTTATGGAGCAACAACCACCCCTTCATGAGGAATTTCAACGGCTCAATCTGGAGATGGTTGAGCAAGGTACCCTCGCCACTCTTGAGGTAAAACCATCCTTAGAAAACCAAATCAAAGCTGCCCAAACTCAGAATGTCGGCATGCAGAAAATCAGGGAGAAGGTAAAGGAAGGAACCACAAACTATTTCACCGAAGATAAAGATGGAGTTGTATGGTTTGGGAAAAGACTCGTGGTGCCCAAGGACCAGCAGTTAAAGGACCTAATCCTTCATGAAGCTCACAACTCCCCGTTGGCCATTCATCCCGGCAGCACAAAGATGTACCAAGACATCCGTCGCCGATTTTGGTGGACCCGGATGAAGCGGGAGATTGCCCAGTATGTTGCCGAGTGTGACGTGTGCCGTCGTGTGAAAGCCAAACATCAGAGACCAGCAGGCCTACTTCAGCCACTCCCTATTCCTGAGTGGAAGTGGGAAGAGATTGGTATGGATTTTGTGGTAGGTTTGCCGAAATCCCCAAAGGGTAATGATGCAGTATGGGTGATTGTAGATCGCCTCTCCAAGGTCGCTCACTTCATCCCCGTGAAGATAACCCATAAAGTGAGCCAGCTAGCAAGATTGTACATCGCCCGGATTGTTTGTCTCCATGGTGTTCCCAAGAGGATCGTTTCGGATCGAGGCACTCAATTCACCAGCCGGTTCTGGAAATGTCTGCACGAGGCTATGGGAACCTCTCTGTCTTTCAGCACCGCCTTCCATCCTCAGACCGGAGGTCAAGTTGAGCGGACAAATCAGATTCTTGAAGACATGTTAAGGTCGTGCGCGCTAACACTGGGTTCCAATTGGGAAGATTGCTTGCCGTATGCCGAGTTTGCCTACAATAACAGCTATCAAGTCAGTCTCGGTATGGCACCCTTTGAAGTACTTTATGGAAGGAAATGTAGGACCCCATTGAACTGGTCCGAGACCGGCGAGAGACAATTCTTTGGACCTAATCCAATTGAAGAAGCCGAAGATTTAGTTCAACTCATCCGAGAACGTCTTCGCGAAGCTCAGTCCAGACAGAAAAGCTATGCCGATCCCCATCGCCGAGAGGTTACATTTCAGGTTGGAGATAGTGTATATCTCAAGGTCACTCCATTCAGAAGTGTCCGTCGCTTTGCAATGAAAGGGAAGCTAGCTCCTCGTTATATCGGCCCTTACCGAATCCTGTCCAGACGAGGAACCGTGGCTTACCAGTTGGAATTACCTCCTTGGTTGTCTCGGATGCATGATGTTTTCCACGTGTCCCAGTTAAAAGCTTGCCATCGAGTTCCCGAGACGAAGATCAACCCCGAAATCGACGTGCTACATGAAGATCTCTCTTATCGAGAACATCCGGTGTGTATTCTCGATGAAACTGAGCGCAAGACTCGAAGTCGCACCATCAAGTTCTTCAAGGTTCGGTGTTGTAATCATACCGAAGATGAAGCTACGTGGGAACGCGAAGATTGGCTCAAGACCGAGTTTCCATCTTTGTTTGTTGACCGTTAGAGATCTCGGTCGAGATCTTTTTAAGGGGGGTAGGTTTTGTAATACCCAGATTCGATAATTAGGGTTTTGCTCTGCATTCATGCATACATGGCATCATCATTACCCACACCTTACTTAAACTTAGTTGTATATCAACTTTACTTTATAGAATATGTACATATCTCATCCTCGGTGGATATGTTAACAAACGCCAATCAACTTATTCGAAGCATCGAACTCCGACAATAACATTAGCAAGTGGTGGGGCCAGTAAACCCCGTCGATGAATCCCCTACTAACCTTCTCTCCCTTCTTCCCAAGATTGCCCCAAAAACCACATGAAATGATAGCTCGAATAGACTCTTCGAGTGCAAACCCTAAAGTGCCGAAGAACTAGGGTTAAGGGAAAGGGGAAACAAATGTGGATGAAAACTTGTCAAACTTTGGGGATAGACTTGAATATGGAAAGATCAGCTCCATGCCAAATTTCAAAAACTTTGGAGCAACCCAAGACCTAGTTGCAGTTCAAATCGTCGAATTAGGTCAAACCCTAGATTTGAACTAGACCCCCATTCAAATCAACTCCAAATTGATTCAAACTTCTACAGTAGCTCACAAATAATGTTTAGAACCTCCTGTGAAAATTTCAGAATTTTTGGATAAAGATTTGCACATAAATGACATGAGGAATTGATCTGGAATAAAGAAAAGAAAAAGGAATCAGAAACCCTAACCGACTCGGACCGAGGCCCACTAAGCCAACTGCAGGCCGGCCCGCCAGCCCCCGCGCGCGCGCCCTCCTCTCGCTGGCAGCCCGACCCCACGCGTCAGCCTCCCCCTCTCTCCGCCGCCGCGCCCCGAGCCCGCCTGTCATCCCTTCCCCCTCCACGTCACCGCCGCAGGCTGGCCGGGGTGGGCGGTGCCCCCATCCCGACCGCCCCTGTCCGAGCCGTCGCCGCCCTATAAAGGCCGCCTCCCGACAGCTCCCCTCCTCTCCTCCCCACTCCTCAAACCCTAGTGCCCTATTCCTCACCTCCCGAGCACGATTGCTCGTCGGCGCCACCACCTTCCTCATCTCCGGTGAGAAATCCAGCGCCCTCCGGTGAGCCCCGACCTCCCATTCCTCCTCCTCGAGCTCATGCGCGCTATTCCTCACCTCCCTTGCTCCTCTTTTGCTCAGGTCTGAGCCTCCAGAGCCGTCGCCTCCCCCTCCTTCCCCAAGTCCGGCCGTAGCTCCGGTGAGCTCCCGCGCCTGCTCCAGTGAGCCTCGGGTCCCATCTTCTAGTCCCCAAGCATCCTCTCTTCCTCTCTAACATCCCCGTGCCCTTTTCCTCACAGATCTGTGCCCGGAACACCTCGACGTCGATGACCCGAAGCTCCACCGCCGCCTCCCTCGACGCCGGCCTCCTTCCCGACCTCCCCTGCCCTCCCCGAGCACCGCATCGTCCTCGGGGTGAGCTCCCGGTCCTCCTGCCCCTTTTCCCCGACCAAGCAGAGCACTGGAGCTAGCTCCGGTGAGCTCTCCGACGAGGGCACCGCCGTCTGAGCCCCAGCTTCGGCCGGCCCCCGAGAGAGAGAAGAGAGAGATTGAGAGGGAGAGATGGGGTGGCCGCGTGGCAGGAGCTGGCTGGCTGGCCGAGTCCAGTCAGCTGCTGACTGGGTATCGGCTACCCAGTCAGCCCTGTCATCCGGGGCCCGCGTGTCATCCAGAGAGGGTTTATGGGTTGTAAATCTGGGGTAGGTTTGGTTCGGGTGCGCGTAAAAATTGAGGAGGTGATCTGGGTAGGGTTCGGGTAGGTTTAGCAATTAGGGTTTCCACTGTTTAGGGTTAGTTTTTGTTTAAAACTTCAAACTTTCATAACTTTCAAACCACACGTTCAAATTTGATAAATTTATATATTTGGAAAGCTTATGAAAATATCTACAATTTGGCTGAATCAAAAATTAATTTTGAGCACACGCACAAGATGATATCTAGGGTTGTTATTTTACCAGCGTCGAGGGTCGGTAAACCCTAGCTTCGCGATCGTAGCTCCGATTTCGACAAGCTTTATAGTTTTGGAAACCGTGCGAGATCTCCTACGACTTGGAGCAACTAGACTTCCAGTAGGAACACATACATGGTAGGGTGCAAGTTGTTAGTCCTTTTTATCGTCGTACATCGATAAACCCTAACTCGATGACTGTAGCCCCAAATTGAACAATTCCAACTACGTTAGCTTCGTATTCAGAGCACTTTCATATGATAAGTTTTGCAGGTCAGGACCATCCATTGTGAGTAGTAACATGAAAACCCTAGCTTGACATCTAATAAAACTTGATATCTAATGAAACTTGACATGCATGTATCTTAGGGTAACAACTTAACTTTCATGGATTCGTAACCTCAGTGGGATGGTTTAGAGGTCCATCCCCTATATCATGCATCATGCATTCATGCTGGATCTCATTACTTCTTTTATCGTTTCTTTTTCAGTGTCGTGTTAATCGCAACAGAGCCCGAAGAAGGAGACCACCCGGCTTACGACTCCACGCAAGACCAGGAACAACCCGAGCAAGGCAAGCAGAGCTTGTTGCATTTTATTACAAGTTTACTGTTATTCCATGTGTTGCTTATTCACGTTGTGATCGAATGCGCCAACTAGCATGCTAGGGTTGCGTTGTATTGTACACCGTTATAGTCGAAGATTGAACTTGAACATCCTATCTACCAAAATCTGAGATAAGTGAGATGCGAGAGCCGAGGGTGGAGTAAAGATGAATAAAGTTGGTATCAATTGGTGCTAACGGAGCGACCCCCGGTGAAAGAAGTTGTGTTGTCACTATACCAACCTGAGGCGATTCATCGTATTACTCCATCTGCCACGCGTGAACGTTATCGGAATCTCTGCCATGGGTTTATCGAATTGGTGAGTCCCGGTCACCGGGAGGCTAGCTACCTCCGGTGGAGGGCACATTGGTTATACTCATGGGGATGTATTGCCGATAACGGTTCGAGAGAGAAGTTGAATATGTTAATTGATGGAGGTGTGGTCTATTGAGAATGTGTGGTCATTAAGGAAATTGGAATGCCATGTTTAATGCCGTATGTCGTATTTGAGTTGTGTATCACTTGGGACATCGGCTGCTCATTATGTTTCTATCATATCATGTGGACTACCCGTCCTACCTTCACTTGTTTATGCTATGTTCTTAATTCTGTATATTGTTACTCTGAGAAGCATCATGTTTACTCCTGTTGTAGTAAATCCATGTGTAGGACATCTAATCAAGCACGAATAAGTCTTGCGAGTACTTTTGTACTCACCTAGGTTATTCCTAGAGCTTGCAGGTGAGCCGGTGGTCGAAGACTATTTCGATGACGCTTAAACTTGTGGTTTCCTTGGTTAGCTATTCGACTCATGGGATAGGTGGTGACTTTTGGTCAGCGGTCAATGCGCCGCTGTGGGACTCTTTTTACTCGTTTCCGCTGTTGTTTAATTATCCCGTACTCGGATATGTTTCCGGCTATGCCCGACTGATGTAATCTTATAGTCCGATGCGGACATCTAGTTATTATCGTAAATTAGTGCTTTGTTGTGATACCCAAGTTGTTATTCAGGCTGCCCATATGCAATGCGTGTATGATATGAAGCGTATGGGTACGTCGTGAAGGATTACGGCTGTTCCTCTTGCTACTAGGCCGAGCAGGAATCGGTTTGAGTGACCCGCTGGCTGAGATGCTGTGTTGGCCAGGCAGGGTGTGGGTGTATTCTACCAGGCTTTCGAGTGACCCACTAGCTCCCGAGCTAGGTTAGGGTGTGGGTAGAATCACCGGGCTCCTCCGACCTTGTTTTGCTTGGTAGAATGCTGGAACGACTCTAAACCTTCACCGGATCAAGGAATTGTATGTGGTTCTGGGAAGTCTAGTCGCTTCCGGCCGGCTTGCGTTGGGCAGGTGTCGGATCACTCCGCCTCGATGAGTACGGCGCAGGTACCGTGCCACCAGGTCGACTGGTCCTTCGGCCCTTGGCGATCAGTCGTTCCCCTAATCATATGTAATTCCCGGGTCCGTGACAATACGGCAAACAGTCTTCCCAATTGGAACCGAGTGTGAGTGCACATGACCTCAACATGTCCTCAAGAATTTGATTTGTCCGTTCTACCTGACCTCCGGTTTGAGGATGAAATGCGGTGCTGAAAGACAGAGAAGTTCCCAATGCCTCGTGCAAACACTTCCAGAACCGGCTGGTGAACTGGGTGCCTCGATCTGAAATGATCCTCTTGGGAACACCATGCAGACAAACAACCTGGGCGATATACAACCTTGCTAGGTGGCTCACTTTATGTGTTGTCTTCACGGGGATGAAGTGAGCGACTTTGGAAAGGCGATCCACAATCACCCATATTGCATCATTGCCCTTCGGGGATTTCGGTAAACCTACCACAAAATCCATACCAATCTCTTCCCATTTCCACTCGGGAATAGGGAGTGGCTGAAGTAGGCCCGCTGGTCTTTGGTGCTCGGCCTTCACACGGCGGCACACGTCGCACTCTGCGACATATCGAGCGGTCTCCCGCTTCATTCGGGTCCACCAAAATCGGCGACGAATATCCCGATACATCTTAGTACTGCCGGGGTGAATGGCCAACGGGGAGTTGTGTGCTTCATGAAGGATTAGGTCCTTTAGTTGCTGGTCCTTGGGCACCACGAGTCTTTTTCCAAACCACAGTACTCCATCCTTATCTTCGGTGAAATAGGTCGTTGTTCCATCCTTCACTTTTCTCGGATTTTCTGCATACCGACATTCTGAGCTTGGGCAGCCTTGATTTGGTCTTCTAAGGATGGTTTTACCTCAAGAGTGGCAAGGGTACCTTGCTTAACCATCTCCAGGTTGAGCCGCTGAAATTCTTCATGAAGGGGTGGTTGTTGCTCCATAATCATGGTGTTATTGCAGTAAGCTTTCCGACTAAAAGCATCGGCAACGATATTAGCTTTGCCGGGAGTATAGTTTAGACCCAAATCGTAGTCCTTAATGAGCTCAAGCCATCTTCTTTGGCGAAGGTTCAGATCTGGTTGGGTGAACAAATATTTCAAACTCTTATGGTCAGAATAGATTTCGCAGCGATTACCGATGAGGTAATGGCGCCAAATCTTCAGGGCATGCACTACGGCAGCTAATTCCAAATCATGGGTGGGGTAGTTGGCCTCATGAGGACGCAATTGACGTGAAGCATAAGCTACCACGCGGCCTTCTTGCATGAGGACGCAACCCAACCCATTCCGAGAGGCATCACAATAAACTTCGAAATCCTTGTGGACGTCTGGGAGGGTAAGCACTAGGGCTGTGGTTAGCTTCTTCTTGAGCTCTTGGAAACTCTCTTCACATTTGTCGGACCACACAAACTTCTTGTCCTTCTTTAACAGTTTGGTCATTGGCTTTGCTATGGAAGAGAAGCCTTCGATGAACCGACGGTAATAGCCTGCCAGACCTAGAAAACTGCGAATCTGGGTAACTGACCTCGGCTGCTTCCATTCTTGGACGGCCGGCACTTTGCTCGGGTCCACCGCGACACCTGTAGCTGATAGTACATGGCCCAAGAACTCCACTTGGTGCTTCCAAAACTCACACTTTGAGAATTTGGCATACAGACGATGCTCACGGAGTTTGTCGAGTACCATTCTCAAGTGATCTTCATGCTTCGTTTCAGATTTGGAATAGATGACACTAGTACAGAAAAGCTTATTAGTGGCGTGCCAAAAAGTCTATTAGTGGCGTGGGGGCGGCACGCCACTAGTATCACGCCACTGATAAATGTTACTAGTGGCGTGCCACCCCCACGCCACTAGTAACCTGGTTACTAGTGGCGTGCGCCCTTTCGCACACGCCACTAGTAATAAGAATACTAGTGGCGTGCTATTGAACTAGCACACGCCACTAGTAAGAATTTGCGGATTTTTTAAAAAAAGAATAGTATTAGATACTAGTGGCGTGCCCTCCAACATGCACGCCACTAGTAACTAATTGTGAATTAAAAAAAATACACCGGATTTTATACGGTTCATCCGTACACCCAAATGCATACATACATTTCATCCATACATCCAGTTCATCCGTACATCCAAATCCATAATCCAGTTCATACATCTAGTATACATACATTACCGAGATCCACGAGTCGAATGCACCGCCGCGCGTAGAAGTTTCTGTTTGGGTCTATGCCCAGAAATCTGCAAGGCCTGATGGTTGCTAATGTGGTCCCTAATGAACACAAGGTATTAATTTTATACAAGTTAGAAATATATGTCACAGTCAATTTGATAAGTATGAATCGGGTAGGATCAATAAGTTGAATACAGCAAAGTTATAAATCTAACAACACACCAATTAACATGATGAGTCTTAAGTATATAATTCTTAGTAGAAGCAAAGTATTATAACATCTTAAAAACAACACTTGACCAGGAGGCAGTGCAGTATGTGTTCCTATCAAATTTCCTTTGTTCTTTTTCCCCAAACTCTCTCAGTTTTAATCACCACAGGAATAGACTAAGAACCAAGTGAAATATATGTCCTTATCAGTAAAGGAAAGTTAACTCTAACACAAATGCATTCCAAATTCATAGGCATAATTACCCTTTCGAGAACCAGGGTGCAAGGAGCAATACAAATGGGAACATAACTATATCTGAAGACCAACCATCCCAAATATTTAGAGGATAAATAGAATACTGATGGTTAAAATCAACTTTTAATCAGATGGATACTAAAGTTATGGAAAACTAGCAACCTCAAAACTTTAAGATTAACATAGCATATCAATCAGAACTGCAAGCAATTTTTAGCATCACAATTAAATACATCAACCAGGTAGAGTAGTAATTAGGATTACCAGAGAATAGCAGTTAGGTTATAGATTTAGTTGCCCAGTTTAGGAACAAGGTAGTTCATCTGTTCTTATCAGAGAATGAGCTCATGTATGCATCTACATATACAGGAGAAAACAGAAAAACAATTAAGGCCAAGTATAGTGCCTCATATATAGGGATAGGCATGAATAAGAGAAAAAGGAGCTAAGAGCCAAGATCAACATCTGTTCATAACAGATTTTATATAGAACCATCACAAAAGTAAATAAATTAAGGCAAACAAAGTATCTGCTCTTATCTAGATTTTAGTTTGCTTTCAACTCATCCCCAGTAAACAATCACCACAAGACAAATTGTAGTATCCGGCAACAGTAGATAAAGCTAGCATAGTATGTATTTAACATCTTCAACATACTTAAGTGCATAGAACTAGAATTTGGCAGAGTCTTAACCAAAGCAAGTAAAATTGAGGATCTTCAGTGTAGGCAGAGTAATCGGGCTAGCACCATAACCGGCTAAACCAAGCATACACCAGACCACCTAAACTAGAACCCTAGAATTGGGGAAATTTTGGTATGAACCCTAAAGCGAATTGGGGGAGGAATTAGAAGAGTTGGGGAAAGGAGCGGCTCCGGTGAGGTGGACGACGGGGCGGCTGAAGCGGGAGGGCGAGATCGACGGATCCTCATCTGGTACCGTGATGAGGGGCGACGATTTGTTGCGGTGGACGATGGCGTCGTGGAAGCAGCTCCGGCTTGGTGGAGGAGGGCGGCGGTGAGTCGGGTGCGGTGGGGTGGCCGACGGAGGAGGAGCACACACGGGCGCGTGGTAGTTGGAGGCGAGCAGGGCCGGAGGGGGCCGACGGCGGCGGAGCACTGGGCGCAGGAGGCACGGCGGCGCGAAGGATTTGGACTTGGGGAAATGCTCCCCAAGTCCCACGCGGGGGGTTATATGGGCTATGTTATTAGTGGCGTGCAGGGTGGCGGCGCACGCCACTAGTAAGTTCTTATTAGTGGCGTGCGGGCAGTGGCACACGCCACTAGTAACATCTTATTAGTGGCGTGCTAGTCGTGGGGCACGCCACTAGTAATATTTTGGGGTTTTAGTGTATTTAGGCTATTTTAGGGTTTTAGGTGTAGGATTATGTTCCAGCTTTTTATACATTGAATATAGACCATTAAAGTTTAATGTAAAAATTTAGCATTTTTTAGGGTTAGTTTTCTATTTTTAGGGTATTAAATGTATTTCTAGGTATTTAAAGGATATAATTCAAATTTGAACTACAAGTACATTAAAAAATTACACAAAATTGGTAGAAAAATCATATTTAAGTTTGTGGGTATATATTTAGGTGTTATTGAATAAAATATTAGAAAATTCAAACATCTGTATGGGAAAATTCAAACACTAACTTGTAGTAAATGGTTTTTGAATTTTAAAAAAATGTAAATGTGGTCTGAAAAATATGAAACTTGGTATGGTGTCATTATATGACCTACAAAGGCTGTGGTTAAATTTGAGAGAGTTACAGAAAAGTTTTGATATAAGTTGCTTAGAAACCGAAGGATATCCAGGGAAGAATCATAGTTTCGAAGGGAAAGTGTGAGGTTTGAGAGAGAGCTGATAGTTTGTTCCTCATTTGACTTTGAAATTTTTATACATTAAATATACACCATTTAAAGTTCCATGTAAAATTTTGGGATTTTTTAGGGTTAATTTGCTATTTTCAGGGAATTAAATGTATTTTTCTTATTAGTGGCATGCCCCATTACCCACACGCCACTAATGACCTTATTACTAGTGGCGTGTAGCCTGATAGGGCACGCCACTAGTAAGCTAAGTACTAGTGGCGTGCCCTTAGCCCGCACACCACTAGTAAGTGGGGCCCAGCAGGGGGCCCGGCAGAAATTACTAGTGGCGTGCGGCCTGGAAGGGCACGCCACTAGTAAGCCAAGTACTAGTGGCGTGCCGGCTAGAGCGCACGCCACTAGTAATTTCTGCCAGGCCCGCTGCTGGGATCCCACTTACTAGTGGCGTGCGTTCCCTACGGCATGCCACTAGTAGTTGGTTATTAGTGGCGTGGGCTTCTGTGTGCACGCCACTGATAATCTGAGCAGATACCAGTGGCGTGGCTTTTAGGGGGCACGCCACTAATAAGCTTTCATCTATAAGGGGGTTCTGCTCTAGTGTGAGGATGTCATCGATGAAGATGACAACAAATCGATCAAGATACTCCATGAATACTGAGTTCATGAGTTGTGTAAAGGTGGAAGGGGCATTGGTTAAACCGAAAGGACATAACAGTGTACTCGTATGACCCGTAACGAGTAGTGAAGGCTGTTTTTGGAATGTCTTCGGATCTGATCTTTATCTGGTGGTAGCCCAACCTGAGGTCAATTTTGGAGAAGACACATGCTCCGGTCAATTGATCGAATAGGTCATCAATCCTGGGAAGAGGGTATTTGTTCTTCACCGTGAGCTCATTCAACGGACGGTAATCAACTACCATCCTTAGGCTTGAATCCTTCTTCTTCACAAACATTGCAGGACAACCCCACGGCGATGAACTAGGTCTGATGAAACCCTTTTCCTCAAGCTCTTGGAGTTGCTTCTTCATCTCTATCAATTCATTCGGTGGTATCCGATACGGGCGCCTTGACACAGGAGCGGTTCCAGGTGGAAGATCGATGACGAACTCCACTGCACGGTCAGGGGGCATACCCGGCAATTCTTCGGGGAAAACGTCCGGGTACTCGCATACTACTGGAACGAGCTCAATTCCCTGGTCCTGGGTACCACTCAGGGCAAAGAGACACCCTGATGGGGACGAGGACACGAACATCACTTCTTTACCGGAATCAGAGGTAAGGGACACTGATCTTCCCGGCACAGTCTATCTTGGCTTTATGCTGGATCAACCAATTCATGCCCAATATAACATCTAATCCTGCTGATCCCAGAACTACCATGTTGGCCAAAAAGGATTCCCCACCAATTTCTATCTTAACACCCTCGCAGACAGACTCGGTTCTCAGTTCCGAACCAGGCGTTGCAATAAGGAGGGGATGATGCAATGCTGATGAGGAACATGATTCTCATGTGCAAACTTGCTGGATATGAATGAATGGGATGCTCCGGAATCGAAAAGAACGGTGGCAGGAGTTGAGTTCACGGAGAGCGTACCCAGCACCACCTCTGGCGCATCCTGTGCTTCTTCGGCTGTGACGTGGTTCACTCTGCCACGGCCGGGGACTTGGGGCTTGTTGGGGGCTGGACCCCTACTTGAGAGCCTCCACTTGCTTGTCCCTTGCTGCATCTTGGGGGCAAAGGAGTGTCCCGTGCGTGGATGGGAGCAATTGTTGGCGAAGTGCCCCATATTTCCGCAGTTATAGCACCTGCACTTTGCTGAGGTCGAGCTGAGGTCGCGGCTGTCCTCCCTGGGGACGGGGCTGATACCTTTGCTGCTGGGGACGAGGAGCATAAACCTTGGGGCCTTGGAGGATACTGTCCCGCAGGACGGGGTGGTTGTGGCTGCCACACCCGCGGCTTCTGCGAACTGCTTGCAGCAGATCTCAGCGCCTCCCTCTCGCGCTTGCGAGACCTGTCGAGGGCCAACTCTTTTGCCTCTATCTTGATCGCCTTGTCTACAGATGCTGAAAGTCACGCACGTCGACTGCGGCGAGTTTAGCCTGCATCTCTCATTTAGCTTGCCCATGAACTTCTCTACCCTGTCTTCATCCGTAGACACCTCTCGTGGCGCATACCGTGCGAGATGGTTGAACTCGCGGAGAAATTCCAAGACGGACTTCTTGCCTTGACGGAGATCCCGGAATTCCTCTTTCTTCAATGCCATAACACCCGAAGGGATGTGGAACTCACGAAAGCCTTTTCGGAACTCGGCCCACGTGACCACATGGCCCTGCGCTTGCATGGCGAGGAAGTTTTCCCACCAATCTGCGGCGGCTCCTTCGAGGTAGTGGGAGGCAAAGTTGACCTTGTCAGCCTCCACACACTGGGCTAGCTGAAGCTTCCTCTCGATTGTCCGGATCCAATTATCTGCCTCCAGAGGGTCATCAGCTCGGTCGAAGGTCGGCGGTTGGGTCCGCTGGAACTCGGATAGGCCGCCTCGAGCTTGTCCACCTCCTGCGCCTTGGTTGCGCACGAGCTGCTCCAGAATCCTATTCTGGGTCACAAGCAGGTCCGCGATGTTGGGCTGCTGGGGAGGGGGTGGCACTTCCTCCTCCTCACGTTCACGGCGACCACGGGCAGCTCCACGCGTTCCTGACGCCATCCTGTTGCAACCAAAGGACAACGAATGAGACGGCAACTCGAGAGCTAGGGAAAGCAAAACATTTGCACTATGGTACAGCGAGGTATTCATGAACATGGCACATTATTTCATACACACTTTTCTCGAGAAAATGAAGTACAAAACATGGCAAGAACGATCGACCACAATCCTCAATTGCATTAACACGTTCGACATAGTTCATAGATGGGGCTGCGGTTTAGATCACCCTTATGGTGAAATAAACGTTACAATTGTGCCAAAATTGCAGCCACCGATACCCAATTACATGCTTCCAAAAGATACCTTAGACCTAGGGTTTGGTTCGGCTTACATCACAAAATGAGACCTTCTACTTAACACCAAAATCCGAACAGCACTATTAGGGATTTATGAAGCTTCTGCATTCAATCAGCAGGTCTCGTAAGCCTCCATTGCTATTCTCCAAGCGCTTATCCTACTCTTCATCGGTCGGTGGGTTACTGGTGGTGTACCACACACGAATCGACGGGTCCTCTTCTTCTTCTGCGCAGACGTGCAGCTTCATAGTAGGGACTGGAGCGGCTGGTGTCGAGGTACCTCCTCGTGAGGGTTTTGGGGTGAAGAGTCGCAGATACTCACGGGATGTCATCCTCTTGCGTGGCTTTGCTCCAGAACTCTGGGGTTGATTGGTCTCACAGGGTGGAGTTGGGGTCGGCTCTCGTACCGGAACATAAGGGCTCTCGCCACAGGACTCATCTCCATTCGCCACATGCCATCTCCGGCGCAATTCAGAACGAAGCTTGCGGTTAACTCTTGTCAGCCGTTCCACCTCTCGAGTAGCTTTTCCATAATCCAAATACAACCCATCATACATTATTTCCGCAGAGACAATGTGATTGGCAGTCTCCAGCTCAGTCTCATCTTCTTCGTCGTCGCTTGGCGCTGGTACCATAATATTATTGCCTCCATTACTTGCCTGGGGAATGAGACGGAACTGGGAGAATCGGAAGATCTCATCAAAATGATGCCGTATATAGAGGACTGCTTTCCTAGCTGCTTCAAGTCGGGCATCATTATCACCAGCTCTGGGTGCCGTAAAAGTCTGATCCAGATCAGAGGCTCTCACTGTAACCCATCCCATCCAAAAATGAGCCTTCCCGTGAACCTCATAGGTCTTGGCATGGAAAGCGGGGAGGTCTTCCTGGGGCACATCGAGGTATTCCAACATTCTCCATAACAGGGTGGCCCAACTTCCCAGCTGGTTCGGGTCGGTCACAATGCTGTACACCATCCTATACAATTTTAGGGTTAGAGAGGATAGGGTTAGCCACACAAGCAAAAACAAATGCAATAGAGGAGAACATTCAGAACTAAGAGTGATAAGGGTAAGGAATAAAAAGCAATCTACTTGCTAATTTTGAACATAAGGTTTAATTTTGCAACTAGTTTTCTGTTGGGGAACGTGCTACGCAAAACAAAAATTTACCGCGCACAATCCACCCCAAGATCACTATCGAGGTGCAGGCAACGAGATCATACCTTCGACGATCACGTCAATGCAGCGGAAAAGTTGACCGATGTCGATGAAGTCCGCAGACTCCCGCAGCTAGGTTATACCTTCCAGCCGCGAGAGCGATCTCCTCGCGAATAGTTCGCCCGATCGAACGCCGAAGTATACGACGTCTCCGAGGTATCCACGCGTACCGGATCAGCGACACCGCAGTAATGTGTGGACCAGCACACAAGAACAGCGGGGATCTACGAGAAGGAGAAGCAGCAGCGCGCCGGCAGCTGTACTAGATCCAATCTAGAAGAGAGAGAAAAGAAGGCTGTGGCCAATCTAAAGATGGCCGGCCTAGGGTTTAGGGCTGCTTCTGGGGCTGCCTGGATGCTCTTTGAGGTGCCCTGCCCCTCTATTTATAGGGGTTGGGGCAGCTCTCCCTAGGCAGGTGGAGTCCTACTCCAGCAGGGACACCCGATAAAACTGTTGGTCCCGGACCCTCCAAACTGTTGGTCCCGGACCCTCCAAACTGTTGGTCCCGAATCATCTGACCAAATCATGCAACCCGACCGTCTCGGACCTTCCAAACGGTCCGTAAAGAAGAAGGTCCGGTTATCCTCTAGTTCTTCCGAACCATCCGACCGAACAATCCAACTCGACCGTCCCGAACCATCCGACCAAACTGGCCAACCCGACCACCCCGGACCCTCTGAACTGTTGGTCCCGGACCATCAGACCAAACCATCCAACCCGACCGTCTCGGACCGTCCAAACTGTTAGTACCGAACCGTCCGACCAAAACCTTCCAATCCGACCGTCCCGAAACTTCCAAAACGGTCTGCCCGGAAGAAGGTCCTGATCTCCTCTTGTTGACCCGAACCATCCGACCAAACCGTCCAACCCGGCCGTCCCGGACCTTCCAAACGGTCCGTCCGGAAGAATGTCCTGTTCGTCTCTAGTTCTCCCGAAGCATCCGACCAAACCGTCCAACCTGACCGTCCCGGATCCTCCAAACTGTTGGTTCCGAATCATTCGACCAAGTCATGCAACCCGACCGTCTCGGACCCCCCCAATCTGTTGATCCTGAACCATCCGACCAAACCATCTAACCCGACCATCCCGGAACATTCAAACGGTCCGTCCGGAAGAAGGTCCGGATCTCCTCTAATTGTCCAAAACCATCCGACCAAACCGTCCAACCCGACCGTCCCGGACCTTCCAAACGGTCCGTCCGGAAGAAGGTCCGGCTCTCCTCTAGTTCTCCATGACCATCCGACCAAACCATCCAACCTGACCGTCCCGGACCCTCCAAACTGTTGGTCCCGAACCATCCGACCAAACAGTCCAACCCGACCGTCTCGGGCCCTCCATACTGTTGGTCCCGAACCATCCGACCAAACCGCCCAACCCGACCATTTCGGACCCTACAAACTGTTGGTCCCGAACCATTCTACCAAACTGTCCAACCCGACCGTCCCGGACCCTCCAAACTGTTGGTCCTGAATCATCCGATAAAACCGTCCAACCCGACCACCCCGGACCCTCCGAACTGTTAGTCCCGAACCATCCGACCAAACCGTCCAAACCGGACCGTCTCGGACCCTCCAAACTGTTGGTCCCGAACCGTCCAACCAAACCGCCCAACCCGACCGTCCCGGACACTCCAAACTGTTGGTCCCGAACCATCCGACTAAACCGTCCAACCCGACCGTCCCGGACCCTCCAAACTGTTGGTCCCGAAGAACCCGAGCAAAACGGTCCAAACTGATCGTCCCGGAACTTTCAAACGGTCCCGTTCGGAAGAAGGTCCAGGTGTCCTCTAGTTGTCCCGAACCATCCAACCAAACCATCCAACCCGACCTTCTCAGACACTCCAAACTATTGGTCCTGAACCATTCGACCCAACCGTCCAACCCGACTGTCCTGGAACTTCCAAATGGTCCGTCCGGAAGGTCTAGATCTCCTCTAATTGTCCAAAACAATCCGACCAAACCGTCCAAACCCGACCGTCCCAGACCTTCCAAACAGTCCGTCCGGAAGAAGGTCCGGTTCTCCTCTAGTTCTCCTGAACCGTCCGACCAAACCGTCCAACCCGACCGTCCCGGACCGTCTAAACTGTTGGTTCCGAACCATCCGACCAAACCGTCCATTCTGACCGTCTGGGACCCACCAAACTATCGGTCCCAAACCATCCGACCAAACCGTCCAACCTGACCGTCCCGGGCCCTCCAAACTATTGGTCCCAAACCATCCGACCAAACTCTCCAACCCGACCGTCTCGGACCATCCAAACGGTCCGTCTGGAAGAAGGTCCAGCTCTGCTCTATTTCTCCCGGACCATCCGACCAAACCATCCAACCCGACCGTCCCGGACCCTCCAAACTGTTGGTCCCGAACCATCCGACCAAACCGTCCAACCCGACCATTTCGGACCCTACAAACTGTTGGTCCCGAACCATTCTACCAAAACTGTCCAACCCGACCGTCCCGGACCCTCCAAACTGTTGGTCCTGAACCATCCGATAAAACCGTCCAACCCGACCACCCCGGACCCTCCGAGCTGTTGGTCCCGAACGATCCGACCAAACCGTCCAACCGGACCGTCTCGGACCCTCCAAACTGTTGGTCCTGAACCGTCCGACCAAACCTGTTGGTCCCGAACCATCCGACCAAAACCGTCCAACCCGACCGTCCCGGACCCTTCAAACTGTTAGTCCCGAACCATCCGACCAAACCGTCCAACCCGACCGTCCCGGACCCTTCAAACTGTTGGTGCCGAACCAGGCGACCAAACCGTCGAACCAGACCGTCCCGGACCTTCCAAACGGTCCGTCTGGAAGAAGGTCCGGCTCTCCTCTAGGTCTCCTGAATCATCCGACCAAACAATCCAACCCGACCGTCCCGGACCCTGCAAACTGTTGGTCCCGAACCATCCGACCAAACTGTTGGTTCCGAACCCTCCAAACTGTTGGCGCCGAATCAACCGACCAAACCGTCCATCCCGACCGTCTGGGACCCACCAACTGTTGGTCCCGAACCATCCGACCAAACCGTCCAACCTGACCGTCCCGGGCCCTCCAAACTATTGGTTCCAAACCATCCGACCAAACTCTCCAACCCGACCGTCCCGGACCATCCAAACGGTCCGTCCGGAAGAAGGTGCGGCTCCCCTTTAGTTCTCCCGGACCATCCGACCAAACCGTCCAACCCGACCTTCTCAGACACTCCAAACTATTGGTGCTGAACCATTTGACCCAACCGTCCAACCCGACTGTCCTGGAACTTCCAAATGGTCCGTCCGGACGGTCTAGATCTCCTCTAATTGTCCAAAACCATCGGACCAAAACGTCCAACCCGATCGTCCCGGAACTTTCAAACGGTCCGTCCGAAAGAAGGTCCGGATGTCCTCTAGTTGTCCCGAACCATCCAACCAAACCGTCCAACCCGACCTTCTCAGACACTTCAAACTATTGGTCCTGAACCATTTGACCCAACCGTCCAACCCGACTGTCCTGGAATTTCCAAATGGTCCGTCCGGACGGTCTAGATCTCCTCTAATTGTCCAAAACCATCGGACCAAAACATCCAACCCGACCGTCCCGGACTTTCCAAACGGTCCGTCCGGAAGAAGGTCCGGTTCTCCTCTAGTTCTCCTAAACGTTCCGACCAAACCGTCCAACCCGACCGTCCCGGACCGTCCAAACTGTTGGTTCCGAACCATCCGACCAAACCGTCCATCCCGACCGTCTGGGACCCACCAAACTGTTGGTTCCAAACCATCCGACCAAACCGTCCAACCTGACCGTCCCGGGCCCTCCAAACTATTGGTCCCAAACCATCCGACCAAACCGTCCAACCCGACTATCCTGGAACTTCCTAATGGACCGTCCGGAAGGTCTAGATCTCCTCTAATTGTCCCGAACCATCCGAGCTAACCGTCCAACCCGACCGTCCAGGACCTTTCAAATGGTACGTCCGGAAGAAGGTCCGGTTCTCCTCGAGTTCTCTGGAACCATGCGACCAAACCAACCAACCCAACCGTCCCGGACCCTCCAAATAGTCGGTCCCGAACCATCCGACCAAACCAACCAACTTTCGGTCTCGAACCATCCGACCAAACCGTCCAACCCGACCTCCCGGACCCACCAAACTGTTGGTTCCGAACGATCCGACCAAACCGTCCAACCCGAACGTCCCGGACCCTCCCAAACTGTTGGTCCCGAATCATCCGACCAAACTGTCCAACCCGATCGTCCCGGAACCTCCAAAACTGTTGGTCCTGAACCATCCGACCAAACCGTCCAACCCGACTGTCCTGGACCGTCCAAACTGTTGGTCCCGAACCATCCGACCAAACCGTCGAACCCGACTATCCCAGAACTTCCAAACGGTCCGTCCGGAAGAAGGTCCGGCTCTCCCCTAGTTCGCCCGAATCATCCGACCAAACATTCCAACCCGACAGTCCCGGACACTCCAAACTGTTGGTCCCGAACCATCCGACCAAACCGTCCAACCCGACCGTCCCGGACCCTCCAAACTGTTCGCCCCAAATCATCAGACCAAATCATGCAACCCGACCGTTCCGGACCTTCCAAACGGTCTGTCCGGAAGAAGGTCCGGTTCTCCACTAGTTCTCCCGAACCGTCCGACCAAACCATCCAACCCGTCCGTGTCGGACCCTCCAAACTCTTGGTCCCGAACCATCCGACCAAACCGTCCAACCCGACAGTCCCGGAACTTCCAAATGGTCAATCCGAAAGAAGGCCCGGATTTCGTCTACTTGTCCGAACCATCCGACCAAACCGTCCAACCCGACCACCTCGGACCCTCCGAACTATTGGACCCGAATCATCCGACCAAACCATCCATACCGACCCTCTCGGACCCGCCAAACTGTTGGTCCCGACCCATCCGACCAAACCGTCCAACCCGACTGTCCTGGAACATCCAAATGGTCCGTCCGGAGGGTCTAGATCTCCTCTAATTGTCCAATCCATCCGACCAAACTGTCCAACCCGACCGTCCCGGACATTCCAAACGGTCCGTCCGGAAGAAGGTCCGGCTCTCCTCTAGTTCTCCCGAACCATCCGACCAAATCGTCCAACCTGACCGTCTCGGACCCTCCAAACTGTTGGTCCTGAACCATCCGACCAAACCGTCCAACCCAACCGTCCCGGACCCTCCAAACTGTTGGTCCCGAACCATCCGACCAAACCGTCCAACCTGACCACCACGGACCCTCCGAACTGTTGGTCCTGAACCATCCTACCAAACCGTCCAACCCGACCATCTCGGACCCTCCAAACTGTTGGTCCCGAACCATCCGACCAAACCGTCCAACCCGACCGTCCCGGAACCTCCAAACTGTTGGTCCCGAACCATCCGACCAATCCGTCCAACCCGACCGTCCCGGACACTCCAAACAGTTGGTCCCGAACCATCTGACCAAACCGTCGAACCCGACCATGCCGGAACTTCCAAACGGTCCGTCCGGAAGAAGGTCTGGCTCTCCTCTAGTTCTCCCGAATCATCCGACCCGACCGTCCCGGACCCTCCAAACTCTTGGTCCGAACCATCCGACCAAACCGTCCAACCCGACCGTCCAATCCATCCGACCAAACTATCCAACCCGACCGTCCCGGACCCTCCAAACTGTTGGTCCCGAACCATCTGACCAAATCGTCCAACCTGACCGTCTCGGACCCTCCAAACTGTTGGTCCCAAACCATCCGACCAAACCGTCCAACCCGACCATCCCGGAACCTCCAAACTGTTGGTCCCGAACCATCTGACCAAACCGTCCAACCCGACCGTCCCGGACCTTCCGACCAAATCGTCCAACCCGACCGTCCGGGACCTTTGAAATGGTCCATCCGGAACAAGGTCCGGTTCGCCTCTCCCAAACCATCCGACCAAACCATCGAACCCAACCGTCTCGGACCCTCCAAACTATTGGTCCCGAACCATCCGACCAAACCGACCAATCCGACCGTCTCGGACCCTCCAAACTGTTGGTCCCGAACCATCCGACCAAACCATCCAACCCGACCATCCTGGAACTTCCAAATGGTCCCTCCGGAAGAAGGTCTGGCTCTCCTCTAGTTCTCCCGAATCATCCGACCAAACATTCCAACCCGACCGTCCCGGTCCCTCCAAACTGTTGGTCCCGAACCATCCGACCAAACCGTCCAACCCGTCCGTCCCGGACCCTCCAAACAGTTGGTCCCAAATCATCCGACCAAATCAAGCAACCCGACCGTCCTGGTCCTTCAAACGGTCCGTCCGGAAGAAGGTCCGGTTCTCCACTAGTTCTCCCGAACCGTCCGACCAAACCATCAAACCCGACCGTCTCGGACCCTCCAAACTGTTGGTCCCGAACCATCCGACCAAACCGTCCAACCAGACCGTCTCGGACCCTACAAATTGTTGGTCCTGAACCGTCCGACCAAACCGTCCAACCCGACCGTCCCGAAACTTCCAAACGGTCCGTCCGGAAGAAGGTTCGGATCTCGTCTACTTGTCCCGAACCATCCGACCAAACCGTCCAACCCGACCACCTCGGACCCTCCGAACTGTTGGACCCGAATCATCTGACCAAACCATCCATCCCGACCCCCTCGGACCCTCCAAACTGTTGGTCCCGAACCATCCGACGAAACAGTCCAACCCAACTGTCCTGGAACATCCAAATGGTCCGTCCGGAGGGTCTAGATCTCCTCTAATTGTCCAATCCATCCGACCAAACCGTCCAACCCGACCGTCCCGGACATTCCAAACGGTCCGTCCGGAAGAAGGTCCGGCTCCTCCTCTACTTCTCTCGAAGCATCCGACCAAACCGTCCAACCCGACCATCCTGGAACCTCTAAACTGTTGGTCCCGAACCATCCGACCAAACCATCCAACCTGACCGTCCCGGACCTTCCGACAAAATCGTCCAACCCGACCGTCCAGGACATTTCAAATGGTCCGTCCGGATCAAGGTCCGGTTCTCCTCTCCCGAACCATCCGACCAAACCGACCAATCCGACCTTCTCGGACACTCCAAACTGTTGGTCCCGAACCATCCGATCAAAACCGTTCAACCCGACCGTCCCGGACCCTCCAAACAGTTGGTCCCAAACCATCCGACCAAACCCACCAACCTGACCACCATGGACCCTCCGAACTGTTGGTTCTGAACCATCCGACCAAACCCTCCAACTCGACCGTCTCGGACCCTCCAAACTGTTGGTCCCGAACCGTCCGACCGAACCGTCCAACCCGACTGTCCCGAAACATCCAAACGGTCCGTTCGGAAGAAGGTCCTGATCTCCTCCAGTTGTCCCGAACCATCCAACCAAACCATCCAACCCGACCGTCCCAGACCTTCCAAACGGTCCGTCTAGAAGAAGGTCCGGTGCTACTCTAGTTCTCCCGAACCATCCGACCAACCGTCCAACCCGACCATCTCGGGCCCTCCAAAACGTTAACCCCGAACCATCCAACCAAAACGTCCAACCCGATCGTCCTGGAACTTCCAAATGGTTCGTCCAGAAGAAGGTCCGGATCTCCTCTAGTTGTCCCGAACCATCCAACCAAACCGTCCATCCCGACCGTCTGGGACCCTCCAAACTATTGGTCCCAAACCATCCGACCAAACCGTCCAACCCTACCATCCCGGACCTTCCAAACGGTCCGTCCGGAAGAAGATCCGGATCTTGTCTAGTTCTCGAGAACCATCCGACCAAACCATCCAACCCGACCGTCCCGGACCTCCAAACTGTCAGTCCCGAACCGTCCGACCAAACCGTCCAACCCAACCGTCTTGGAACTTCCAAACGGTCCGTCCGAAAGAAGGTCCGGATCTCCTCTAGTTGTCCCGAACCGTCCAACCAAACCGTCCAACCCGACCGTCCCGCACCGTCCAAACTGTTGGTTCCGGACCATCCGACCAAACTGTCCATCCCGACCGTCCGGGACCCTCCAAACTGTTGGTCCCGAACCATTCGACCAAACCGTCCAAACCGACCGTCCCGGGCCCTCCAAAGTATTGGTCCCAAACCATCCGACCAAACCGTCCAACCCGACCGTCCCGGACCTCCAAACTGTCGGTCCCGAACCGTCCGACCAAACCATCCAACCCGACCGTCTTGGACCCTCCAAACTGTTGGTCCTGAACCATTCGACCAAACCGTCCAACCCGACCGTTCCGGACCCACCAAACTATTGGTCCTGAACTATCCCACCAAACCGTCCAACCCGACCACCACTGACCCTCCGAACTGTTGGTCCCGAACCATCTGACCAAACTGTCCAACCCGACCGTCTCGGACCGTCCAAACTGTTGGTCCCGAACCATCCGACCAAACCGTCCAACCCGACCGCCCGGACCCTCCAAACTGTTGGTCCCGAATCATCCGACTAAATCATGCAACCCGACCGTCTCGATCCCTCCAAACTGTTGGTCCCGAACCACCCGACCAAACCGTCCAACCCGATCGTCCCGGAACTTTCAAACGGTCCATCCGGAAGAAGGTCCGGATCTCCTCTAGTTGTCCCGAACCATCCGACCAAGCCGTCCAACCCGACCATCCCGAAACTTCCAACGGTCCGTCCCGAAGAATGTCCTGATCTCCTCCAGTTGTCCCGAACCATCCGACCAAACCGTCCAACCCGACCGTCCCGGACACTCCAAACTGTTGGTCCCGAACCGTCCGACCAAACCGTCCAACCCGACCGTCTTGGACCCTCCAAACTGTTGGTCCAGAACCATCCGACCAAACCGTCCAACCCGACCGTCCCAGACCATTCAAACTGTTGGTCCCGAACCATCCCACCAATCCGTCCAACCCGACCACCACGGACCCTCCGAACTGTTGGTCCTGAACCATCTGACCAAACCGTCCAACCCGACCACCACGGACCCTCCCGAACTGTTGGTCCTGAACCATCCGACCCAACCGTCCAACTCGACCGTCCTGGACCTTCCAAACGGTCCGTCCGGAAGACGGTCCGGTTCTCCTCTAGTTGTCCCGAACCATCCGACCAAACCATCCAACCCGACCGTTCCGGAGCCACCAAACTGTTGGTCCCGAACCATCCGACAATACCGTCCAGCCCGATTGTCTAGGACCCTCCAAATTGTTGGTCCCGAACCATCCGACCAAATCGTCCAACCTGACCGTCCCGGACCCTCCAAACTGTTGGACCCGAACCATCCGACCAAACCGTCCAACCCGACCGTCCCGGACTCTCTATAGTGCTGGTCCCGAATCATCCGACCAAATCATGCATCCCGATCGTCCCGGACCTTCCAAACGGCCCGTCCGGAGGAAGGTACGGTTCTCCTCTAGTTCTCCCGAACCATCCGACCCGACCATCCCGGACCGTCCAAACTGTTGGTGCCGAACCATTCGACAAAACCGTCCAACCCGTCCGTGTCGGACCCTCCAAACTGTTGGTCCCGAACCGTCCCTCCAAACCGTCCGACCCGACCGTCCCGAAACTTCCAAATGATCTGTCCGGAAGTAGCTCCCGATCTCTTCTAGTTGTCCCGAACCATCAGACCAAACCGTCCAACCCGACCGTCCAGGAACTTCCAAACGGTCCGTCCGGAAGAAGGTCTGGATCTCCTCTTGTTGTCCCGAACCATCCGACCAAACCGTCCAACCCAACCGTCTTGGACCATCCAAACTGTTGGTCCCGAACCATCCGACCAAACCGTCCAACCCGACTGTCCTGGAACTTCCAAACGGTCCGTCCGGAAGGTCTAAATCTCCTCTAATTGTCCCAAACCATCCGAGCTAACAGTCTAACCCGACCGTCCAAGACCATTCAAATGGTCCGTCCGGAAGAAGTTCCATTTCTCCTCTAGTTCTCCCGAACCATCCGACCAAACCATCAAACCCAACCGTCCCGGACCCTCCAAACTGTTGGTCCCGAACCATCCGAGCAAACCGACCAATCCGACCGTCTCGTACCCTCCAAACTTTCGATCCCGCACCATCCGACAAAACCGTCCAAACTGACCTCCCGGATCCTCCAAACCGTTGGTCCCGAACCATCCGACCAAACCGTCCACCCCGACCATCCCGGACCTTCCAAACGGTCCGTCTGGAAGAAGGTCCGGTTCTCCTCTAGTTCTCCCGAATCATCCAACGAAACCGTCCAACCCGATCGTCTCGGACCCTCCACACTGTTGGTCCCGAAGCATCCGACCAAACCGTCCACCCGACCGTCCTGGACCCTCCAAACTGTTGGTCCCGAACCACCTGACCAAACCGTCCAACCCGACCGTCTCAGACCCTCCAAACTGTTGGTCCCGAACCATCCGACCCAACCGTCCAACCCGACCGTCTCGGAACCTCCAAACTGTTGGTGCCGAACCATCCGACCAAACCGTCCAACCCGACCGTCCCGAAACATCCAAACGGTCCGTCCTGAAGAAGGTCCTGATCTCCTCCAGTTGTCGCGAACCATCCGACCAAACCGTCCAACCCGACCGTCCCGGAACTTCCAAATGGTCCGTCCGGAAGAAGGTCCGGCTCTCCTCTAGTTCTCCCGAATCATCCGACCAAACATTCCAACCCGACCGTCCCGGACCCTCCAAACTGTTGGTCCCGAACCATCCGACCAAACCGTCCAACCCGACTGGTCCGGACTCTCCAAACTGTAGGTCCCAAATCATCCGACAAAATCATGCAACCCGACCGTTCCGGACCTTCCAAACGGTCCGTCCGGAAGAAGGTCCGGTTCTCCACTAGTTCTCCCGAACCGTCTGACCAAACCATCCAACCCGACCGTCCCGGACCCTCCAAACTGTTGGTCCCGAACCGTCCGACCAAACCGTCCAACCTGACCGTCTTGGACCCTCCAAACTGTTGGTCCTGAACCATCCGACCAAACCGTCCAACCCGACCGTCCCAGACCCTCCAAACTGTTGGTCCCGAACCATCCCACCAAACCGTCCAACCCGACCACCACGGACCCTCCGAACTGTTGGTCCCGAACCATCTGACCAAACCGTCCAACCTGACCATCTCAGATCGTCCAAACTGTTGGTCCTGAACCATCCGACCAAACCGTCCAACTCGACCGTCCCGGACCTTCCAAACGGTTCGTCCGGAAGAAGGTCCAGTTCTCCTCTAGTTCTCCCGAACCATCCGACCAAACCATCCAACCCGACCGTCCCGGAGCCTCCAAACTGTTGGTCCCGAACCATCCGACAACACCGTCCAGCCCGACTGTCCAGGACCCTCCAAATTGTTGGTCCCAAACCATCCGATCAAATCGTCCAACCTGACCGTCCCGGACCCTCCAAACTGTTGGTCCCGAATCATCCGATCAAATCATGCAACCCGACCGTCTCGGTCCCTCCAAACTATTGGTCCCGAACCACCCAACCAAACCGTCCAACCCGATCGTCCCGGAACTTTCAAACGGTCCGTCCGGAAGAAGGTCCTGATCTCCTCTCGTTGTCCTGAACCATCCGACCAAACCGTCCAACCCGACCGTCCCGGACACTCCAAACTGCTCGTCCCAAATCATCCGACCGAATCATGCAACCCGACCGTCCCGGACCTTCCAAAGGGCCTGTCCGGAAGAAGGTACGGTTCTCCTCTAGTTCTCCCGAACCATCCGACCAAACCATCCAACCCGACCATCCCGGACGGTCCAAACTGTTGGTCTCGAACCATTCGACCAAACCGTCCAACCCGACCGTCTCAGACCTCCGAACTGTTGGTCCCGAACCGTCCGTCCAAACCGTCCGACCCGACCGTCCCAAAACTTCCAAATGATCCGTCCGAAGAAGCTCCCGATCTCTTCTAGTTGTCCCGAACCATCAGACCAAACCGTCCAACCCGACCGTCCCAGACCCTCCAAACTGCTGGTCCCGAACCACTCGACCAAACCGTCCAACCCGATCGTCCCGGAACTTTCAAACGGTCCATCCGGAAGAAGGTCCGGATCTCCTCTAGTTCTCCCGAACCATCCGAACAAGCCGTCCAACCCGACCATCCCGAAACTTCCAAACGGTCCGTCCGAAAGAAGGACATGATATCCTCCAGTTGTCCCGAACCATCCGACCAAACCGTCCAACCCGACCGTCCCGGACCCTCCAAACTGTTGGTCCCGAACCGTCCGACAAAACTGTCCAACCCGACCGTCTTGGACCCTCCAAACTGTTGGTCTTCAACCATCCGACCAAACCGTCCAACCCGACCGTCCCAGACCATCCAAACTGTTGGTCCCGAACCATCCCACCAAACCGTCCAACCCGACCACCACGGACCCTCCGAACTGTTGGTCCCGAACCATCTGACCAAACCGTCCAACCCGACCGTCTCAGACCGTCCAAACTGTTGGTCCCGAACCATCCGACCAAACCGTCCAACTCAACCGTCCCGGACATTCCAAACGGTCCGTTCAGAAGAAGGTCCGGTTCTCCTCTAGTTCTCCCGAACCATCCGACGAAACCATCCAACCCGACCGTACCGGAGCCTCCAAACTGTTGGTCCCGAACCATCCGACAACACCGTCCAACCCGACTGTCTAGGACCCTCCAAATTGTTGGTCCCGAACCATCCGACCAAATCGTCCAACCTGACCGTCCCGGACACTCCAAACTGTTGGTCCCGAATCATCCGATCAAATCATGCAACCCGACCATCTCGGTCCCTCCAAACTATTAGTCCCGAACGACCCAACCAAAACCGTCCAACCCGATCGTCTCGGAACTTTAAAACGGTCCGTCTGGAAGAAGGTCCTGCTCTCCTCTTGTTGTCCTGAACCATCCGACCAAACCGTCCAACCTGACCGTCCCGGACTCTCCAAACTGCTCGTCCCGAATAATCCGACCAAATCATGCAACCCGACCGTCCCGGACCTTCCAAACGGCCCATCCGGAAGAAGGTACGGTTCTCCTCTAGTTCTCCCGAACCATCCGACCAAACCATCCAACCCGACCATCCCGGACCGTCCAAACTGTTGGTCCCGAACCATTCGACCAAAACCGTCCAACCCGACCATCTCGGACCCTCCAAACTGTTGGTCCCGAACCGTCCGTCCAAACCGTCCGACCCGACCGTCCCGAAACTTCCAAATGATCCGTCTGGAAGAAGCTCCCGATCTCTTCTAGTTGTCCCGAACCATCAGACCAAACCGTCCAACCCGACCGTCCTGGAACTTCCAAACGGTCCATCCGGAAGAAGGTCTGGATCTCCTCTTGTTGTCCCGAACCATCTGACCAAACCGTCCAACCCAACCGTCTTGGACCATCCAAACTGTTGGTCCCGAACCATCCGACCAAACCGTCCAACCCGACTATCCTCGAACTTCCTAATGGTCCGTCCGAAAGGTCTAGATCTCCTCTAATTGTCCCAAACCATCCGAGCTAACAGTCTAACCCCACCGTCCAGGACCATTCAAATGGTCCGTCCGGAAGAAGGTCCATTTCTCCTCTAGTTCTCCCGAACCATCCGACCAAACCATCAAACCCAACCGTCCCGGACCCTCCAAACTGTTGGTCCTGAACCATCCGACCAAACCGACCAATCCGACCGTCTCGTACCCTCCAAACTTTCGGTCCCGCACCATCCGACCAAACCGTCCAAACTGACCTCCCTGATCCTCCAAACCGTTGGTCCCGAACCATCCGACCAAACCGTCCACCCCGACCGTCCCGGACCTTCCAAATGATCCGTCTGGAAGAAGGTCCAGTTCTCCTCTAGTTCTCCCGAACCATCCGACCAAACCGTCCAACCCGATCGTCTCGGACCCTCCAAACTGTTGGTCCCGAACCATCCGACCAAAACTGTCCACCCGACCGTCCTGGACCCTCCAAACTGTTGGTCCCGAACCACCTGACCAAACCGTCCAACCCTACCGTCTCAGACCCTCCAAACTGTTGGTCCTGAACCATCCGACCCAACCGTCCAACCCGACCGTCTCGGACCCTCCAAACTGTTGATGCCGAACCGTCCGACCAAACCGTCCAACCCGACCGTCCCGAAACATCCAAACGGTCCGTCCTGAAGAAGGTCCTGATCTCCTCCAGTTGTCCCGAACCATCCGACCAAACCGTCCAACCCGACTGTCCTCGAACTTCCTAATGGTCCGTCCGGAAGGTCTAGATCTCCTCTAATTGTCCCAAACCATCCGAGCTAACCGTCTAACCCCACCGTCCAGGACCATTCAAATGGTCCGTCCGGAAGAAGGTCCATTTCTCCTCTAGTTCTCCCGAACCATCCGACCAAACCATCAAACCAAACCGTCCCGGACCCTCCAAACTGTTGGTCCTGAACCATCCGACCAAACCGACCAATCCGACCGTCTCGTACCCTCCAAACTTTCGGTCCCGCACCATCCGACCAAACCGTCCAAACTGACCTCCCTGATCCTCCAAACGGTTGGTCCCGAACCATCCGACCAAACCGTCCACCCCGACCGTCCCGGACCTTCCAAACGATCCGTCTGGAACAAGGTCCGGTTCGCCTCTAGTTCTCCCGAACCATCCGACCAAACCGTCCAACCCGACCGTCTTGGACCCTACAAACTGTTGGTCCCGAACCATCCGACCAAATCGTCCACCCGACCGTCCTGGACCCTCCAAACTGTTGGTCCTGAACCACCCGACAAAACCGTCCAACCCGACCGTCTCAGACTCTCCAAACTGTTGGTCTCGAACCATCCGACCCAACCGTCCAACCCGACCGTCTCGGACCCTTCAAACTGTTGGTCCGAACCGTCCGACCAAACCGTCCAACCCGACCGTCTCGGACCCTCCAAACTGTTGGTCCCGAACCGTCCGACCAAACGGTCCAACCCGACCGTCCCGAAACATCCAAACGGTCCGTCCTGAAGAAGTTCCTGATCTCCTCCAGTTGTCCCGAACCATCCGACCAAACCATCCAACCCGACCGTCCCGGAACTTCCAAACGCTCCGTCCGGAAGAAGGTCCGATTCTCCACTAGTTCTCCCAAACCGTCTGACCAAACCATCCAACCCGGCCGTCCCGGACCCTCCAAACTGTTGGTCCCGAACCGTCTGACCAAAACCGTCCAACCCGAAAGTCTCGGACCCTACAACTGTTGGTCCTGAACCGTCCGACCAAACCGTCCAACCCGACCGTCCCGAAACTTCCAAACAGTCCGTCCGGAAGAAGGTCCGGACCTCGTCTACTTGTCCCGAACCATCCGACCAAACCGTCCAAACCGACCACCTCGGACCCTCCGAACTATTGGACCCGAATCATCAGACCAAACTATCCATACCGACCCTCTCGGACCCTCCAAACTGTTGGTCCCGAACCATCCGACCAAACCGTCCAACCCGACTGTCCTGGAACATCCAAATGGTCCGTCCGGAGGGTTTAGATCTCCTCTAATGGTCCAATCCATCTGACCAAACCATCCAACCCGACCGTCCCGGACATTCCAAACGGTCCGTCCGGAAGAAGGTCCGGCTCTCCTCTAGTCCTCCCGAACCATCCGACCAAACTATCCAACCCGACCGTCCCGGACCCTCCAAACTATTGGTCCCGAACCATCTGACCAAATCGTCCAACCTGACCGTCTCGGACCCTCCAAACTGTTGGTCCCGAACCATCCGACCAAACCGTCCAACCCGACCGTCCCGGACCCCCCAAACAGTTGGTCCCCAACCATCCGACCAAACCGCCCAAACCGACCAACGGACCCTCCGAACTGTTGGTCCTGAACCATCCGACCAAACCGTCCAACCCGACCGTCTCGGACCCTCCAAACTGTTGGTCCCGAACCATCCGACCAAACTGTCCACCCGACCGTCCTGGACCCTCCAAACTGTTGGTCCCGAACCACCTGACCAAACCGTCCAACCCGACCGTCTCAGACCCTCCAAACTGTTGGTCCTGAACCATCCGACCCAACCGTCCAACCCGACCGTCACGGACCCTCCAAACTGTTGATGCCGAACCGTCCGACCAAACCGTCCAACCCGACCGTCCCGAAACATCCAAACGGTCCGTCCTGAAGAAGGTCCTGATCTCCTCCAGTTGTCCCGAACCATCCGACCAAACCGTCCAACCCGACTGTCCTCGAACTTCCTAATGGTCCGTCCGGAAGGTCTAGATCTCCTCTAATTGTCCCAAACCATCCGAGCTAACAGTCTAACCCCACCGTCCAGGACCATTCAAATGGTCCGTCCGGAAGAAGGTCCATTTCTCCTCTAGTTCTCCCGAACCATCCGACCAAACCATCAAACCCAACCGTCCCGGACCCTCCAAACTGTTGGTCCTGAACCATCCGACCAAACCGACCAATCCGACCGTCTCGTACCCTCCAATCTTTCGGTCCCGCACCATCCGACCAAACCGTCCAAACTGACCTCCCTGATCCTCCAAACCGTTGGTCCCGAACCATCCGACCAAACCGTCCACCCCGACCGTCCCGGACCTTCCAAACGATCCGTCTGGAAGAAGGTCCAGTTCTCCTCTAGTTCCCCCGAACCATCCGACCAAACCGTCCAATCCGATCGTCTCGGACCCTCCAAACTGTTGGTCCCGAACCATCCGACCAAACTGTCCACCCGACCGTCCTGGACCCTCCAAACTGTTGGTCCCGAACCACCTGACCAAACCGTCCAACCCGACCGTCTCAGACCCTCCAAACTGTTGGTCCTGAACCATCCGACCCAACCGTCCAACCCGACCGTCTCGGACCCTCCAAACTGTTGATGCCGAACCGTCCGACCAAACCGTCCAACCCGACCGTCCCGAAACATCCAAACGGTCCATCCTGAAGAAGGTCCTGATCTCCTCCAGTTGTCCCGAACCATCCGACCAAACCGTCCAACCCGACTGTCCTCGAACTTCCTAATGGTCCGTCCGGAAGGTCTACATCTCCTCTAATTGTCCCAAACCATCCGAGCTAACAGTCTAACCCCACCGTCCAGGACCATTCAAATGGTCCGTCCGGAAGAAGGTCCATTTCTCCTCTAGTTCTCCCGAACCATCCGACCAAACCATCAAACCAAACCGTCCCGGACCCTCCAAACTGTTGGTCCCGAACCATCCGACCAAACCGTCGACCCCGACCGTCCTGGACCTTCCAAACGATCCGTCTGGAAGAAGGTCCGGTTCTCCTCTAGTTCTCCCGAACCATCCGACCAAACCGTCCAACCCGATCGTCTCGGACCCTCCAAACTGTCGGTCCCGAACCATCCGACCAAACCGTCCACCCGACCGTCCTGGACCCTCCAAACTGTTGGTCCCGAACCACCTGACCAAACCGTCCAACCCGACCGTCTCAGACCCTCCAAACTGTTGGTCCCGAACCATCCGACCCAACCGTCCAACCCGCCCGTCTCGGACCCTCCAAACTATTGGTACCGAACCGTCCGACCAAACCGTCCAACCCGACCGTCCCGAAATATCCAAACGGTCCGTCCTGAAGAAGGTCCTGATCTCCTCCAGCTGTCCCGAACCATCCGACCAAACCGTCCAACCCAACCGTCTTGGACCATCCAAACTGTTGGTCCCGAACCATCCGACCAAACCGTCCAACCCGACTGTCCTCGAACTTCCTAATGGTCCGTCCGGAAGGTCTAGATCTCCTGTAATTGTCCCAAACCATCCGAGCTAACAGTCTAACCGCACCGTCCAGGACCATTCAAATGGTCCGTCCGGAAGAAGGTCCATTTCTCCTCTAGTTCTCCCGAAGCATCCGAGCAAACCATCAAACCCAACCGTCCCGGACCCTCCAAACTGTTGGTCCCGCACCATCCGACCAAACCGACCAATCCGACCGTCTCGTACCCTCCAAACTTTCGGTCCCGCACCATCCGACCAAACCGTCCAAACTGACCTCCCGGATCCTCCAAACCGTTGGTCCCGAACCATCCGACCAAACCGTCCACCTTGACCGTCCCGGACCTTCCAAACGATCCGTCTGGAAGAAGGTCCGGTTCTCCTCTAGTTCTCCCGAACCATCCGACCAAACCGTCCAACCCGACCGTCTTGGACCCTGCAAACTGTTGGTCCCGAACCATCCGACCAAATCGTCCACCCGACCGTCCTGGACCCTCCAAACTGTTGGTCCCGAACCACCCGACAAAACCGTCCAACCCGACCGTCTCAGACTCTCCAAACTGTTGGTCTCGAACCATCCGACCCAACCGTCCAACCCGACCGTCTCGGACCCTCCAAACTGTTGGTCCCGAAGCGTCCGACCAAACCGTCCAACCCGACCGTCTCGGACCCTCCAAACTGTTGGTCCCGAACCGTCCGACCAAACGGTCCAACCCGACCGTCCCGAAACATCCAAACGGTCCGTCCTGAAGAAGATCCTGATCTCCTCCAGTTGTCCCGAACCATCCGAGCAAACCATCCAACCCGACCGTCCCGGAACTTCCAAACGCTCCGTCCGGAAGAAGGTCCGATTCTCCACTAGTTCTCCCAAACCGTCTGACCAAACCATCCAAACTGTTGGTCCCGAACCACCCGACAAAAACCGTCCAACCCGACCGTCTCAGACTCTCCAAACTGTTGGTCTCGAACCATCCGACCCAACCGTCCAACCCGACCGTCTCGGACCCTCCAAACTGTTGGTCCCGAACCATCCGACCAAACCGTCCAACCCGACTGTCCTGGAACATCCAAATGGTCCGTCCGGAGGGTTTAGATCTCCTCTAATGGTCCAATCCATTTGACCAAACCGTCCAACCCGACCGTCCCGGACATTCCAAACGGTCCGTCCGGAAGAAGGTCCGGCTCTCCTCTAGTCCTCCCGAACCATCCGACCAAACTATCCAACCCGACCGTCCCGGACCCTCCAAACTGTTGGTCCCGAACCATCTGACCAAATCGTCCAACCTGACCGTCTCGGACCCTCCAAACTGTTGGTCCCGAACCATCCGACCAAACCGTCCAACCCGACCGTCCCGGACCCCCCAAACAGTTGGTCCCCAACCATCCGACCAAACCGTCCAAACTGACCACCACGGACCCTCCGAACTGTTGGACCTGAACCATCCGACCAAACCGTCCAACCCGACCGTCTCGGACCCTCCAAACTGTTGGTCCCGAACCATCCGACCAAACCGTCTTGCCCAACCGTCCCGGAACCTCCAATCTGTTGGTCCCGAACCATCCGACCAAACCGTCCAACCCGACCGTCCCGGACCCTCCAAACTGTTGGTCCCGAACCATCCGACCAAACCGTTGAACCCGACCATCCCGGAACTTCCAAATGGTCCGTTCGGAAGAAGGTCCGGCTCTCCTTTAATTCCCCCGAATCGTCCGACCAAACATTCTAACCCGACCGTCCCGGACCCTCTAAACTGTTGGTCCCGAACCATCCGACCAACCCGTCCAACCCGACCGTCTCGGACCCAAAAAACTGTTGGTCCTGAACCGTCCGACCAAACTGTCCAACCCGACCGTCCCGAAACATCCAAATGGTCCGTCTGGAAAAAGGTCCGGATCTCGTCTACTTGTCCCGAACCATCCGACCAAACCGTCCAACCCGACCCCCTCGGACCCTCCGAACTATAGGACCCGAATCATCCGACCAAACCATCCATCCCGACCCCCTCGGACCCTCCAAACTGTTGGTCCCGAACCATCCGACCAAACCGTCCGACCCGACTGTCCTGGAACATCCAAATGGTCCGTCCGGAGGGTCTAGATCTCCCCTCATTGTCCAATCCATCCGACCAAACCGTCCAACCGACCATCTCGGGCCCTCCAAAATGTTAATCCCGAACCATCCAACCAAACCGTCCAACCCGATCGTAACGGAACTTCCAAACGGTTCGTCCGGAAGAAGGTCCGGATCTCCTCTAGTTGTCCCGAACCATCCAACCAAACCGTCCAACCCGACCGTCTCAGACACTCCAAACTGTTGGTCCCGAACCATCCAAACAAACCGTCCAACCCGACCGTCTTAGACACTCCAAACTGTTGGTCCCGAAGAAATCTCAGACACTCCAAACTATTGGTCCCAAACCATCCGACGAGACCGTCCAACCCGACTGTCCTGGAACTTCCAAATGGTCCATCCGGAAGGTCTAGATCTCCTCTAATTGCCCTAAATCATCCGACCAGACCGTCCAACCTGATCGTCCCGGACCTTCCAAACGGTTCGTCTGGAAGAAGGTCCGGCTCTCCTCTAGTTCTCCCGAACCACCCGACCAAATCATCTAGCCCGACCGTCCCGGACCCTCCAAACTGTTGGTCCCGAACCATCCGACCCAACCGTCCAACCCGACCGTCGCGGACCCTCCAAACTGTTGGTCCCGAACCGTCCAACCAAACCGTCCAACCGACCGTCCCGAAACATCCAAACGGTCCGTCCGGAAGAAGGTCCTGATCTCCTCCAGTTGTCCCGAACCATCCGACCAAACCATCCAACCGACCGTCCCAGACCTTCCAAACGGTCCGTCTGGAAGAACGTCCGGTTCTCCTCCAGTTCTCCCGAACCATCCGACCAAACCGTCCAACCCGACCATCTAGGGCCCTCCAAACTGTTAGTCCCGAACCATCCGACCAAACCGTCCAACCCGACCGTCCCGGAACTTCCAAACGGTCCGTCCGAAAGAAGGTCCGGATCTCCTCTAGTTGTCCCGAACCATGCAAGCAAACCGTCCAACCCGACCGTCCCGGACCGTCCAAACTGTTGCTTCCGAACCATCCGACCAAACCGTCCATCCCGACCGTCTGGGACCCTCCAAACTGTTGGTCCCGAACCATTCGACCAAACCATCCAACCTGACCGTCCCGGGCCCTCCGAACTATTGTTCCCAAACCATCCGACCAAACCGCCCGACCCGACCGTCCCGGACCTTCCAAACGGTCCGTCCAGAAGAAGGTCCGGCTCTCCTCTAGTTCTCCCGAACCATCCGACCAAACCATCCAACCCGACCGTCCCGGACCTCCAAACTGTCGGTCCCGAACCGTCCGACCAAACCGTCCAACCCGTACGTCTTGGACCCTCCGAACTGTTGGTCCTAAACCATTCGACCAAACCGTCGAACCCGCCCGTTCCGGACCCACCAAACTGTTGGCCCCGAACCATCCGACCAAACCGTCCAACCCGACCACCACCGACCCTCCGAACTGTTGGTCCCGAACCATTTGACCAAACAGTCCAACCCGACCGTCTCGGACCGTCCAAACTGTTGGCGCCGAACCATCCGACCAAACCGACCAATCCGACCGTCTCGTACCCTTCAAACTTTCGGTCCCGCACCATCCGACAAACCGTCCAAACTGACCTCCCTGATCCTCCAAACCATTGGTCCCGAACCATCCGACCAAACCGTCCAGCCCGACCGTCCCGGACCTTCCAAACGATCCGTCTGGAAGAAGGTCCGGTTCTCCTCTAGTTCTCCCGAACCATCCGACCAAACCGTCCAACCCGATCGTCTCGGACCCTCGAAACTGTTGGTCCCGAACCATCCGACCAAACCGTCCACCCGACCGTCCTGGACCCTCCAAACTGTTGGTCCCGAACCACCTGACCAAACCGTCCAACCCGACCGTCTCAGACCCTCCAAACTGTTGGTCCCGAACCATTCGACCCAACCGTCCAACCCACCCGTCTCGGACCCTCCAAACTGTTGGTGCCGAACCGTCCGACCAAACCGTCCAACCCGACCGTCCCGAAACATCCAAACGGTCCGTCCTGAAGTAGGTCCTGATCTCCTCCAGTTGTCCCGAACCATCCGACCAAACCGTCCAACCCGACCGTCCCGGAACTTCCAAACGGTCCGTCCGGAAGAAGGTCCGGCTCTCCTCTAGTTCTCCCGAATCATCCGACCAAACATTCCAACCCGACCGTCCCGGACCCTCCAAACTGTTGGTCCCAAATCATCCGACAAAATCATGCAACCCGACCGTTCCGGACCTTCCAAACGGTCCGTCCGGAAGAAGGTCTGGTTCTCCACTAGTTCTCCCGAACCGTCTGACCAAACCATCCAACCCGACCGTCCCGGACCCTCCAAACTGTTGGTCCCGAACCGTCCGACCAAACCGTCCAACCCGACCGTCTTGGACCCTCCAAACTGTTGGTCCTGAACCATCCGACCAAACCGTCCAACCCGACCGTCCCAGACCCTCCAAACTGTTGGTCCCGAACCATCCCACCAAACCGTCCAACCCGACCACCACGGACCCTCCGAACTGTTGGTCCCGAACCATCTGACCAAACCGTCCAACGCGACCGTCTCAGACCGTCCAAAGTGTTGGTCCCGAACCATCCGACCAAACCGTCCAACTCGACCGTCCCGGACATTCCAAACGGTCCGTCCGGAAGAAGGTCCGGTTCTCCTCCAGTTCTCCCGAACCATCCGACCAAACCATCCAACCCGACCGTCCCGGAGCCTCCAAACTGTTGGTCCCGAACCATCCGACAACACCGTTCAGCCCGACTGTCTAGGACCCTCCAAATTGTTGGTCCCGAACCATCCGACCAAATCGTCCAACCTGACCGTCTCGGACCCTCCAAACTGTTGGTCCCGAATCATCCGATCAAATCATGCAACCGACCGTCTCGGTCCCTCCAAACTATTGGTCCCGAACCACCCAACCAAACCGTCCAACCCGATCGTCCCGGAACATTCAAACGGTCCTTCCGGAAGAAGGTCCTGATCTCCTCTTGTTGTCCTGAACCATCCGACCAAACCGCCCAACCCGACCGTCCCGGACTCTCCAAACTGCTCGTCCCGAATAATCCGACCAAATCATGCAACCCGACCGTCCCGGACCTTCCAAACGGCCCGTCCGGAAGAAGGTACGGTTCTCCTCTAGTTCTCCCGAACCATCTGACCAAACCATCCAACCCGACCATCCCGGACCGTCCAAACTGTTGGTCCCGGACCATCCGACCAAACCGTCCAACCCGACCGTCTCGGACCCTCCAAACTGTTGGTCCCGAACCGTCCGTCCAAACCGTCCGACCCGACCGTCCCGAAACTTCCAAATGATCCGTCCGGAAGAAGCTCCCGATCTCTTCTAGTTGTCCCGAACCATCAGACCAAACCGTCCAACCCGACCGTCCCGGAACTTCCAAACGGTCCGTCCGGAAGAAGGTCTGGATCTCCTCTTGTTGTCCCGAACCATCCGACCAAACCGTCCAACCCAACCGTCTTGGACCATCCAAACTGTTGGTCCCGAACAATCCGACCAAACCGTCCAACCCGACTGTCCTCGATCTTCCTAATGGTCCGTCCGGAAGGTCTAGATCTCCTCTAATTGTCCCAAACCATCCCAGCTAACAGTCTAACCCCACCGTCCAGGACCATTCAAATGGTCCGTCCGGAAGAAGGTCCATTTCTCCTCTAGTTCTCCCGAACCATCCGACCAAACCATCAAACCCAACCGTCCCGGACCCTCCAAACTGTTGGTCCCGAACCATCCGACCAAACCGACCAATCCGACCGTCTCGTACCCTCCAAACTTTCGGTCCCGCACCCTCCGACCAAACCGTCCAAACTAACCTCCCGGATCCTCCAAACCGTTGGTCCGAACCATCCGAGCAAAACCGTCCACCTCGACCGTCCCGGACCTTCCAAACGATCCGTCTGGAAGAAGGTCCGGTTCTCCTCTAGTTCTCCCGAACCATCCGACCAAACCGTCCAACCCGATCGTCTCGGACCCTCGAAACTGTTGGTCCCGAACCATCCGACCAAACCGTCCACCCGACCGTCCTGGACCCTCCAAACTGTTGGTCCCGAACCACCTGACCAAACCGTCCAACCCGACCGTCTCAGACCCTCCAAACTGTTGGTCCCGAACCATTCGACCCAACCGTCCAACCACCCGTCTCGGACCCTCCAAACTGTTGGTGCCGAACCGTCCAACCCACCCGTCTTGGACCCTACAAACTGTTGGTCCCGAACCATCCGACCAAATCGTCCACCCGACCGTCCTGGACCATCCAAACTGTTGGTCCCGAACCACCCGACAAAACCGTCCAACCCGACCGTCTCAGACTCTCCAAACTGTTGGTCTCGAACCATCCGACCCAACCGTCCAACCCGACCGTCTCGGACCCTCCAAACTGTTGCTCCCGAAACCGTCCGACCAAACCGTCCAACCCGACCGTCTCGGACCCTCCAAACTGTTGGTCCCGAACCGTCCGACCAAACGGTCCAACCCGACCGTCCCCGAAACATCCAAACGGTCCGTCCTGAAGAGGGTCCTGATCTCCTCCAGTTGTCCCGAACCATCCGACCAAACCATCCAACCCGACCGTCCCGGAACTTCCAAACGCTCCGTCTGGAAGAAGGTCCGATTCTCCACTAGTTCTCCCAAACCGTCTGACCAAACCATCCAACCCGGCCGTCCCGGACCCTCCAAACTGTTGGTCCCGAACCGTCTGACCAAACCGTCCAACCCGAAAGTTTCGGACCCTACAAACTGTTGGTCCTGAACCGTCCGACCAAACCGTCCAACCCGACCGTCCCGAAACTTCCAAACGTTCCGTCTGGAAGAAGGTCCGGACCTCGTCTACTTGTCCCGAACCATCCGACCAAACCGTCCAAACCGACCACCTCGGACCCTCCGAACTATTGGACCCGAATCATCCGACCAAACTATCCATACCGACCCTCTCGGACCCTCCAAACTGTTGGTCCCGAACCATCCGACCAAACCGTCCAACCCGACTGTCCTGGAACATCCAAATGGTCCGTCCGGAGGGTTTAGATCTCCTCTAATGGTCCAATCCATCTGACCAAACCGTCCAACCCGACCGTCCCGGACATTCCAAACGGTCCGTCCGGAAGAAGGTCCGGCTCTCCTCTAGTCCTCCCGAACCATCCGACCAAACTATCCAACCCGACCGTCCCGGACCCTCCAAATTGTTGGTCCCGAACCATCTGACCAAATCGTCCAACCTGACCGTCTCGGACCCTCCAAACTGTTGGTCCCGAACCATCCGACCAAACCGTCCAACCCGACCGTCCCGGACCCCCCAAACAGTTGGTCCCCAACCATCCGACCAAACCGTCTAAGCTGACCACCACGGACCCTCCGAACTGTTGGTCCTGAACCATCCGACCAAACCGTCCAACCCGACCGTCCCGAAACAGCCCAAACGGTCCGTCCTGAAGAAGGTCCTGATCTCCTCCAGTTGTCCCGAACCATCCGACCAAACCGTCCAACCCGACCGTCCCGGAACATCCAAACGGTCCGTCCGGAAGAAGGTCCGGCTCTCCTCTAGTTCTCCCGAATCATCCGATCAAACATTTCAACCCGACCGTCCCGGACCCTCCAAACTGTTGGTCCCAAATCATCCGACAAAATCATGCAACCCGACCGTTTCGGACCTTCCAAACGGTCCGTCCGGAAGAAGGTCCGGTTCTCCACTAGTTCTCCCGAACCGTCTGACCAAACCATCCAACCCGACCGTCCCGGACCCTCCAAACTGTTGGTCCCGAACCGTCCGACCAAACCGTCCAACCCGACCGTCTTGGACCCTCCAAACTGTTGGTCCAGAACCATCCGACCAAACCGTCCAACCCGACCGTCCCAGACCCTCCAAACTGTTGGTCCCGAACCATCCCACCAAACCGTCCAACCCGACCACCACGGACCCTCCGAACTGTTGGTCCCGAACCATCTGACCAAACCGTCCAACGCGACCGTCTCAGACCGTCCAAAGTGTTGGTCCCGAACCATCCGACCAAACCGTCCAACTCGACCGTCCCGGACATTCCAAACGGTCCGTCCGGAAGAAGGTCCGGTTCTCCTCTAGTTCTCCCGAACCATCCGACCAAACCATCCAACCCGACCGTCCCGGAGCCTCCAAACTGTTGGTCCCGAACCATCCGACAACACCGTCCAGCCCGACTGTCTAGGACCCTCCAAATTGTTGGTCCCGAATCATCCGATCAAATCATGCAACCCGACCGTCTCGGTCCCTCCAAACTATTGGTCCCGACCTGCCCAACCAAACCGTCCAACCCGATCGTCCCGGAACTTTCAAACGGTCCCTTCCGGAAGAAGGTCCTGATCTCCTCTTGTTGTCCTGAACCATCCGACCAAACCGCCCAACCCGACCGTCCCGGACTCTCCAAACTGCTCGTCCCGAATAATCCGACCAAATCATGCAACCCGACCGTCCCGGACCTTCCAAACGGCCCGTCCGGAAGAAGGTACGGTTCTCCTCCAGTTCTCCCGAACCATCCGACCAAACCATCCAACCGTCCAACCCGGCAGTCCCGGACCCTCCAAACTGTTGGCCCCGAACCATCCGACCAGACCGTCCAACCCGACCGTCCCGGACCTTCCAAACGGTTCGTCCGGAAGAAGGTCCGGCTCTCCTCTAGTTCTCCCGAACCATCCGACCAAACCATCCAACCTGACCGTCCCGGAACCTCCAAACTGTTGGTCCCAAACCATCCGACCAAACCGTCCGACCCGACCGTCTTGGACCCTCCAAACTGTTGGTCCGAAACCATCCGACCAAACCGTCGCAGCCGACCGTCCCGGACCCTCCAAACTGTTGGTCCCGAAACATCCCACCAAACCGTCCAAACCGACCATCTCGGGCCCTTCAAACTGTTAGTCCTGAACCATCCGACCAAACCGTCCAACCCGACCGTCCCGGAACTTCCAAACGGTCCTTCCGAAAGAATGTCCGGATCACCTCTAGTGGTCCGGGCCCTCCAAACTATTGGTCCCAAACCATCCGACCAAACAGTCCAACCCGACCATCCTGGACCTTCCAAACGGTCCGTCCGGAAGAAGGTCCGGCTCTCCTCTAGTTCTCCCGAACCATCCGACGAAACAATCCAACCCGACCGTCCCAGACCGTCCAAACTGTTGGTCCCGAACCATCCAGCCAAACCGTCCAATCCAACCGTCTCGGACTGTCCAAACTGTTGGTCCCGAACCATCCGACCAAAACCGTCCAACCCAACCGTCTCAGACCCTCCAAACTGGTGGTCCCGAACCATCCGACCAAACCGTCCTACCCGACTGTCCTGGAACTTCCTAATGGTCCGTCCGGAAGGTCTAGATCTCCTCTTATTGTCCCAAACCATCCGAGGTAACCGTCTACCAGACCGTCCAGGACCTTTCAAATGGTCCGTCCGGAAGAGGGTCCATTTCTCCTCTAGTTCTCCCGAACCATCCGACCAAACCATCCAGCCCAACCGTCCCGGACCCTGCAAACTGTTGGTCCCGAACCATCCGACCAATCCGACCGTCTCGTACCCTCCGAACTTTCGGTCCCGCACCATCCGACCAAACCGTCCAAACTGACCTCCCGGACCCCCCATACCGTTTGTCCCAAACCATACGACCAAACCGTCCACCCCGACCGTCCCGGACCTTCCAAACGGTCCGTCTGGACGAAGGTCCGGTTCTACTCTAGTTCTCCCGAACCATCCGACCAAACCGTCCAACCCGACCGTCTCGGACCCACCAAACTGTTCGTCCCGAACTATCCGACCAAACCGTCCACCCGACCGTCCCGGACCCTCCAAATTGTTGGTCCCGAAGCATCCGACCATACAATCCAACCCGACCGTCCCGGACCCTGCAAACTGTTGGTCTCGAACCATCCGAACAAACCGTCCAACCAGACCTTCTCGGACCCTCCAAACTGTTGGTCCCGAACCATCCGAACAAACCGTACAACCAGACCTTCTCGGACCCTCCAAACTGCTGGTCCCGAATCATCCGACCAAATCATGCAAGCCGACCATCCCGGACCTTCCAAACGGTCCGTCCGGAAGAAGGTCCGGTTCTCCTCTAGTTCTCCCGAACCATCCGACCAAACCATCTGACCCGACCGTCCCGGACCCTCCAAACTGTTGGTCCCGAACCATCCGACCCAACCGTCCAACCCGACCGTCTCGGACCCTCCAAACTGTTGGTCCCGAACCGTCCGACCAAACCGTCCCACCCGACCGTTCCGAAGCATCCAAACGGTCTGTCCGGAAGAAGGTCCTGAACCATCCGACCAAACCGTCCAACCTGACTGTCCCAGACCTTCCAAACGGTCCGTCTGGAAGAAGTTCCGGTTCTCCTCTAGTTCTCCCGCACCATCCAACGAAACCGTCCAACCCGACCATCTCGGGCCCTCCAAACTGTTAGTCCTGAACCATCCGACCAAACCGTCCAACCCGACCGTCCCGGAACTTCCAAACGGTCCGTCCGAAAGAAGGTCCGGATCTCCTCTAGTTGTCCCGGGCCCTCCAAACTAACTGTCCCAAACCAACCGACCAAACAGTCCAACCCGACCATCCTGGACCTTCCAAACGGTCCGTCCGGAAGAAGGTCCGGCTCTCCTCTAGTTCTCCCGAACCATCCGACCAAACAATCCAACCCGACCGTCCCGGACCGTCCAAACTGTTGGTCGCGAACCATCCAGCCAAACCCTCTCGGACCCTCCAAACCGTTGGTCCCGAACCGTCCGACTAAACCGTCCAACCCGACCGTCCCGAAACTTCCAAACGGTCTGTCTGGAATAAAGTCCGGATGTCCTCTAATTGTCCCGAACCATCCGACCAAACCGTCCAAACCCGACCACCCCGGACCCTCCGAACTGTTGGACCCGAACCATCCGATGAAAACCATCCTACCCGACCGTCTCGGACCCTCCAAAGTGTTGGTCCCCAACCGTCCGACCAAACCATCCAACCTGACCGTCCCAAAACATCCAAACGGTCCATCTGGAAGAAGGTCCTGATCTCCTCTAGTTGTCCCGAACCATCCGACCAAACAGTTCAACCCGACCGACCCGGACCTTCAAAACGGTCCATCTGCAAGAAGGCCCGGTTCTCCTCTAGTTCTCCCAAACCATCCGACCAAACTGTCCAACCCGACCAATTCGGGCCCTCCAAACTGTTAGTCCCGAACCATCCGACCAAACCGCCCAACCCGACCGTCCCGGAACTTCCAAACGGTCCGTCCGGAACAAGGTTCGGATCTCCTCTAGTTGTCCCGAACCATCCAACCAAACCGTCCAACCCGACCGTCTCAGACACTCCAAATTGATTGTCCCGAACCATCCGACCAAACCGTCCAACGCGACCGTCCCGGACCCTCCAAACTGTTGGTCCCGAACCATCCGACCAAACCGTCCAACCCGACCGTCCCGGACCCTACAAACTGTTGGTCCCGAACCATCCGACCAAACCGTCCAACCCGTCCGTCTCGGACCCTCCAAACTGTTGGTCCCGAACCATCCGACCAAACCGTCCAACCCGACTGTTCCGGACTCTCCAAATTGTTGGTCCCGAATCATCCGACCGAATCATGCAACCTGACCGTCCCGGACCTTCCAAACGGTCCGTCCGAAAGAAGACCATTTCTCCTCTAGTTCTCCTGAACCATCCGACCAAACCATCCAACCCGACCGTCCCGGACCCTCCATACTGTTGGTCCCGGATCATCCGACCAAACCGTCCAACCCGACCGTCTTGGACCCCGAAAACTGTTGGTCCCGAACCATCCGACCAAACAGTCCAACCCAACCGTCCCGGGCCGTCCAAACTATTGGTCCCAAACCATCCAACCACACCGTCTAACCCGACCATCCCAGAACTTCCAAACAGTCCATCCGGAAGAAGGTCCGGATCTCCTCTAGTTGTCCCGAACCATCCGACCAAACCATTCAACCCAACCACCCGGACCCTCCGAACTGTTGGACCCGAACCATCCGACCAAACCATCCAACCCGACCGTCTCGGACCCTCCAAACTGTTGGTCCCGAACCGTCCGACCAAACCGTCCAACCCGACCGTCCCGAAACTTCAAAACGGTCCATCTGGAAGAAGGTCCTGGTCTCCTCTAGTTGTCCCGAACCATCCAACCAAACCGTCCAACCCGACCGTCCCGGACCGTCCAAACTGTTGCTTCCAAACCATCCGACCAAACCGTCCATCCCGACCGTCTGGGACCCTCCAAACTGTTGGTCCCGAACCATCCGACCAAATCGTCCAACCTAACCGTCCCGGGCCCTCCAAACTATTGGTCCCAAACCATCCGACGAAACCGGTCAACCCGACTGTCCCGGACCTTCCAAACGGTCCGTCCGAAAGAAGGTCCGGCTCTCCTCTAGTTCTGCCGAACCATCCGAAAAAACCATCCAACCCGACCGTCCCGGACCCTCCAAACTGTTGGTCCCGAACCATTCGACCAAACCGTCCAACCCGTCCTTCTTGGACCCTCAAAACTGTTGGTCCTGAACCATCCGACCAAACCGTCCAACCCGACCGTTCCGGACCCTCCAAACTGTTGGTCCCGAACCATCCCACCAAACCGTCCAACCCGACCACCACGGACAATCCGAACTATTGGTCCCGAACCGTCCGACCAAACCGACCAACCCGACCGTCCTGAAACTTCCAAACGGTCCGACCGGAGGAAGGTCCCGATCGCCTTGAGTTGTCCCGAACCATCCGACCAAACCATCCAACCCAACAGTCTCGGACCCTCCAAACTGTTGGTCCCGAACCATCCGACCAAACCATCCAACCCGACTATCCTGGAACTTTCTAATGGTCCGTCCAGAAGGTCTAGATCTCCTCCAATTGTCCCAAACCATCCGAGCGAACCGTCCAACCCGACCGTCCAGGACCTTTCAAATGGTCCGTCCGGAAGAAGGTCTAGATCTCCTCTAATTGCCCCGAACCATCCGACCAAACCGTCCACCCGACCGTCTCTGACTCTCCAAACTGTTGGTCCCGAACCATCCGACCAAACCGTCCAACCCGACCGTCCCGGACCCTCCAAACTGTTGGTCCCGAACCACCCGACCAAACCGTCCAACCCGACCGTCTCGGACGTTCCAAACTGTTGGTCCCGAACTGTCCGACCAAGCTGACCAACCCGACCGTCCCGAAACTTCCTAATGGACCGTCTGGAAGAAGGTCCGGATCTCCTCTAGTTGTCCCGAACCATCCGACCAAACCATCCAACCCGACCACCCCGGACCCTCCGAACTGCTGGACCCGAACCATCCAACCAAACCATCCAACCCGACCATCTCGGACCCTCCAAACTGTTGGTCCCGAACCGTCCGACCAAACCGTCCAGCCCGACCGTCCCGAAACATCCAAACGGTCCGTCCGGAAGAAGGTCCTGATCTCCTCTAGTTGTCCCGAACCATCCGACTAAACCGTCCAACCCGACCGTCCCGGACCTTCCAAACGGTCCGTCTGGAAGAAGGTCCGGTTCTCCTCTAGTTCTCCCGAACCATCCGACCAAACGGTCCAACCAAAACCGTCCAACCCGACCGTTTCGGACCCTCCAAACCGTTGGTCCCGAACCATCCGACCAAACCATCCAACCCGACTGTCCTGGAATTTCCTAATGGTCCGTCTGGAAGGTCTAGCTCTCCTCTAATTGTCCCAAACCATCCGAGCTAACCGTCCAACCTGACCGTCCAGGACCTTTCAAATGGTCCGTCCGGAAGAATGTCCTGATCTCCTCTAGTTGTCCCGAACCATCTGACCAAGCCGTCCAACCCGACCGTACCGAACCTTCCAAACGGTCCGTTCGGAAGAAGCTCCGGCTCTCCTCTAGTTCTCCCGAATCATCCGACCAAACAATCCAACCAGAACGTCCCGGACCCTCCAAACTATTGGTCCCAAACCATCCGACCAAACCGTCCAACCCGACCGTCCCGGACCCTCCAAACTGTTGGTCCTGAATCATCCGACCAAATCATGCAACCCGGCCGTCTCGGACCTTCCAAACGGTCCGTCCAGAAGAAGGTCCGGTTCTCCTCTAGTTCTTCCGAATCATTCGACCAAACCATCCAACTCGACCGTCCCGGACCCTCCAAACTGTTGGTCCCGAACCATCCGACCACACCGTCCAACCCGACCGTCTCGGACCCTTCAAACTGTTGGTCCGGAACCATGCAACCAAACCGTCCAACCCGACCGTCCCGGACCTTCCAAATGGTCCGTTCGGAAGAAGGTCCGGTTCTCCTCCAGTTCTCCTGAACCATCTGACCAAACCGTCCAACCCGATCGTCTCGGACCCTCCAAACTGTTGGTCCCGAACCATCCGGCCAAACCGTCCCGGACCCTCCAAATTGTTGGTCCCGAACTAGACGACCAAACCGTCGAACCCGACCGTCCCGGACCTTCCGAACGGCCCATCCGGAAGAAGATCCGGATCTCCTCTAGTTCTCCCGAACCATCCGACCAAACCGTCCAACCCGACCGTCCCGGACCTTCCAAACGGTCCATCTGGAAGACGGGCCGGTTCTCCTCCTGTTCTACCGAACCATCCTACCAAACCGTCCAACCCGATCGTCCTGGACCGTCCAAACTATTGGTTCCGAACCATCCGACCAAACCGTCCAACCCGACCGTCCCGGAATTTCGAAACGGTCCGTCCGGAAGATGGTCCGGATCTCCTCTAATTGTCCCGAACCATCCAACCAAACTGTCCAACCCGACCGTCCCGGACCGTCCAAACTATTGGTTCCTAACCATCCGACCAAACCGTCCATCCCGACCATCTGGGACCCTCCAAACTGTTGGCCCCGAACCATCCGACCAGACCGTCCAACCCGACCGTCCCGGACCTTCCAAACGGTTCGTCCGGAAGAAGGTCCGGCTCTCCTCTAGTTCTCCCGAACCATCCGACCAAACCATCCAACCTGACCGTCCCGGAACCTCCAAACTGTTGGTCCCAAACCATCCGACCAAACCGTCCGACCCGACCGTCTTGCACCTTCCAAACGGTCCGTCCGGAAGAAGGTCCGGCTCTCCTCTAGTTCTCCCGAACCATCCGACCAAACAATCCAACCCGACCGTCCCAGACCGTCCAAACTGTTGGTCCCGAACCATCCAGCCAAACCGTCCAATCCAACCGTCTCGGACCCTCCAAACTGTTGGTCCCGAACCGTCCGACTAAACCGTCCAACCCGACCGTCCCGAAACTTCCAAACGGACTGTCTGGAATAAAGTCCGGATGTCCTCTAATTGTCCCGAACCATCCGACCAAACCATCCAACCCGACCACCCCGGACCCTCCGAACTGTTCGACCCGAACCATCCGATGAAAACCATACAACCCGACCGTCCCAAAACATCCAAACGGTCCGTCTGGAAGAAGGTCCTGATCTCCTCTAGTTGTCCCGAACCATCCAACCAAACCGTCCAACCCGACCGTCTCAGACACTCCAAATTGTTTGTCCCGAACCATCCGACCAAACCGTCCAACGCGACCGTCCCGGACCCTCCAAACTGTTGGTCCCGAACCATCCGACCAAACCGTCCAACCCGACCGTCCCGAACCCTACAAACTGTTGGTCCCGAACCATCCGACCAAACCATCCAACCCATCCGTCTCGGACCCTCCAAACTATTGGTCCCGAACCATCCGACCAAACCGTCCAACCCGACTGTCCCGGACTCTCCAAATTGTTGGTCCCGAATCCTCCGACTGAATCATGCAACCCGACCGTCCCGGACCTTCCAAACGGTCCGTCCGGAAGAAGACCATTTCTCCTCTAGTTCTCCTGAACCATCCGACCAAACCATCCAACCCGACCGTCCCGGACCCTCCATACTGTTTATCGACCATCCGACCAAACGGTCCAACCCGACCGTCTTGGACCCTGAAAACTGTTGGTCCCGAACGATCCGACCAAACAATCCAACCCGACCGTCCCGGGCCCTCCAAACTGTTGGTCCCGAACCATCCGACCAAACCATCCGACCCGACCGTCTCGGACCCTCCAAACTGTTGGTCCCGAACCGTCCGACCAAACCGCCCAACCCGACCGTTCCGAAACTTCAAAACGGTCCATCTGGAAGAAGTTCCTGGTCTCCTCTAGTTGTCCCGAACCATCCAACCAAACCGTCCAACCCAACCGTCCCGGACCGTCCAAACTGTTGGTTCCAAACCATCCGACCAAACCGTCCATCCCGACCGTTTGGGACCCTCCAAACTGTTGGTCCCGAACCATCCGACGAAACCGGCCAACCCGACTGTCCCGGACCTTCCAAACGGTCCGTCCGAAAGAAGGTCCGGCTCTCCTCTAGTTCTCCCGAACCATCCGACCAAACCATCCAACCCGACCGTCCCGGACCCTCCAAACTGTTGGTCCCGAACCATCCGACCAAACCGTCCAACCCGTCCGTCTTGGACCCTCAAAACTGTTGGTCCTGAACCATCCGACCAAACCGTCCAACCCGACCGTTCCGGACCCTCCAAACTGTTGGTCCTGAACCATCCCACCAAACCGTTCAACCCGACCACCACGGACAATCCGAACTATTTGTCCCGAACCATTCGACCAAACCGTCCAACCCGACCGTCTTGGACCCTCCAAACTGTTGGTCCCGAACCGTCCGACCAAACCGACCAACCCGACCGTCTCGAAACTTCCAAACGGTCCGACCCAACCGTCCAACCCAACAGTCTCGGACCCTCCAAACTGTTGGTCCCGAACCATCCGACCAAACCGTCCAACCCGAATATCCTGGAACTTTCTAATGGTCCGTCCAGAAGGTCTAGATCTCCTCCAATTTTCCCAAACCATCCGAGCGAACCGTCCAACCCAACCGTCCAGGACCTTTCAAATGGTCCGTCCGGAAGAAGGTCTAGATCTCCTCTAATTGTCCCCAACCATCCGACCAAACCGTCCACTCGACCATCTCTGACTCTCCAAACTGTTGGCCCCGAACCATCCGACCAAACCGTCCAACCCGACCGTCCCGGACCCTCCAAACTGTTGGTCCCGAACCATCCGACCAAACCGTCGAACCCGACCGTCCCAGACCTTCCAAACGGTCCGTCCGGAAGAAGGTCCGGCTCTCCTCTAGTTCTCCCGAATCATCCGACCAAAGGATCCAACCCGACCATCCCGGACCCTCCAAACTGTTGGTCCCGAACCACCCGACCAAACCGTCCAACCCGACCGTCTCGGACCTTCCAAACTACTGGTCCCGAACCGTCCGACCAAGCTGACCAACCCGACCGTCCCGAAACTTCCAAATGGACCGTCCGGAAGAAGGTCCGGATCTCCTCTAGTTGTCCCGAACCATCCGACCAAACCATCCAACCTGACCACCCCGGACCCTCCGAACTGCTGGACCCGAACCATCCAACCAAACTATCCAACCCGACCGTCTCAGACCCTCCAAACTGTTGGTCCCGAACCATCCGACCAAACCGTCCAGCCCGACCGTCCCGAAACATCCAAATGGTCCGTCCGGAAGAAGGTCCTGATCTCCACTAGTTGTCCCGATCCATCCGACCAAACCGTGCAACCCGACCGTCCCGGACCTTCCAAACGGTCCGTCTGGAAGAAGGTCCGGTTCTCCTCTAGTTCTACCGAACCATCCGACCAAACCGTCCAACCCGACTGTCCTGGAACTTCCTAATGGTCCGTCTGGAAGGTCTAGCTCTCCTCTAATTGTCCCAAACCATCCGAGCTAACCGTCTAACCCGACCCTCCAGGACCTTTCAAATGGTCCGTCCGGAAGAATGTCCTCCTCTAGTTGTCCCGAACCATCTGACCAACCCGTCCAACCCGACCGTGCCGAACCTTCCACACGGTCCGTCCGGAAGAAGCTCCGGCTCTCCTCTAGTTCTCCCGAATCATCCGACCAAACAATTCAACCAGAACGTCCCGGACCCTCCAAACTGTTGGTCCCAAACCATCCGACCAAACCGTCCAACCCGACCGTCCTGGACCCTCCAAACTGTTGGTCCCGAATCATCCGACCAAATCATGCAACCCGGCCGTCTCGGACCTTCCAAACGGTCCGTCCGGAAGGAGGTCCGGTTCTCCTCTAGTTCTTCCGAACCATCCGACCAAACCATTCAACTCGACCGTCCCGGACCCTCCAAACTGTTGGTCCCGAACCATCCGACCACACCGTCCAACCCGACCGTCTCAGACCCTCCAAACTGTTGGTCCGGAACCATCCAACCAAACCGACCAACCCGATCGTCTCGGACCCTCCAAACTGTTGGTCCCGAACCGTCCGACCAAACCGTCCCGGACCCTCCAAATTGTTGGTCCCGAACTAGACGACCAAACCGTCGAACCCGACCGTCCCGGACCTTTCAAACGGTCCATCTGGAAGACGGGCCGGTTCTCCTCTAGTTCTCCCGAACCATCCTACCAAACCGTCCAACCCGACCGTTTCGGGCCCTCCAAACTGTTAGTCCCGAACCATCCGACCAAACCGTCCAACTCGACCGTCCCGGAACTTCCAAACGGTCCGTCCGGAAGATGGTCCGGATCTCCTCTACTTGTGCCGAACCATCCAACCAAACCGTCCAACCCGACCGTCCCGGACCGTCCAAACTATTGGTTCCGAACCATCCGACCAAACCGTCCATCCCGACCGACCGGGACCCTCCAAACTGTTGGCCCCGAACCATCCGACCAAACCGTCCGACCCGACCGTCCCGGACCTTCCAAACGGTTCGTCCGGAAGAAGGTCCGGCTCTCCTGTAGTTCACCCGAACCATCCAACCAAACCATCCAACCTGACCGTCCCGTAACCTCCAAACTGTTGGTCCCAAACCATCTGACCAAACCGTCCGACCCGACCGTCTTGGACCCTCCAAACTGCTGGTCCGAAACCATCCGACCAAACCGTCGCACCCGACCATCCCGGACCCTCTAAACTGTTGGTCCCGAAACATCCCACCAAACCGTCCAACCCGACAACCACGGACCCTCCGAACTGTTGGTCCCGAACCGTCCGACCAAACCGTCCAACCCGACCATCTCGGACCCTCCAAACTGTTGGTCCCGAACCGTCGGACAAAACCGACCAAAGCGACCGTCCCGAAACTTCCAAGCGGTCCGTCCGGAAGAAGGTCTCGGTCTCCTCCAGATGTCGCGAACCATCCGACCAAACCGTCCAACCCGACCGTCCCGGAACTTCCAAACGGTCCGTCCGGAAGAAGGTCCGGATCTCCTCTTGTTGTCCCGAACCATCCGACCAAACCGTCCAACCCAACCGTCTCGGACCTTCCAAATTGTTGGTCCCGAACCATCCGACCAAACCGTCCAACCCAACCGTCTCGGACCCTCCAAACTGTTGGTCCCGTATCATCCGACCAAACCGTCCCGGACCTTCCAAACCGTCCAACCCGACCGTCTCGGACCTTCCAAACTGTTGGTCCCGTATCATCCGACCAAACCGTCCAACCCGACCGTCCCGGAACTTCCAAACGGTCCATCCGAAAGAAGGTCCGGATCTCCTCCAGTTGTCCCAAACCATCCAACCAAACCGTCCAACCCGTCCGTCTCAGACCCTCGAAACTGTTGGTCCCGAACCATCCGACCGAACCGTCCAACACAACCGTCTCGGACCCTCCAAATCGTTGGTCCCGAACCCTCCGACCAAACTGACAAACCCGACCGCCCCGAAACATCCAAACGGTCCATCCGGAAGAAGGTCCCGATCTTCTCTAGTTGTCCTGAACCATCAGACCAAACCGTCCAACCCGACCGTCCAGCAACTTCCAAACGGTCCGTCCGGAAGAAGGTCCAGATCTCCTCTTGTTGTCCCGAACCATCCGACCAAACCGTCCAACCCAACCGTCTCGGAACCTCCACACTGTTGGTCCCGAACCATCCGACCAAACCATCCAACCCGACTGTCCTGGAACTTCCTCATGGTTCGTCCGGAAGGTCTAGATCTCCTCTAAATGTCCCAAACCATCCAAGCTAACCGTCCAACCCGGCCGTCCAGGACCTTTCAAATGGTCCGTCCGGAAGAAGGTCCGGTTCTCATCTAGTTCTCCCGAACCATCCGACCGAACCATCCAAACCAACCTTCCCGGACCCTCCAAACTGTCGGTCCCGAACCATCTGACCAAACAGTCCAAACTGACCGCCCGGACCCTCCAAACCGTTGGTCCCGAACAATCCGACCAAATCATCCAACCCGACCGTCCCGGACCTTCCAAACGGTCCGTTCGGAAGAAGGTGCGGTTCTCCTGTAGTTCTCCCGAACCATCCGACCAAACCGTCCAACCCGACCGTCTCGGACCCTCCAAACTGTTGGTCCCGAATCATCAGACCAAGCCGTCCAACATGACCGTCTCGGACGCTCCAAACTGTTGGTCCCGAACTATCCGACCAAACCATCCACCCGACCGTCCCGGACCCTCCAAACTGTTGGTCCCAAACAATCCGACCAAACCGTCCAACCCGACCGTCCCGGACCTTCCAAACGGTCTGTCCGGAAAAAGCTCCGGATCTCCTCTAGTTGTCCCGAATCATCCAACCAAACCGTCCAACCCGACCGTCCCGAACCATCCGACCAAACCGTCCATCCCGACCGTCGGGGACCCTCCAAACTGTTGGTCCCGAACCATCCGACCAAACCGTCCAACCTGACCGTCCCGGGCCCTCCAAACTATTGGTCCGAAACCCTCCGACCAAACCGTACAACCCGACCGTCCCGGACCTTCCAAACGGTCTGTCCGGAAGAAGGTCCGGCTCTCCTCTAGTTCTCCCGAACCATCCGACCAAACCATCCAACCCGACCGTCCCGGACCCTCCAAACTGTTGGTCCTGAACCATCCGACCAAACCGTCCAACCCGACCGTCTTGGACCCTCGAAACTGTTGGTCCCGAACCATCGGACCAAACCGTCCCACCAAACTGACCAACCCGATCACCATGAACCCTCCGAACTGTTGGTCCCGAACCATCCGACCAAACCGTCCAACCCGACCATCTCGGACAATCCAAACTGTTGGTCCCGAACCGTACGACAAAACCGACCAACCCGACCGTCCCGAAACATCCAAACGGTCCGTCCGGAAGAAGGTCCCGATCTCCTCTAGTTGTCCTGAACCATCAGACCAACCGTCCAACCCGACCATCCAGGAACTTCAAAACGGTCCGTCCGGAAGATGGTCCGGCTCTCCCCTAGTTGTCCCGAAGCATCCGACCAAGCAATCCAACCCGACCGTCCGGGACCCTCCAAACTGTTGGTCCCGAACCATCCGACCAAACCGTCCAACCCAACCGTCTCGGACCCTCCAAACTGTTGGTCCCGAACCATCCGACCAAACCGTCCAACCCGACTGTCCTGGAACTTCCTAATGGTCCGTCCGGATGGTCTAGATCTCCTCTAATTGTCCCAAACCATCCGACCTAACCGTCCAGCCCGACCGTCCAGGACCTTTCAAATGGTCCGTCCGGAAGAAGGTCCATTTCTCCTCTAGTTCTCCCGAACCATCCGACCAAATCATCCAACCCAACCGTCCCGGACCCTCCAAACTGTTGGTCCCGAACCATCCGACCAAAACCGACCAATCCAACCGTCCCGAAACTTCCAAATGGACCGTCCGGAAGAAGGTCCGGATCTCCTCTAGTTGTCCCGAACCATCCGACCAAACCATCCAACCCGACCGTCTCAGACCCTCCAAACTGTTGGTCCCGAACCGTCCGACCAAACCGTGCAACCCGGCCGTCCCGGACCTTCCAAACGGTCCGTCTGGAAGAAGGTCCGGTTCTCCTCTAGTTCTCCCAAACCATCCGACCAAACCGACCAACCCGACCGTCCCGGACCGTCCAAACTGTTGGATCCGAACCATCCGACCAAATCGTCCATCCCGACCGTCGGGGACCCTCCAAACTGTTGGTCCCGAACCATCCGACCAAACCGTCCAACCTGACCGTCCCGGGCCCTCCAAACTATTGGTCCGAAACCATCCGACCAAACCGTCCAACCCGACCGTCCAGGACATTCCAAACGGTCCGTCCGGAAGAAGGTCTGGCTCTCCTCTAGTTCTCCTGAACCATCCGACCAAACCATCCAACCCGGCCGTCCCGGACCCTCCAAACTGTTGGTCCCGAACCATCCGACCAAACCGTCCAACCCGACCGTCTTGGACCCTCGAAACTGTTGGTCCTGAACCATCCGACCAAACCGTCCAACCCGACCGTCCCGGACATTTCAAACTGTTGGACCCGAACCATCCCACCAAACTGACCAACCCGACGACCACGGACCCTCCGAACTGTTGGTCCCGAACCATCCGACAAAACCGACCAACCCGACCGTCCCGAAACATCCAAACGGTCCGTCCGGAAGAAGGTCCCGATCTCCTCTCGTTGTCCTGAACCATCAGACCAAACCATCCAACCCGACCATCCAGGAACTTCCAAACGGTCCGTCCGGAAGATGGTCCGGCTCTCCCCTAGTTCTCCCGAAGCATCCGACCAAGCAATCCAACCCGACCGTCCTGGGCCCTCCAAACTGTTGGTCCCGAACCATCCGACCAAACCGTCCAACCCAACCGTCTCGGACCCTCCAAACTGTTGGTCCCGAACCAACCGACCAAACCGTCTAACCCGACCGTCTCGGACCCTCCAAACTGTTGGTCCCGAACCATCCGACCAAACCGTCCAACCCGACTGTCCCGGACTGTCCAAATTGTTGGTCCCGAAGCATCCGACCGAATCATGCAACCCGACCGTCCCGGACCTTCCAAACGGTGGCTCCCGAACCATCCGACCAAACCGTCCACCCGACCGTCCCGGACCCTCCAAACTGTTGGTCCCGAACCATCCGACCAAACCGTCGAACCCGACCGTCCCGGACCTTCCAAACGGTCCGTCCAGAAGACGGTCCGGCTCTCCTCTAGTTCTCCCGAAGCATCCGACCAAACAATCCAACCTGACCGTCCCAGACCCTCCAAACTGTTGGTCCCGAACCATCCGAACAAACCGTCCAACTAGACCGTCTCGGACCGTCCAAACTGTTGGTCCCGAACCATCCGAACAAACCATCCAACCAGACCGTCTCGGACCCTCCAAACTGTTGGTCCCGAATCATCCGACCAAATGATGCAACCCGACCGTCCCGGACCATCCAAACGGTCCGTCCGCAAGAAGGTCCGGTTGCCCTATAGTTCTCCCGAACCATCCAACCAAACCATCCGACCCGACCATCCCGGACCCTCCAAACTATTGGTCCCGAACCATCCGACCAAACCGTCGAATCCAACCGTCTCGGACCCCTCCAAACTGTTGGTCCCGAACCATCGGACCAAACCATCCAAACTGACCTCCCGGACCCTCCAAAGCGTTGGTCCTGAACCATCCGACCAAACCGTCCACCCCGACCATCCCGAACCTTCAAACGGTCCGTCCGGAAGAAGGTCCGGTTCTCATCTTGTTCTCTCGAACCATCCGACCAAACCGTCCAACCCGACCGTCTCGGACCCTCCAAACTGTTGGTCCCGAACCATCCGAACAAAACGTCCTACCAGACCGTCTCGGACCCTCCAAACTGTTGGTACCGAACCATCCGAACAAACCGTCCAACCAGACCGTCCAACCAAACCGTCCAACCCGACTGTCCCAGACTCTCCAAATTGTTGGTCCCGAATCATCCGCCCAAATCATGCAGCCCGACCGTCCAGAACCTTCCAAATGGTCCGTCCGGAAGAAGGTCCAGCTCTCCTCTAGTTCTGCCGAACCATCCGACCAAACCATCCAACCCTACCGTCCCGGACCCTACAAACTATTGGTCCCGAACCATCCGACCAAACCGTCCAACCCGACCGTCCCGAAACTTCCAAACGGTCCGTCTAGAAGAAGGTCCTGATCTCCCCTAGTTGTCCCGAACCTTCCGACCAAACCGTCCAACCCGACCGTCCCGGACTGTCCGAACCCTTGGTTCCGAACCGTCCGACTAAACCGTCCATCCCGACCGTCTGGGACCTTCCAAACTGTTGGTCCCGAACCATCCGACCGAACCGTCCAGCCCGACCGTCCCGGACCCTACAAACTGTTGGTCCCGAACCATCCGACCAAACCATCTAACCCGACTGTCCCGGACCCTCCAAACTCTTGGTGCCGAACCATCCGACCAAACCGTCCAACCCGACTGTCCCGGACACCCCAAATTGTTGGTCCCGAATCATCCGACCAAATCATGCAACCCGACCGTCCCGGACCTTCCAAACGGGCCATCCGGAAGAAGGTCCGGTTCCCCTCTAGTTCTCTCGAACCATCCGACCAAACCATCTAACCCGACCGTCCCGGACCCTCCAAACTGTTGGTGCCGAACCATCCGACCAAACCGTCCAACCCGACCATCCCGGACCCTCCAAACTGTTGGTCCCGAACCGTCCGACCAAACCGTCCAACCCAACCGTCCCGAAACGTTCAAATGGTTCGTCCGGAAGAAGGTCCGGATCTCCTCTAGTTGTCCCGAACCATCCGACCAAGCCATCCAACCCAACCACCCCGGACCCTCCGAACTGTTGGACCCGAACCATCCGACCAAACCGTCCAACCCAACCGTCCCGAAATATCCAAACGGTCCGTCTGGAAGAAGGTTCTGATCTCCCCTAGTTGTCCCGAACCATCTAACCAAACCGTCCAACCCGACCGTCCCGGACCGTCCAAACTATTGTTCCGAACCATCCGACCAAACTGTCCATCCCAAACTGTCCAACCTGACCGTCCCGGGCCCTCCAAACTGTTGGTCCCGAACCATCCGACCAGACCATCCAACCCGACTGTCCTGGAACTTCCTAATGCTCCGTCCGGAAGGTCTAGATCTACTCTAATTGTCCCAAACCATCCGAGCTAACCGTCCAACCCGACCGTCCAAGACCATTCAAATGGTCCGTTCGGAAGAAGGTCCGGTTCTCCTCTAGTTCTCCCGAACCATCCGACCAAACCATCCAACCCAACCGTCCCGGACCCTCCAAACCGTTGGTCCCGAACCATCTGACCAAACCGTCTACCCGACCGTCCCGGACGTTCCAAACGGTCCGTCCGGAAAAAGGTCCGGTTCTCCTCTAGTTCTCCCGAACCATCCGACCAAACCGTCCAAGCCGACCGTCTCGGACCCTCCAAACTGTTGGTCCCGAACAATCCGACCAAAACCGTCCAACCCGACCTCCCGGACCTTCCAAACGGTACGTCCGGAAGATGCTCCGGTTCTCCTCTAGTTCCCCCGAATCATCCAACCAAACCGTCCAACCCGACCGTCCCGGACCATCCAAACTGTTGGTTCCGAACCATCCGACCAAACCGTCTATCCCAACCGTCTGGGACCCTCCAAACTGTTGGTCCCGAACCATCCGACCAAACCGTCCAACCTGACCGTCCCGGGCCCTCCAAACTATTGGTCCCAAACCATCCGACCAAACCATCCAACCCGACCGTCCCGGACCTTCCAAACGGTCCGTCCGGAAGAAGGTCCCGATCTCCTTTTGTTGTCCTGAACCATCAGAGCAAACCGTCCAACCCGACCGTCCAGGAACTTCCAAACGGTCCGTCCGGAAGAAGGTCCCGATCTCCTCTTGTTGTCCTGAACCATCCAACCAAACCGTCCAACCCAACCGTCTCGGACCCTCGAAACTGTTGGTCCCGAACCATCCGACCAAACCGTCCAACCCGACTGTCCTGAAACTTCCTAATGGTCCGTCCGGAAGGTCTAGATCTCCTCTAATTGTCCCAAACCATCCGAGCTAACCGTCCAACCCGACCGTCCAGGACCTTTCAAATGGTCCGTCCGGAAGAAGGTCCATTTCTCCTCTAGTTCTCCCGAACCATCCGACCAAACCATCCAACCCAACCGTCCCGGACCCTCCAAACTGTTGGTCCCGAACCATCGGACCAAACCATCCAAACTGACCTCCCGGACCCTCCAAAGCGTTGGTCCCGAACCATCCGACCAAACCGTCCACCCCGACCATCCCGGACCTTCAAACGGTCCGTCCGGAACAAGGTCCGGTTCTCCTCTAGTTCTCCCAAACCATCCGACCAAACCGTCCGACCCGACCGTCTCGGACCCTCCAAACTGTTGGTCCCGAACCATCCGAACAAAACGTCCTACCAGACCGTCTCGGACCCTCCAAACTGTTGGTACCGAACCATCCGAACAAACCGTCCAACCAGACCGTCCAACCAAACCGTCCAACCCGACTGTCCCGGACTCTCCAAATTGTTCGTCCCGAATCATCCAACCAAATCCTGCAGCCCGACCGTCCCGGACCTTCCAAACTGTCCGTCCGGAAGAAGGTCCGGTTCTCCTCTAGTTCTCCCGAACCATCCGACCAAACCATCGAACCCGACCATCCCGGACCCTCCAAACTGTTGGTCCCGAACCATCCGACCAAACCGTCGAACCCGACCGTCCCGGACCCTCCAAACTGTTGGTCCCGAATAATCCGACCAACATCATGCAACCCGACCGTCCCGGACCTTCTAAACGGTCTATCAGCAAGAAGGTCCGATTCTCCACTAGTTCCCCCGAACCATCCGACCAAACCATCGAATCCGACCGTCTCGGACCCTCCAAACTGTCCATCCCGAACCGTCCGACTAATCCATCCACCCCGACCGTCTCGAAACTTCCAAACGGTCCGTCTGGAAGAAGGTCCGGAGCTCCTCTAGTTGTCCCGAACCATCCGACCAAACCGTCCAACCCGACCACCCGGACCCTCCGAACTGTTGGACCCGAGCCATCCGATGAAAACCCGCCAACCCGACCGTCTCGGACCCTCCAAAGTTTTGGTCCCAAACCGTCCGACCAAACCGTCCAACCTGACCGTCCCGGACCCTACAAACTGTTGGTCCCGAACCATCCGACCAAACCGTCTAACCCGACCGTCTCGGACCCTCCAAACTGTTGGTCCCGAACCATCCGACCAAACCGTCCAACCCGACTGTTCCGGACTCTCCAAATTGTTGGTGCCGAAGCATCCGACCGTCCCGGACCTTCCAAACGGTTGCTCCCGAACCATCCGACCAAACCGTCCACCCGACCGTCCCGGACCCTCCAAACTGTTGGTCCCGAACCATCCGACCAAACCGTCGAACCCAACCGTCCCGGACCTTCCAAACGGTCCGTCCAGAAGACGGTCCGGCTCTCCTCTAGTTCTCCCGAAGCATCCGACCAAACAATCCAACCCGACCGTCCCAGAACCTCCAAACTGTTGGTCCCGAACCATCCGAACAAACCGTCCAACTAGACCGCCTCGGACCCTCCAAACTGTTGGTCCCGAACCATCCGAACAAACCATCCAACCAGACCGTCTCGGACCCTCCAAACTGTTGGTCCCGAATCATCCGACCAAATGATGCAACCCGACTGTCCCGGACCATCCAAACGGTCCGTCCGCAAGAAGGTCCGGTTGTCCTATAGTTCTCTCGAACCATCCAACCAAACCAACCGACCCGACCATCCCGGACCCTCCAAACTATTGGTCCCGAACCATCCGACCAAACCGTCGAATCCGACCGTCTCGGACCCTTCCAAACTGTTGGTCCCGAACCGTCCGACTAAACCGTCCAACCCGACCGTCCCGACACATCCAAACGGTCCGTCTGGAAGAAGGTCCGGAGCTCCTCTAGTTGTCCCGAACCTTCCGACCAAACCGTCCAACACGACCACCCCGGACCCTCCGGAGTGTTGGACCCGAACCATCCGATGAAAACCATCCTACCCGACCGTCTCGGACCCTCCAAACTGTTGGTCCCCAACCGTCTGACCAAACCATCGAACCCGACCGTCCCAAAACATCCAAACGGTCCGTCTGGAAGAAGGTCCTGATCTCCTCTAGTTATCCCGAACCATCCGACCAAACCGTCCAACCCGACCGTCCCGGACCTTCAAAACGGTCCATTTGGAAGAAGGCCCGGTTCTCCTCTAGTTCTCCCGAACCATCCGACCAAATTGTCCAACCTGACCCTATCGGGCCCTCCAAACTGTTAGTCCCGAACCATCCGACCAAACCGTCCAACCCGACCGTCCCGGAACTTCCAAACGGTCCGTCCGGAAGAAGGTTCTCCTCTAGTTGTCCCGAACCATCCAACCAAATCGTCCAACCCGACCATCTCAGACACTCCAAACTGTTGGTCCCGAACCATCCGACCAAACTGTACAACCCAACTGTCCTGGAACATCGAAATGGTCCGTCCGGAAGGTCTAGATCTCCTCTAATTGTCCCAAACCATCCGACCAAACCGTCCAACTTGACCGTCCTGGGCCCTCGAAACTATTGGTCCCAGACCATGGGACTAAACCGTCCAACCCGACCATCCCGAACCTTCCAAATGGTCCGTCCGGAAGAAGGTCTAGCTCTGCTCTAGTTCTCCCGAACCATCCGACCAAATCATCCAACCCGACCGTCCCGGACCCTACAAACTGTTGGTCCCGAACCATCCGACCAAACCGTCCAACCCGACCGTCTCGGACCCACCAAACTGTTCGTCCCGATCCATCCGACCAAACCGCCCAACCTGACTGTCCCGGACTCTCCAAATTGTTGGTCCCGACTCATCCGACCAAATCATGCAACCCGACCGTCCCGGACCTTCCAAACGCTCCGTCCGAGAGAAGGTCCGGTTCTCCTCTAGTTCTCCCGAACCATCCGACCAAACCATCCAACCCGACCGCCCCAGACCCTCCAAACTGTTGGTCCCGAACCATCTGACCAAACCGTCCACCCGACCGTCCCGGACCCTCCAAACTGTTGGTCCCGAACCATCCGACCAAACCGTCGAACCAGACCGTCCCGAACCTTCCAAACGGTCCGTCCGGAAGAAGGTCCGGCTCTCCTCTATTTCTGCCGAAGCATCCGAACAAACAATCCAACCCGACCGTCCCGGACCCTCCAAACTGTTGGTCCCGAACCATCCGAACAAAATGTCCAACCAGACCATCTCGGACCCTCCAAACTGTTGGTCCCGAACCATCCGAACAAACCGTCCAACCAGACCGTCTCGGACCCTCCAAACTGTTGGTCCCGAATCATCCGACCAAATCATGCAACCCGACCGTCCCGGAACTTCCAAACGGTCCGTCCGCAAGAAGGTCCGGTTCTCCTCTAGTTCTCCCGAACCTTCCGACCAAACCATCCGACCCGACCGTCCCGGACCCTCCTAACTGTTGGTCCCGAACCATCAGACCAAACCGTCGAATCCGACCGTCTCGGACCCTCCAAACTGTTGGTCCCGAACCGTCCGACAAATCCGTCCACCCTGACCGTCCCGAAACTTCCAAACGGTCCGTCTGGAAGAATGTCCGGAGCTCCTCTAGTTGTCCCGAACCATCCGACCAAACCGTCCGACCCGACCACCCCGGACCCTCCGGTCTGTTGGACCCGAACCATCCGATGAAAACCATCCTACCCGACCGTCTCGGACCCTCCAAACTGTTGGTCCCCAACCGTCTGACCAAACCATCGAACCCGACCTTCCCAAAACATCCAAACGGTCCGTCCAGAAGAAGGTCCTGATGTCCTCTAGTTATCCCGAACCATCCGACCAAACCGACCAACCCGACCGTCCCGGACCTTTAAAACGGTCCATCTGGAAGAAGGCCCGGTTCTCCTCTAGTTCTCCCGAACCATCCGACCAAACCGTCCAACCCGACCATCTCGGGCCCTCCAAACTGTTAGTCCCGAACCATCCGACCAAACCGTCCAACCCGACCGTCCCGAAACTTCCAAACGGTCCGTCCGGAAGAAGGTTCGGATCTCCTCTAGTTGTCCCGAACCATCCAACCAAACCGTCCAACCCGACCGTCTCAGACACTCCAAACTGTTGGTCCCGAACCATCCGACCAAACCGTCCAACCCGACTGTCCTGGAACATCCAAATGGTCCGTCCGGAAGGTCTAGATCTCTTCTAATTGTCCCAAACCATCCGACCAAACCGTCCAACCTGACCGTCCCGGGCCCTCGAAACTATTGGTCCCAGACCATGTGTAATACCCAAATTGTAACGAACTAGGTATTTGCTTTGCATACATGCATACATGTCATCATCCCCGCACCATCTCATTTAAACCCGAATATGATATAGTTGTACTTTATAGAATGTGTTCATATCTCATCCTCGGTGGATATTTATACAAACACCAATCAACTTATTCGAAGTAGTTGAATTGACAATGTCATCAGCAAAGCTGGGGGGGGAGTCATCGAATTCTTTGAAGAGACCCCAATTCTAACTTCAAACCCTAACGAGAGCTAGAAGTAGGGTGGAGAGAAAATAGCAAATTCTAGTAGATGAAAGGTTCTCAAGCTTCGCAAATAGTTTCAACAAGTGAAAACCCTAATCCTATGGGCAATTTCAGAATTGTTGACTATACCTAGGGCCTAGTCGCAGCGTAAACCCTAATTTGAGCCCTAATTGAAATTGAATAAGGACATAGGTCAAATCTATCCAAATTGATTCAAATTCTCCCAGTAGCTCCCAAATAATGTTAGGAGGGCCCTGTAAAAATTTCAAAACATTTGGAGCAAAATTTGAACATAAAATAACGAGAGGGGTAGCACTGATCCCAGAAATTAAAAAGAAAAAGAAAAATCCTAAACCTACTCGGGCTGGAAGCCTGCTCGGCCGGCCCAAACTAGCCGGCCCACTTCCCCGCACGCGCTCTCCCCCGTCTTCTCCGCTGACAGACCGGCCCCGCCTGCCAGCCTCTCCCCTCTCTCGCTCCCGCGCCCGGGCCCGCCTGTCGGGTCTTCCCCCTCCACGTCGCCGCCGCAGGCTGGCGGGGTGGGCGGTGGATCCCCGGCTGTTCGAGCTCGGCCGCCCTATTTAAGGGCGGTTCCGACAGCCCTCTTCCCCCTCCTCCATCCCACTGAAACCCTAGCCATCTCCTCCTTTCTTCCCCAGCGCCCGAGCTTCTTCTTCTGCTTCGGCCACCCAACTCCGACGAGCAATCGCCACCGTTCCAGTGAGCCTCCTTCGTCCCCAGCAAGCTCCCGAGCTCCCTCACCATCTTCCTCACCCATCTCCCTCCTCTGCAGCTCAGATCCGAGCCGGAATCCCCCTCGACGCCGCCTTCGTCCTCAAGTCCGGGCCAGAACTCCGACGACTTCCCCGAGCACGCTCCGGTCCCCTTTCCTTCCCATTTTCTCCTTCCCGAGCTCCCTTCCGACTGGCTTAACCTCCCCCTGCCCTCTTCACTGTAGATCTGGACCCGGATCAGCCTCCCCGCCGGTGACCGAAGCTCCCCGCCGCTCCTTGCCACCGCAGACAGCCTCCCCGAGCTCCTCCGCCCTCGTCGAGCACCAATCTGACCCCGGGGTGAGCTCCTCGTGCCTCAGTGACCTTCTCCGAGTAGTCCCGAGCCCTCTAACGCTCGGGGGCTCAACTCCGGCGATCCCCCGGCGTGTGCGCCGCCGTCCCGAGCGTCCCCGGCCACCCCGGTGCTGAGGTGGAACCCCGAGGGTGCCGTGGCAGCCCCTGGTTGGCTGGCCACGCCAGGTCAGCTGCTGACCGAGGCGCCCCCGAGCCCGGTCAGCTCTGCCTCTGGGGCCCAGCTGTCAGCCCGTGGGGTTTAGTATTAGGATTGGGGGGTAGGCAGTGGGGTGTGCGTAGGATTTTTGTTTTAGTCTGGGTAGGCTTCGGGTGTATCTAGCATTTAGGGTTTAGACTGATTAGGGTTAATTTGTACAGATTTTCAAACAGCCATAACTTTTAAACCACACGTCCAAATTTGATAAATTTTATATATTTGGAAAGCTTATGAAATTCTCTACAATATGGCTGAATCAAAAATTAATTTTGAGCACATGCACACAGAGGAACATCTAGGGTTGTTGTTCTGCTACTGTCGAGTGTCTATAAACCCTAGTTTCGCGACGGTAGCTCCGATTTCGATGAACTTTATCGTTTTGGAATCTGGCGAGATCTCCTACCATTTGGAGCAACTAGACTTCCAGTAGGGACACATGCAGGGTAGGGTGCTAGGTGTTAGCCCTTTTTATCATCGTGTCTCGTTAAAACCCTAGCTCGTAAACGGATAACATTTAACATGCATAAGGGCTAGGGCAACCCTATAACCTACACAAGTCCAATATGATAAACCTTCGCTAACTTAGACACACACACCCAGCTCATTGTCTAGACATCCAGTAATTGCATCAACCATCATGCATACATGCTGGTGTCTGAATGTCCTTTTAATGTATTTTCTGGTATTTCGTTTGCTTGCACTAGAGCTCGAAGAAGGAGACCTCCAGGCCCACGACTCAACGCAGGATCAGGAACAGTTCGAAGAAGGCAAGCAGAGCTTGTTGCATCTTTAATTATTCATTACCTGTTTTAAAATTATCTGTATGTTGATATATGGATCATTGTTCAGGAGTTGTGGTCGAGTTTCGGTTCCACTAGCATGGTTAGGGTATGTGGCAAGCTAGGTCTAGCTACGGTTGAATTTAACCGATGCACTAAGTACTTGAACCCCCTAAGGTGAGATGTGAGAGCCGAAGAGAAAGTGTACGATGGATAAAGTTGGTATCACTGGAGGAGCATGTTGCGACCGGAGGAAGAAGTTGTCGCGATACCAACCCTGACGTAACTCCATCGGGATAACTCCCCTTGTCACGCGTGGACATTAGCGGCATCGAGGCTGGGGTGTAGTGGGGTAAGACTGAGACCCTTGGAGCCTTGCAACCTCCAAGGGTTAAGGCACTCTCTGCACTCAGTGTGATTGGTGCCGGAAATGGTCGAGAGAATAAAATGAATGTGTGGTCGTGATGGTTAAATGTCAATTTGAGATATGTTCTGCCCCAGTAGTTGGGAGATGGGTGGCAAGTGAGAGCCACCTAAATTATATTTGGATTTACACATGTGATTTGTGAGTACCATCACGTACCTCCATTAAGTTGTATGAGATCTAGTTGGTAGTGGTCTGGGTTGATGTTTGTTCCCCTGTTAGTAAATTATTGCTATGGTATGCCTTGTCATTTCGAACTGCACCATGTTTACTTCCGGTTATACTAGTATGTGTAGGACAGCTAATCAAGCACGAATAAGTCTTACGAGTACCCCGTACTCACCTAGGATATTCCTAGATCATTGCAGGTGAGCCAGCGGTCGAGGAATTCTTCGATGACGCCTAGTGTAATGGTTTTCCGTGGTTAGCTAATCGACTCATGGGATAGGTTGTGGCTTTTGGTCAGTGGCTAATGTGCCGCTACGGGACTCATTTACTGTTCTTCCGCTGTTGTTTAATTACTCCGTACTCGGATATGTTTTCGGTTGCGACCGACTGATGTAATCTTATAGTCCGATGTGGACATCCGTTAGTGATATCGTATTGTAGAGCTTCGTTGTGGTATACAAGTTGTTATTCAGGCTACTCATACACAGTGCGTGAATGGTATGAAGTGTATGAGTATGTCGTGAAGAGTCTAAGTCGTTCCTCTTTTACTAAGTCGAGCAGGAATTGGTTGAGTGACCCGCTGGTTGAGATGCTGTGCCGGCCAGGTAGGGTGTGGGCGTGATCTACCGAGCTTTCCGAGTGACCCACAGGCTTCCGAGCTGGGTTAGGGTGTGGGTAGAATCGCCGGGCTCCTCCAATCTTGTTTGTCATGGTGGGAATTGGGAACGACTCTGAATCTTCACCGGGTCAGGGAATCGTATGTGACTCTGGGCAGTGTAGTCGCTTCCGGCTGGCTTGTGTTGATCAGGTGTCGGATCACTCCACCTCGGTGAATACGGCGCAGGTACCGTGCCACCAGGTCGACTGGTCCTTCGGCCCTTGGCGACCACTCGTTCCCTTAGTCATATGCAATTCCGGGTCCGTGACACCACGGGACTAAACCGTCCAACCCGACCATCCCGAACCTTCCAAATGGTCCAGCTCTGCTCTAGTTCTCCCGAACCATCCGGCCAAATCATCCAACCCGACCGTACCGGATCCAACAAACTGTTGGTCCCGAACCATCCGACCAAACCGTCCAACCCGACTGTCTCGGACCCTCCAAACTGTTGGTCCCGAACCATCCGACCAAACCGTCCAACCCGACTGTCCCGGACTCTCCAAATTGTTGGTCCCAACTCATCCGACCAAATCATGCAACCCGACCGTCCCGGACCTTCCAAACGCTCCGTCCGGAAGAAGGTCCGGTTCTCCTCTAGTTCTCCCGAACCATCCGACCAAACCATCCAACCCGACCGCCCCGGACCCTCCAAACTGTTGGTCCCGAACCATGCGACCAAACCGTCCACCCGACCGTCCCGGACCCTCCAAACTGTTGGTCCTGAACCATCCGACCAAACCGTCAAACCCGACCGTCCCGAACCTTCCAAACGGTCCGTCCGGAAGAAGGTCCGGCTCTCCTCTAGCTCTCCCGAAGCATCCGACCAAACAATCCAACCGGACCGTCCCGGACCCTCCAAACTGTTGGTCCCGAACCATCCGAACAAACCATCCAACCAGACCGTCTCGGACCCTCCAAACTGTTGGTCCCGAATCATCCGACCAAATCATGCACCCCGACCGTCCCGGAACTTCCAAACGGTCCGTCTGCAAGAAGGTCCAGTTCTCCTCTAGTTCTCTCGAATCATCCGACCAAATCATTCGACTCGACTGTCCTGGACCCTCCTAACTGTTGGTCCCGAACCATCCGACCAAACCGTCGAATCCGACCGTCTCGGACCCTCCAAACTGTTGGTCCCGAACCGTCCGACTAATCCGTCCAACCCGACCGTCCCGAAACTTCCAAACGGTCCGTCTGGAAGAATGTCCGGAGCTCCTCTAGTTGACCCGAACCATCCGACCAAACCGTCCAACCCGACCACCCCGGACCATCCGAACTGTTGGACCCCAACCATCCGATGAAAACCATCCAACACGACCGTCTCGGACCCTCCAAAACTGTTGCTCCCAAACCGTCCAACCAAACCTTCCAACCTGACCGCCCCGGACCCTACAAACTGTTGGTCCCGAACCATCCGACCAAACCGTCTAACACGACCGTCTCGACCCTCCAAACTGTTGGTCCCGAACCATCCGATCAAACTGTCCAACCCGACTGTCCCCGGACTCTCCAAATTGCTGGTCCCGAATCATCCGACCATATCATGCAACCCGACCGTCCCGGACCTTCCAAACGGTTGGTCCCGAACCATCCGACCAAACCGTCCACCCGACCGTCCCGGACCATTTAACCAAAACCGTTGAACCCGACCGTCCCGAACCTTCCAAACGGTCCGTCCGGAAGACGGTCCGCTCTCCTCTACTTAACCCGAAGCATCCGACCAAACAATCCAACCTGACCGTCCCGGACCCTCCAAACTGTTGGTCCCGAACCATCCGAACAAACCGTCCAGCCAGACCGTCTCGGACCCTCCAAACTGTTGGTCCCGAACCACCGAACAAACCGTCCAACCAGACCGTCTCGTACCCTCCAAACTGTTGGTCCCGAATCATCCGACCAAATCATGCAACCCGACCGTCCCGGACCTTCCAAACGGTCCGTCCGCAAGAAGGTCCGGTTGTCCTCTTGTTCTCCCAAACCATCCGACCCAACCATCCGACCCGACCGTCCAGGACCCTCCAAACTGATGGTCCCGAACCATCCGACCAAAACCGTCGAAGCCGACCGTCTCGAACCCGTCCAAACTGTTGGTCCTGAACGTCCGACTAAACCGTCCAACCCGCCCGTCCCGAAACATCCAAACGGTCCGTCTGGAAGAAGGTCCGGAGCTCCTCTAGTTGTCCCGAACCATCTGACCAAACCGTCCAACCCGACTGTCCCGGACTCTCCAAATTGTTGGCCCCAACTCATCCGACCAAAATCATGCAACCCGACCGTCCCGGACCTTCCAAACGCTCCGTCCGGAAGAAGGTCCGGTTCTCCTCTAGTTCTCCCGAACCATCCGACCAAACCATCCAACCCGACCGCCCGGACCCTCCAAACTGTTGGTCCCGAACCATGCGACCAAACCGTCCACCCGACCGTCCCGGACCCTCCACAAATGTTGGTCCTGAACCATCCGACCAAACCGTCAAACCCGACCGTCCCGAACCTTCCAAACGGTCCGTCCGGAAGAAGGTCCGGCTCTCCTCTAGCTCTCCCGAAGCATCCGACCAAACAATCCAACCCGACCGTCCCGGACCCTCCAAACTGTTGGTCCCGAACCATCCGAACAAACCGTCCAACCAGACCGTCTCGGACCCTCCAAACTGTTGGTCCGAATCATCCGACCAAATCATGCACCCCGACCGTCCCGGAACTTCCAACGGTCCGTCTGCATGAAGGTCCAGTTCTCCTCTAGTTCTCTCGAATCATCCGACCAAATCATCCGACTCGACTGTCCTGGACCCTCCTAACTGTTGGTCCCGAACCATCCGACCAAAACCGTCGAATCCGACCGTCTCGGACCCTCCAAATTGTTGGCCCCGGACCGTCCGACTAATCCGTCCAACCGACCGTCCCGAAACTTCCAAACGGTCCGTCTGGAAGAATGTAAGGAGCTCCTCTAGTTGACCCGAACCATCCGACCAAACCGTCCAACCCGACCACCCCGGACCATCCGAACTGTTGGACCCCAACCATCGATGAAAACCATCCAACACGACCGTCTCGGACCCTCCAAACTGTTGCTCCCAAAACCGTCCAACCAAACCTTCCAACCTGACCGCCCCGGACCCTACAAACTGTTGGTCCCGAACCATCCGACCAAACCGTCTAACCCGACCGTCTCGGACCCTCCAAACTGTTGGTCCCGAACCATCCGATCAAACTGTCCAACCCGACTGTCCCGGACTCTCAAAATTGCTGGTCCCGAATCATCCGACCATATCATGCAACCCGACCGTCCCGGACCTTCCAAACGGTTGGTCCCGAACCATCCGACCAAACCGTCCACCCGACCGTCCCGGACCATTTAACCAAACCGTTGAACCCGACCGTCCCGAACCTTCCAAACGGTCCGTCCGGAAGACGGTCCGGCTCTCCTCTACTTAACCCGAAGCATCCGACCAAAACAATCCAACCTGACCGTCCCGGACCCTCCAAACTGTTGGTCCTGAACCATCCGAACAAACCGTCCAGCCAGACCGTCTCGGACCCTCCAAACTGTTGGTCCCGAACCACCGAACAAACCGTCCAGCCAGACCGTCTCGGACCCTCCAAACTGTTGGTCCCGAACCACCGAACAAACCGCCCAACCAGACCGTCTCGTACCCTCCAAACTGTTGGTCCCGAATCATCCGACCAAATCATGCAACCCGACCGTCCCGGACCTTCCAAAACGGTCCGTCCGCAAGAAGGTCCGTTGTCCTCTAGTTCTCCCAAACCATCCGACCCAACCATCCGACCCGACCGTCCCGGACCCTCCAAACTGATGGTCCCGAACCATCCGACCAAACCGTCGAAGCCGACCGTCTCGGACCCGTCCAAACTGTTGGTCCCGAACGTCCGACTAAACCGTCCAACCCGCCCGTCCCGAAACATCCAAACGGTCCGTCTGGAAGAAGGTCCGGAGCTCCTCCAGTTGTCCCGAACCATCCGACCAAAACCGTCCAACCCGACCACCCGGACCCTCCGAACTGTTGGACCCGAACCTCCGATGAAAACCATCCTGCCCGACCGTCTCGGACCCTCCAAACTGTTGGTCCCCAACCGTCTGACCAAACCAACCAACCCGACCATCCCAAAACATCCAAACTGTCCGTCCGGAAGAAGGTCTGATCTCCTCTTGTTGTCCCGAACCATCCAACCAAAACCGTCCAACCCGACCGTCCCGGACTCAAAACGGTCCATCTGGAAGAAAGCCCGGTTCTCCTCTAGTTCTCCGAACCATCCGACCATCTCGGGCCCTCCCAACTGTTAGTCTCGAACATCCGACCAAACCGTCCCAACCCGACCGTCCCGGAACTTCAAACGGTCCGTCTGGAAGAAGGTTCGGATCTTCTCTAGTTGTCCCGAACCATCAAACCAAACCGGCCAACCCGACCGTCTCAGACACTCCAAACTGTTGGTCCCGAACCATCCGACCAAAACCGTCCAACCCGACTGTCCTGGAACTTCCAAATGGTCTGTCCGGAAGGTCTAGATCTCCTCCAATTGTCCCAAACCATCTGACCAAACCGTCCAACCTGACCGTCCTGGGCCCTCCAAACTATTGGTCCCAAACCATGGACCAAACCGTCCAACCAGACCATCCCGAAGCTTCCAAATGGTCCGTCCGGAAGAAGGTCCTGCTCTCCTCTAGTTCTCCCGAACCATCCAACCAAATCATCCAACCCGACCGTCCGGACCCCACAAACTGTTGGTTCCGAACCATCCGACCAAACCGTCCAACCCGACCATCTCGGACCCTCTAAACTGTTGGTCCCGAACCATCCGACCAAACCGTCCAACCGACTGTCCTGGAACTTCCAAATGGTCCATCCGGAAGGTCTAGATCTCCTCTAATTGTCCCAAACCATCTGACCAAACCGTCCAACCTGACCGTCCTGGGCCCTCCAACTATTGGTCCCAAACCATGGACCAACCGTCCAACCAGACCATCCCGAAGCTTCCAAATGGTCCGTCCGGAAGAAGGTCCAGCTCTCCTCTAGTTCTCCCGAACCATCCGACCAAATCATCTAACCCGACCGTCCCGGACCCTACAAACTGTCGGTCCCGAACCATCCGACCAAACCGTCCAACCCGACCGTCTCGGACCCTCCAAAACTGTTGATCCCGAACCATCCGTCCAAATCGACCAACCCGACTGTCCGGACTCTCCAAATTGTTGGTCCCGAATAATCCAACCAAATCATGCAACCCGACCGTCCCGGAACTTCCAAACGGTCCGACCGGAAGAAGGTCCGGTTCTCCTCTAGTTCTCCCGAACCATCCGACCAAACCATCCAACCCGACCGTCCCGGACCCTCCAAACTGTTGGTGCCGAACCATCCGACCAAAACCGTCCAACCAGACCATCCCGAAGCTTCCAAATGGTCCGTCCGGAAGACGGTCCAGCTCTCCTCTAGTTCTCCCGAACCATCCAACCAAATCATCCAACCCGACCGTCCCGGACCCTACAAACTGTTGGATCCGAACCATCCGACCAAAACGTCCAATCCGACCATCTCGGACCCTCTAAACTGTTGGTCCCGAACCATCCGACCAAACCGTCCAACCTGACTGTCCCGGACTCTCCAAATTGTTGGTCCCGAATCATCCGACCAAATCATGCAGCCCGACCGTACCAGACCTTCCAAACGGTCTGTCCGGAACAAGGTCGGTTCTCCTCTAGTTCTCCCGAACCATCCGACCAAACCATCCAACCCGACCGTCCCGGACCTCCAAACTGTTGGTCCTGAACCATGCGACCAAACCGTCCACCCGACCGTCCCGGACCATCCAAACTGTTCGTCCCGAACCATCCGACCAAACCGTCGAACCGACCGTCCCGGACCTTCAAACGGTCCGTCCGGAAGAAGGTTCGGCTCTCCTCTAGTTCTCCCGAAGCATCCGACCAAACAATCCAACCTGACCGTCCCGGACCCTCCAAACTGTGGTCCCGACCATCCGAATAAAACGTCCAACCAGACCGTTTCGGACCCTCCAAACAATTGGTCCCGAAACCATCCGAACAAACGTCCAACCAGACCGTCTCGGACCCTCCAAAACTGTTGGTCCGAATCATCCGACCAAATCATGCAAACCGACCGACCCGGACCTTCCAAACGGTCCATCGGCAAGAAGGTCCGGTTCTCCTCTAGTTCTCCCGAACCTTCCGACCAAACCATCCGACCCGACCGTCCCGGACCCTCCTAACTGTTGGTCCCGAACCATCCGACCAAACCGTCGAATCCGACCGTCTCGGGCCCTCCAAACTGTTGGTCCCGAACCGTCCGACTAATCCGTCCAACCCGACCGTCCCGAAACTTCCAAACGGTCCGTCTGGAAGAAGGTCGGAGCTCCTCTAGTTGTCCCGAAACCATCCGACCAAACCGTCCAACCCGACCACCCCGGACCCTCCGAACTGTTGGACCAGAACCATCCTACTAAACCGTCCAACCCGACCATAACGAACCTTCCAAATGGTCCGTCCGGAAGAAGGTCCAGCTCTCCTCTAGTTTCCGAACCATCCGATCAAATCATCCAACCCGACCGTCCCGGACCCTACAAACTGTTGGTGCCGAACCATCCGACCAAACCGTCCAACCCGACCGTCTCGGACCTCCAAACTGTTGATCCCGAACCATCCGTCCAAATCGTCCAACCCGACTGTCCCGGACTCTCCAAATTGTTGGTCCCGAATCATCCAACCAAATCATGCAACCCGACCGTCCCGGAACTTCCAAACGGTCCGACCGAAGAAGGCTTCGGTTCTCCTCTAGTTCTCCCGAACCATCCGACCAGACCATCCAACCCGACCGTCCCGGACCCTCCAAACTGTTGGTACCGAACTATCCGACCAAACCGTCCAACCTGACTGTCTCGGACCATCCAAACTGTTGGTCCCGAACCGTCCGACCAAACCGTCCAGCCCGACCATCCCGGAACTTCCAAATGGTTCGTCCGGAAGAAGGTCCGGATCTCCTCTAGTTGTCCCGAACCATCCGACCAAACCATCCAATCCAACAACCCCGGACCCTCCGAACTGTTGGACCCGAACCATCCCACCAAAACCATCCAACCCGACCGTCTCGGACCCTCCAAACTATTGGTCCCGAACCGTCCCGACCAAACCGTCCAACCCGACTGTCCAGGACCTTTCAAATGGTCCGTCCAGAGGAAGGTCCATTTCTCCTCTAGTTCTCCCGAACCATCCGACCAAACCATCCAACCTGATGTGAATCACCCTGAAGGAGGATGATCGATTCCGAAGTTTGCCCGATTTTCACGACGTAGGATCCTGGATAACTAGCCTGTGAAGCCTGATGAATGACACAGCCAACCACCGTCTTGATTACGGAAGCCTGCAGCACTCGATTCACCCAACCACACACTTCGGCCCTTTGTTACTCACTAACGTGGAGCAACGTGTTCAAGCAATCCAAAAAGAAATCACAAGAACAACGGAGAAACAATCTCAGATAAACTCCCAATCCCTGGTTGAGGTGGAAATAGCTCACACTCTAGAGGAACAAGAGTTCTCTTCAATTCTGAAATTCTCACCCGTCATTACATGGGAAGCAACCTCATATATATAGAGGTTGAAGACTTAAGGCTTAAGGTACCTCAAACAAAATATCAACTAGTAGCTACAGTAGGACGGTTGCTACAGTACACATAGCTACAGTAGCTACAGTATGACGGTTTGCTACAGTACACAACAGTCTAAAATATCTGAGTACAGACAGAAAAGTCGGAAGCTCCGGTTTGAAAATCGATGGTTCCGGGATCTGCTACTGTCTTGATTCTTCAAGTCTTCAAGTCGGAAGTTCCGGGATTGCCTTCTGTCTTGAGTCTTCAATTCTTCAAGTCTTCGAGTCGGAAGTTCCGGGATTGCCTTCTGTCTTGAGTCTTCAATTCTTCAAGTCTTCAAGTCGGAAGTTCCGGGATTGCCTTCTGTCTTGAGTCTTCAATTCTTCAAGTCTTCAAGTCTTCAAGTCGGAAGTTCCGGTTTGAAAATCGGTAGTTCCGGGATTGCCTTCTGTCTTGAGTCTTCAAGTTCTTCAAGGAGGTTAAAGACTTTACAGCTGAAGACTTTACGGTTGAAGACTTTACGCCGGTTGAAGACTTTTAAGGCTGACAAGTCGGTGACTCCGGTTTTGGAAATTGGCAGTACCGGGATTGGCTTCTGAAACTTCCTCCAAGTCCTTTTTCCTCAAACCTAAGTGTGCAAATGATCAAGGCATTAGGTAGCACACCATTCAAGCTCAAATCCAGTGGGCATTCATTAAGGAAAAGATTCACCTGTTGGGTGATTTGTCGAGCTCTTGCCCTTGTCATGGGTCCTTGTTGAGCTTGGGGTATTGGAATGTCAATTGATGAGGATGGACTTGTGTGACTCCTAGGGCCATTCTCATCATCCTCCCCCTCTTGGAAAGGAGTCATCCTCGACTCTGTTTCTTCAGGACCAAAGAAAGGAGATAAGTCTGAAACATTAAAAGTAGTACTTACCGCATAATCATCTCCTGGAAGTTCGATCTTGTAAGCATTGTCGTTGACTTTGGTAAGTACTCGAAATGGTCCATCTCCTCTTCGGGCATCAGTTTTGAGCTTCTTTTCTCCGGGTTCGAAGAGCACCTTCTTCTTGTGTTTGTTGGCGTTTGCTGCATAGTATTGCGCCTTCTTCTCAATAGTCTCCTTGGTCTTGAGGTGGATTTCTTGACATGCTCAGCACGCTTTGATGCTTGCATATTGGCGCGTTCTTCAAGTGGCAGAGGCATCAAATCTAGTGGTGTGATGGGCTTGAATCCATTACACCACTTCAAATGGACAAGTTGAGTGAAGAATGTACCGCCCCTGTTGTATGCGAAACTCAATGTGTGGTAGACATTCTTCCCACTCCTTGAGTTCTTCTTGATCATTGTCCTCAGCAAAGTTCCTAGAGTTCGGTTCACCACTTCGGTTTGACCGTCTGTTTTGTGGGTGACAAGTCATTGAGAATAATAACCTTGTTCCAAGCTTGGCCCACAAGGTCTTTCCAAAAGTAACTCATGAATTTGACGTCACGATCGGAGGACAATTGTCATTGGCATTCCATGTAGCCTCACTATCTCCCTGAAAAATAAATCGGCTACGTGGGAAGCATCATCGCTTTTATGACAGATATGAAATGTGCCATTTTAGAAAATCTATCAACTACCACAAATATAGAATCCCTCCCCCTCTTAGTCCTTGGTAATCCTAGAATAAAATCCATACTAATATCTTCCCAAGGTGCATTAGAAATTGGAAGAGGAGTATATAATCCATAAGGGTTAAGTTTAGACTTAGCTTTGTGGCATGTGATACATCTTTGCACAAACCGTTCGACGTCTCTTTGCATCTTTGGCCAATAGAAATGATCAGCTAGTATGGCATGCGTCTTGGCCATCCCAAAGTGTCCCATGAGCCCTGCCGCATGAGATTCCTGCAATAGAAGCAAGCGAACGGACGACTCGGGAACACAAAGCTTGTTAGTGTAAAATTAGAATCCATCATGCACATGGTATTTGTCCCATCCTTTTCCATTGTGGCAATGAGAGAAAGGTTCTGAAAATTCTTTATCATTAGCATATAAATCTTTCAAACTTTTCTAATCGTGGGACATTCACTGCTAGTTGAGTCAAGAGTGCATGTTTTCTTGATAAAGCATCAGCTACTATGTTATCCTTTCCTTTCTTGTACTTGACAACATATGGAAACTTTCATAAATTCTACCCATTTGGCATGTCTTCGATTAAATTTAGCTTGGCCTTTCAAATACTTCATGATTCATGATCAGAATGTATCACAAATTCTTTAGGCCATAGATAATGTTGCCATATTTCAAGTACACGAACCATGCATATAGCTCTTTATCATACACAGGATAATTCAATTGTGCACCACTTAATTTTTCGCTAAAGTATGCAATTGGTTTACCTTCTTGCATAAGAACACCTCCAATGCCAATTCCACTAGCATCACATTCTATTTCAAAAGTCTTAGTGAAATCAGGCAAAGCAAGCAAAGGTGCTTCAGTCAACCGCTTCTTCAATACTTGAAAAGCTTTTTCTTGAGAATTACCCCATGGAAATGAACTCCCTTTTTAGTTAATTCATTTAATGGAGCAGCAATAGTGCTAAAATCTTTTACAAAGCGGCGATAAACCCAGCTAATCCATGAAAGCTTCTTACTTGGCTAACATTCAAAGGAGTAGGCCAATTCTTAATAGCCTCTATTTTAGATTCATCAACCTCAACTCCTTGAATTGAAACAACAAAGCCTAAGAAGACAACTTTATTTGTACAAAAGTGCACTTTTCAAGGTTAGCATACAAGTGTTCTTTCCTTAGCACTTCTAATACTTGTGTCATATGTTTAACATGCTCATCCATGGATTTGCTATAGATTAATATGTCATCAAAGTATTACCACCACAATCTACAATGAAAGCTCTAAAACATGATTCATTAATCTCATGAATGTACTAGGGGCATTAGTAAGCCAATGGCGTAACAACCATTCATACAAACCAAATTTAGTCTTAAAAGCTGTTTTCCATTCATCTCCAAGTTTAACTCTAATTGGTGGTAGCCACTTTTTAAATCAATTTTGGAGAATATATAGAACCACTAAGTTCATCTAGCATATCATCAAGCTTAGGATAGGATGACGATACCTAACAGTTATGTTATTAATGGCACGACAATCGATGCACATTCTCCATGTTCCATCCTTTTTAGGTACTAAAATACAGGAACAGCACAAGGACTCAAGCTTTCTCTAACATACCCTTTCTCGAGTAGCCCTTGGACTTGATTTTGGATTTCTTTTGTTTCCTCCGGATTGACGCGGTATGGAGGACGGTTTGGAAGTGAAGCTCCTGGGATGAGGTCAATTTGATGCTCAATGCCTCTAAGGGGAGGAAGTCCTGCAGGTATTTCTTCAGGAAATACATCTTGATAATCCTGCAAAACCTTTGAGACAACACTAGGAAGATTGGTGAGATCGTTAGTCGTAATCAGCGTATCCTTGTAGACGAGAACAACATACATGACTTCAGAACTATTTCTCATCTCCTGATATTCAGTTATTAGTGATCATGACTAATTTCTGGTCTTCCTTATCTTTTCTTCCTTTCAAATTGATTTTGTCATCTCCCAATTTTGCTTCCACTTTCTTTTGCATGTGTTGAGCAAGAATTTGATTAGGAGTCATTGGAAACGGTTTCTTTTGTCATATTTCTTTCTCCTATCTTGAACATATAGGTATTGGTTCTTCCATCATGTATGACATATCTATTATAAAACCAAGGCCTTCCCAAAAGTATATGGCATACAGTCATAGGCACAACATCACAAGTAATGGTTTCAACATAATCTTTGATTTTAAATGTGACATTAACCATGTGTTGTATTTTAACACTGCCAAAATCACTACGCCATTGAACATTGTATGGGTGGGGATGCTTGATCAATTTCAATCCAAGTTTATCACACATCTCTTTACTAGCAAGGTTATGACAACTACCTCCATCGATAATTAACTTGATTACCTTGTCATTTACCTTAGCTTGTGTTTGAAAGAGATTGGATCTTTGTGGGTGCTCGTCTTCTTGGTGTTGCACACTGAGGACCTTAGTGACAACAAGTGCACTTTCAGTCTCAAAAGTACAACCGTGCAGTCTTGCCTTTCTTCTTGAGCATCTCCAACTCTTTCTTCATCTGCAGTGGGGTTCTGCCTCTTCTTCATCTCCTGAGATGTATTCTCCATCTTCATTGATCAACATGACTCTGTTATTGGGGCACTCTCTTGAGATGTGTCCTCGTCCTTGACATTTGAAGCATACAATCTCCCTTGATCGAGTAGTAGAGCCACTTGATGACGTTGTTGAAGTTGTTGGCTTTTCCTTATTTGAGTATGGCACTGATTTTGCCATAGAAGAGGGACTATTATTAGAAGCATATGAAGGATTTGAAGAAGACGTACCTCTACCCAAATTAAAGCGAGGTTTGGGTGTAAATGATGGAGCCTTCAAACTGAAAGATGGGGTTGATCTAGACTTGGCAAATTTGGCATCTTCTTGCAATTGTCTTTCGGCCTTCTCCGCTTGATGGACTAACTCAACCACAGTGTGGTATGGTTGGTAGATCACAATGCGCTTGATATCTTGGCGAAGACCATGCAAGAAGGGTGACATGGTTTGCTCTTCATCTTCCCGAACACATGCTCTAATTATGGCTTGCTCCATTTCTGATAGTACTCTTCCACATTTCTAGTTCCCTGTTTCAAAGCTTGCAATTTGTCAAATAAATCACGCTTATAATGTAATGGTACAAACCTTGCTTCATTTCTTTCTTCATTTCAACCCATGAAGAAATTGATGGTTCGCCATACTCTTCTCTTTGGTTTTGTACTTGCTCCCACCAAATGAGGGCATAGCCATCAAATTCCAAGGCGGCCATTGCAAGCTTCTTCTCTTCCGAATAGTTGTGCATTCGAAAGATCTTATCCACCTTCAATTCCCATGTGAGATAGGCATCAGGGTCTGAATTGCCTTCAAATTTGGGAATGGTGAATTTGAGTCTGCCAAAATTTTCTTCTTGTTGATGATCATCATGGCGTCTTTGTTGGTATGCATCATTGCGATAGACGCGAAAAGGGGCAGCTCGTTGACCGGTTGGACGAGGTGGTGCTGGAGAAGCAGCAGCTCGTTGTCTTCGAGACTGAGCTTCCCGTGCTTGTCGTGCGGCGACCTCTTCGTCGGTTTCATCAAGCTCTTCTTCCTCACCATGGACACTAGCTTCTCCCGCCAATTGCTTGCATAGCTCTGAACTTACCTCAGTGAGGATATCCTTTCAAAGAATGCTCATATTTTCATTCAATTGCTCATTGAAGTCATTGGTGAGCTTTTCGAGGTCAGTTCGAGTAACAAAAGCGGGGCTTTCTTCAGTTCCTACCATGGTTAGCTCGAAGCAAAGAAACCGTCCATCCCGACCGTCTGGGACCCTCCAAACTGTTGGACCCGAACCATCCGACCAAACCGTTCAACCTGACCGTCCTGGGCCCTCCAAAACTATTGGTCCCAGACCATCCGACGAAACTAGCCAACCCGACGGTCCAGGACCTTCCAAACGGTCTGTCCGGAAGAAGGTTCGTCTCTCCTCTAGTTCTCCCGAACCATCCGACCCGACCGTCCCGGACCCACCAAACTATTGGTCCCGAACCATCCGACCAAACCGTCCAACCCGACCGTCTTGAACCCTCCAAAACTGTTGGTCCCGAACCATCCGACCAAACCGTCCAACCCGACGGTCCCGGACCCTCCAAACTGTTGGTCCCGAACCAGCCCACCAAACCGTCCAACTCGACCACCACGGACCCTCCGAACTGTTGGTCCCGAACCATCCGACCAAACCGTACAACCCGACCGTCTGGGACCCTCCAAACTGTTGGTCCCGAACCATCCGACCAAACCGTCCAACCCGACCGTTCCGGACCCTCCAAACTGTTGGTCCCGAACCATCCGACCAAACCGTCCAACCCGACCGTCTCGGACCCTCCAAACTGTTGGTCCCGAACCGTCCGACCAAAACCGACCAACCCGACCGTCCCGAAACTTCCAAACGGTCCGACCGGAAGAAGGTCCCGATCTCCTCGAGTTGTCCCAAACCATCCGACCAAACGGTCCAACCCAACCGTCTCGAACCCTCCAAAACTGTTGGCCCCGAACCATCCGACCAAACCATCCAACCCGACTGTCCTGGAACTTCCTAATGGTCCGTCCGGATGGTCTAGATCTCCTCTAATTGTCCCAAACCATCCGAGCTAAACGTCCAACCCGACCGTCCAGGACCTTCAAATGGTCCGTTCGGAAGAAGGTCCCGATCACCTCTAGTTGTCCCGAACCATCCGACCAAGCCGTCCAAGCCGACCGTGCCGAACCTTCCAAACGGTCCGTCCGGAAGAAGGTCCGGCTCACCTCTAGTTCTCCCGAATCATCCGACCAAACAATCCAACCCGACCGTCCCCGACCCTCCAAACTGTTGGTCCCGAACCATCCGACCAAATCATGCAACCCGACCGTCTCGGAACCTCCAGGCTGTTGGTCCCGAACCTTCCGACCAAACCGTCCAACCCGACCGTCCCGGACCTTCCAAATGGTCCGTCCGGAAGAAGGTCCGGTTCTTCTCTAGTTCTCCCGAACCATCCGACCAAACCGTCCAACCCGACCGTCTCGGACCCTCCAAACTGTTGGTCCCGAACCGTCCCACCAAACCGTTCAACCCGACCGTCCCGAAACTTCCAAACGGTCCGTCTGGAACAAGGTCCTGATCTCCTCTAGTTGTCCCGAACCATGCAACCAAAACCGTCCAACCCGACTGTCCCGGACCGTCCAAACTGTTGGTTCCGAACCATCCGACCAAACCGTCCATCCCGACCGTCTGGGACCCTCCAAACTGTTGGTCTCGAACCATCCGACCAAACCGTCCAACCTGACCGTCCTGGGCCCTCCAAACATTGGTTCCAAACCATCCGACGACACCGGCCAACCGATTGTCCCGGACCTTCCGAACGGTCCGTCCGGAAGAAGGTCCGTCTCTCCTCTTGTTCTCTCGAACCATCCGACCAAAACATCCAACCCGACCGTCCCGGACCCTCCAAACTGTTGGTCCCGAACCATCCGACTAAACGGTCCAACCCGACCGTCTGGGACCCTCCAAACTGTTGGTCTCGAACCATCCGACCAAACCGTCCAACCTGACCGTCCTGGGCCCTCCAAACAATTGGTTCCAAACCATCCGACGACACCGGCCAAACCCGATTGTCCCGGACCTTCCAAACGGTCCGTCCGGAAGAAGGTCCGTCTCTCCTCTTGTTCTCTCGAACTATCCGACCAAACCATCCACCCGACCGTCCCGGACCCTCCAAACTGTTGGTCCCGAACAATCCGACCAAACCGTCCAACCCGACCGTCCCGGATCTTCCAAAACGGCCCGTTCGGAAGAAGGTCCGGCTCTCCTTTAGTTCTCCCAAATCGTCCGACCGAACAATCCAACCCGACCGTCCCGGACCCTGCAAACTATTGGTCCCGAACCATCTGACCAAACCGTCCACCCGACCGTCTCGGACCCTCCAAACTGTTGGTCCCGAACCATCCGACCAAACCGTTCAACCCGACCGTCCCAAACCCTCCAAACTGTTGGTCCCGAATCATCTGACCAAATCATGCAACCCGACCGTCTCGGAACCTCCAAACTGTTAGTCCCGAACCATCCGACCAAACCCGAGCGTCCCTGAACATACAAACGGTCCGTCCGGAAGAAGGTCCGAATCTCCTCTAGTGACCCGAACCATCCGACCAAACAGTCCAACCCGACCACCACGTACCCTCCGAGCTGTTGGTCCCGAACCATCCGACCAAACCATCCAACCCGACCGTCTCGGACCCTCCAACTGTTGGTGCCGAAACCGTCCGACCAAAGCGTCCAACCGACCATCCCGCAACCTCCAAACTGTCCGTCCGGAAGAAGGTCCGGATCTCCTCTAGTTGTCGCGAACCATCCGACCAAACCGTCCAAGACGACCACCCGGAAGAAGGTCCGGTTCTCCTCTAGTTCTCCCGAACCATCCGACCAAACCATCCAACCCAACTGTCCTAGAACTTCCAAATGGTCCGGCCGGAAGGTCTAGATCTTCTCTAAGTGTCCCAAACCATCCGACCTAACCGTCCAACCTGACCGTCCCAGACCTTCCAAACGGTTCGTCCGAAAGAAGGTCCGGCTCTCCTCTCGTTCTCCTGAACCATCCGACCAAACCATCCAATCCGACCGTGTCGGACCCTCCACACTGTTGGTCCCGAAGCATCTGACCGAACCAACCCGACCGTCCCGGGCCGACCAAACTGTTGGTCCCGAACCATCCGACCAAATCGACCAATCCGACCGTCCCGAACCTTGCAAACAATCCGTCCGGAAGAAGGTCCGGCTCTCCTCTAGTTCTCCCGAACCATGCGACCAAATCATCAACCCGACCGTCCTGGACCCTCCAAACAGTTGGTCCCGAACCATCCGACCAAACCGTCCAACCCGACCGTCTCGGACCCTCCAAAGTCCCGAACCATCCCATCAAACCCGACCATCCCAGAATATACAAACGGTCCGTCCGGAAGAAGGTTCGGATCCCCTCTAGTTGTCCCAAACCATCCGACCCGACCGTCCCGGAACCTCCAAACTGTTTGTCCCGAATCATCCGACTAAATCTTGCAACCCGACCGTCTCGGACCCTCCAAACTGTTGGTCCCGAACCATCCGACCAAATCGTCCAACCCGACGGTCTCGGACCCTCCAAACTGTTGGTCGCGAACCATCCAACCAAACACGACCATCACGGAACATACAAATGGTCCGTCCGGAAGAAGGTCCGGATCTCCTCTAGTTGTCCCGAACCATCCGACCAAAACCGTCCAACCCGATCGTCCCGGAACTTCCAAATGGTCCGTTCGGAAGGCCTAGATCTCCTCTAATTGCCCCAAACCATCCAACCAAACCATCCAACCCGACCGTCCTGGACCGACAAAACGGTTGGTCCTGAAACATCTGGCCAAACCATCGAACCCGACCGTCCCGGACCCTCCAAACTGTTGGTCCCGGACCATCCGACCAAACCGTCCAATCCGACCGTCTCGGACCCTCCAAAACTGTTGGTCCCGAACCATCCGGCCAAACTGTCCAACCCGACCGTCGAGGACCCTCCAAACTGTTGCTCCCGAACCGTCCGACCAAACCGTCTAACCCCGACCGTCCCGGGCCCTCCAAACTATTGGTCCGGAACCGTCCGACCAAACCGTCGAACCCGACCGTCCCTGGCCCTCCAAACGGTCCGTCCGGAAGAAGGTCCCGATCTCCTAGTGTTGTCCCGATCCATCCGACCAAACCGTCCAACCCAACCGTCTCGGACCCTACAAACTGTTCGTCCCGAACCATCCGACTATACCGTCCAACCCGACTGTCCTGGAACTTCCTAATGGTCCGACCGGAAGGTCTACATCTCCTCTAATTGTCCCAAACCGTCCGACCAAACCATCCAACCCGACCGTCCTGGACCCACCAAACTGTTGGTCCCGAACCATTCAACCTAACCGCCGAACCAGACCGTCTCAGACCCTCCAAACAGTTGGTCCCGAACCATCCGACCAAACCGTCAAACCCGACTGTCCTGGAACTTCCAAACGGTCCGTTCGGAAGGACCAGATCTCCTCTAATTTTCCCAAACCATCCGACCAAACCATCCAATCCGACCGTCCCGGAACCATCAACCTGTTGGTCCTGAACCATCCGACCAAACCGTCCAATCGGACCGTGTCAGACCCTCCGAACTGTTGGTCCCGAACAATCCGACCAAACCGTCCGACCAAATCGTCCGACCTGACCGTCCCGGGCTCTCCAAACTGTTGGTCACGAACCATCCGACCAAACCGTCCAACCTGACCATCCCGGGCCCTCCAAACTATTGGTCCCGAACCGTCCGACCGAACCTTCGAACCCGACCGTCCCAGACCTTCCAAACGGTCCGTCCGGAAGAAGGTCCCGATCTCCTCGAGTTGTCCCGAACCATCCGACCAAACCATCCAACCCAACCGTCTCGGACCCTTCAAACTGTTGGTCCCGAACCATCCGACCAAACCGTCCAACCCGACTGTCCTGGACTTCCTAATGGTCCGTCCGGAAGATCTAGATCTCCTCTAATTGTCCCGAACCATCCGAGCTAACCGTCCAACCCGACCGTCCAGGACCTTTCAAATGGTCCGTCCGAAAGAAGGTCCTGATCTCCTCTAGTTGTCCCGAACCATCCGACCAACCCGACCAACCCGACCGTGCCGAACCATCCAAACGGTTCGTCCGGAAGAAGGTCCGGCTCTCCTCTTGTTCTCCCGAACCATCTGACCAAACTATCCAACCCGACCGTCCCGGACCCTCCAAACTGTTGGTCCCGAACCATCCGACCAAACCGTCCAACCCGACCGTCTCGGACCCTCCAAACTGTTGGTCCCGAACCATCCAACCAAACCATCCAACCCGACCGTCCCGGACACTCCAAACTGTTGGTCCTACTCATCCGACCAAATCATGTAACCCGACCGTCTCGGACCCTCCAAACTATTGGTCTCGAACCATCCGACCAAACCGTCCAACCCGACCGTCCCGGACCTTCCAAATGGTCCGTCCGGAAGAAGGTCCGGTTCTCCTCTAGTTCTCCCGAACCATCCGACCAAACCGTCCAACCCGACAGTCTCGGACCCTCGAAACTGTTGGTCCCGAACCGTCCGACCAAAACCGTCCAACCCGACCGTCCCGAAACTTCCAAACGGTCCGTCTGGAAGAAGGTCCTGATCTCCTCTAGTTGTCCCGAACCATCCAACCAAACCGTACAACCCGACCGTCCCGGACCCTCCAAACTGTTGGTTCCGAACCATCCGAACAAACCGTCCATCCCGACCGTCTGGGGCCCCAGAAACTGTTGGTCCCAAAGCATCCGACGAAACCGGCCAACCCGACTGTCCCGGACCTTCAAAAACGGTCCGTCCGGAAAAAGGTCTGGCTCTCCAACAGTTCTCCCGAACCATCCAACCAAACCATCCAACCCGACCGTCTCGGACCCTCCAAACTGTTGGTCCCGAACCATCCGACCAGACCGTCCAACCCGACCGTCCTGGCACTTCCAAACGGTTTATCCGGCAGAAGGTCCAGATCTCCTCTAGTTGTCCCAAACCATCCAACCAAACGGTGCAACCAGACCGTCCCGGACCTTCTAAACGGTCCGACCGGAAAAAGGTTCGGCTCTCCTCCAGTTCTCCCGAACCATCCGACCAAACCATTCAACCCGACCGTCCCGGACCCTCCAAACTGTTGTTCCCGACCCATCTGACTAAACCGTCCAACCCGACCGTCTCGGACCCTCCAAACTGTTGGTCCCGAACCATCCGACCAAACCGTCCAAGCCGACCGTCCCGGACCCTCCAAACTGTTGGTCCCGAATCGTCCGACGAAATCTTGCAACCCGACCATCCCGGAACAAACAAACGGTACGCCCGGAAGAAGGTCCGGCTCTCCTCTAGTTCTACCGAACCATCCGACCAAACCGTCCAGCCTGACCGTCCCGGAACCTCCAAACTGTTGGCCCCGAATCATCCGACCAAATCATGCAACCTGACCGTCTCGGACCCACCAAACTGGTGGTCCCGAACCATCCGACCAAACCGTCCAACCCGACCATCCCGACCCTCCAAACTGTTGGTCCCGAACCATCCGACCAAACCGTGCAACGCGACAGTCCCGGACCCTCCAAACTGTTGTTCCCGAACGGTCCGACCAAATCGTCCAACCCGACTGTCTCGGATGTTGCAAACTGTTGGTCCGAACCATCCGACCAAACCCGACCGTCCCAGAACATACAAACGGTCCGTCTGGAAGATGGTCCGGATCTCCTCTAGTTGTCCCGAACCATCCTACCCGACCGTCCCGGACCCTCTAAACTATTGGTCCCGAATCATCCGACCAAATCTTGCAACCTGACCGTCTTGGACGCTCCGAACTGTTGGTCCCGAACCATCCGACCAAACCGTCCAACCCGACCGTCTCGGACCCTCCAAAACTGTTGGTCCCGAACCATCTGACCAAACCGTACAACCCGACCGTCCCGGACGCTCCAAACTGTTGGTCCGGAATCATCCGACCAAATCATGCAACCCGACCGTCTCGGACCCTTCAAACTGGTGGCTCCGAACCATCCGACTAAACCGTCCAACCCAACCATCCCGACCCTCCAAACTGTTGGTCCCGAACCATCCGACCAAACCGTGCAACCCGACCGTCCCGGACCTTCAAAACGGTCCGTCCGGAAGAAGGTCCGGCTCTCCTCTAGTTCTCCCGAACCATCCGACCAAACCATCCAACCTGACCGTCCCGGACCCTCCAAACTGTTGGTCCCGAACCATCTGACTAAACCGTCCAACCCGACCGTCTCAGACCCTCCAAACTGTTGGTCCCGAACCATCTGACTAATCCGTCCAACCCGACCGTCCCGGACCCTCGAAACTATTGGTCCCGAATCATCCGACCAAATCATGCAACCCGACCGTCTCGGACCTCCAAACTGCTGGTCCCGAACCATCCGACCAAATCGTCCAACCCGACTGTCTCGGACGCTCCAAACTGTTGGTCCCGAACCATCCGACCAAACCCGACCGTCCCGGAACATACAAATGGTCCGTCTGAAAGAAGGTCCGGATCTTCTCTAGTTGTCCCGAACCATCCGAGCCGACCTTCCCGGACCCTCCAAACTCTTGGTCCCGAATCATCCGATTAAATCTTGCAACCCGACCGTCTCGGACCCTCCAAACAGTTGGTCCCGAACGATCCGACCAAATCGTCCGACCCGACCGTCTCGGACGCTCCAAACTGTTGGTCGCGAACCATCCGACCAAACACGACCGTCCGGAACATACAAATGGTCCGTCCGGAAGAAGGTCTCGATCTCCTCTAGTTGTCCAGAACCATCCGACCAAACCGTCCAACCGTCCGTCCCGACCTTCTTAGACATTCCAAACTATTGGTCCCGAACCATCTGACCAAACCGTCCAACCCAACTGTTCTGTGACTTCCGAATGGTCCGTCCGGAAGGCCTAGATCTCCTCTAATTGTCCCAAACCACCCTACCAAACCGTCCAAACCGACCGTCCCGGATCTTCTAAACGGTTCGTCCGAAAGAGGGTCTGGTTCTCCTCTACTTCTCCCGAACTATCCAACCACACCATCCAACCCGACCGTCCTAGACCCGCCAAACTGTTGGTCCTGAACCATCCGTCCAAACCATCCAACCCGACCGTCTCGGACCCTCCAAACTGTTGGTCCCGAACCATCCGACCAAACCGTCCAACCCGACCGTCGCGGACCCTCTAAACTGTTGGTCCCGAACCATCGGACCAAACCGTCCAACCCGACCGTCCCCGGCCCTCCAAACTGTTGGTCACGAACCATCGGACCAAACCGTCCACCCCGACCGTCCCGAGCCCTCCTAACTATTGGTCTCAAACCATCAAACCAAACCGTCCAACTCGTCCGTCCCGGACCTTCCAAACGGTCCGCTCGGAAGAAGATCCGGTTGTCCTCTTGTTCTACCGAACCATCCGACCAAACCGTCCAACCCGACCGTCCCGGACACTCCAAACTATTAGTCCCGAACCATCCGACCAAACCGTCCAACCCGACCGTCTCGGACCCTCCAAACTGTTCGTCCCGAACCATCCAACCAAACCGTCCAACCCGACCGTCTCGGACCCTCCAAAACTGTTGGTCCCGAACCATCCGAACAAACCCGACCGTCCCGAAACATACAAACGGTCCGTCCGGAAGAAGGTCCGGATCTCCTCTAGTTGTTCCGAACCATCCAACCAAACCGTCCAACCCGACCGTCCTGAAACTTCCAAACGGTTCGTCCGGAAGAAGGTCCAGATCTCCTCTAGTTGTCCCGAACCATCCAACCGAACCGTCCAACCCGACCGTCCCGGACCTTCCAAACAGTCCGACCGGAAGAAGGTCCGGCTCTGCTCCAGTTCTCCCGAACCATCCGACCAAACCGTCCAACCCGACCGTCCCGAAACTTCCAAACGGTCCGTCTAGAAGAAGGTCCTGATCTCCTCTAGTTGTCCCGAACCATCCAACCAAACCGTACAACCCGACCATCCCGGACCCTCCAAACTGTTGGTTCCGAACCATCCGAACAAACCGTCCATCCCGACCGTCTGGGGCCCCACAAACTGTTGGTCCCAAAGCATCCGACGAAACCGGCCAACCCGACTGTCCCGGACCTTTCAAACGGTCCGTCCGGAAAAAGGTCCGGCTCTCCTCTAGTTCTCCCGAACCATCCAACCCGACCGTCTCGGACCCTCCAAACTGTTGGTCCCGAACCATCCGACCAGACCGTCCAACCCGACCGTCCTGGCACTTCCAAACGGTTTATCCGGAAGAAGGTCCAGATCTCCTCTAGTTGTCCCGAACCATCCAACCAAACGGTGCAAACCGGACCGTCCCGGACCTTCTAAACGGTCCAACCGGAAAAAGGTTCGGCTCTCCTCCAGTTCTCCCGAACCATCCGACCAAACCATTCAACCAGACCGTCCCGGACCCTCCAAAACTGTTGTTCCCGAGCCATCTGACTAAACCGTCCAACCCGACCGTCTCGGACCCTCCGAACTGTTGGTCCCGAACCATCCGACCAAACCGTCCAACCCGACCGTCCCGGACCCTCCAAACTGTTGGTCCCGAATCGTCCGACGAAATCATGCAACCCGAGCATCCCGGAACAAACAAATGGTACGCCCGGAAGAAGGTCCGGCTCTCCTCTAGTTCTACCGAACCATCCGACCAAACCGTCCAGCCTGACCGTCCCGGAACCTCCAAACTGTTGGCCCCGAATCATCTGACCAAATCATGCAACCTGACCGTCTCGGACCCACCAAACTGGTGGTCCCGATCCATCCGACCAAACCGTCCAACCCGACCATCCCGGACCCTCCAAACTGTTGGTCCCGAACCATCCGACCAAACGTGCAACGCGACAGTCCCGGACCCTCCAAACTGTTGTTCCCGAACGGTCCGACCAAATCGTCCAACCCGACTGTCTCGGACGCTACAAACTGTTGGTCCGAACCATCCGACCAAACCCGACCGTCCCAGAACATACAAACGGTCCGTCTGGAAGATGGTTCGAATCTCCTCTAGTTGTCCCGAAACCATCCTACCCGACCGTCCCGGACCCTCTAAACTGTTTGGTCCCGAATCATCCGACCAAATCTTGCAACCTGACCGTCTCGGACGCTCCAAACTGTTGGTCCGAACCATCCGACCAAACCGTCCAACCCGACCGTCTCGGACCCTCCAAACTGTTGGTCCCGAACCATCCGACCAAACCGTACAACCCGACCGTCCCGGATGCTCCAAACTGTTGTGTCCGGAATCATCCGACCAAATCATGCAACCCGAGCGTCTCGGACCTTCAAACTGGTGGCTCCGAACCATCGACTAAACCGTCCAACCCAACCATCCCGACCCTCCAAACTGTTGGTCCCGAACCATCCGACCAAACCGTGCAACCCGACCGTCCCGGACCTTCAAAACTGTCCGTCCGGAAGAAGGTCGGCTCTCCTCTAGTTCTCCCGAACCATCCGACCAAACCATCCAACCTGACCGTCCCGAACCCTCCAAACTGTTGGTCCCGAACCATCTGACTAAACCGTCCAACCCGACCGTCTCAGACCCTCCAAACTGTTGGTCCCGAACCATCCGACCAAATCCGTCCAACCCGACCGTCCCGGACCCTCGAAACTGTTGGTCCCGAATCATCCGACCAAATCATGCAACCCGACCGTCTCGGACCCTCCAAACTGTTGGTCCCGAACCATCCGACCAAATCGTCCAACCCGACCGTCTCGGACGCTCCAAACTGTTGGTCCCGAACCATCCGACCAAACCCGACCGTCCCGGAACATACAAACGGTCCGTCCGGAAGAAGGTCCGGATCTCCTCTAGTTGTCCCGAACCATCCGACCAAACGTCCACCCGACGTCCCGACCCTTCCAAACGGTCCCGACCTCCAACAAAGTCCCCCGATCTCCCTCTGTTGTCCCGAACTCATCCGATCAAACTCCAACCGTCCCGAAACACAAACGGTCCGTCCGGACGAAGGGCCGGATCTCCTCTAGTTGTCCGAACCATCCGACCAAACCGTCCAACCCGACCGTCTCGGACTCCAAACGTCTCCGGAGAAGTCCGATCTCTCTAGTTGTCCGAACCATCCCGACCAAACGTCAACCGACCGTCCCGGAACTACAAACGGTCCGTCCGGAAGAAGGTTCGATCTCCTCTAGTTGTCCCGAACCATCCGACCAAACCATCCAACCCGACCGTCTCAGACCCTCCAAACTGTTGGTCCCGAACCATCTGACCAAACCGTCCAACCCACTGTCGGATCCAAATGGTCTCCGAAGCCTGATCTCTCTAATTGTCCCAAAACATCCAAACTCAACCCGACGTCTCGTAAACGTCCCGAGCCATCCGACCAAACCGTCCAACCGGACCGTCCTAGACCCTCCAAACTGTTGGTCCCTGAACCATCCGACAAACCATCCAACCCGACCGTCCGGAACCCTCCAAACGGTCACGCCCGGAAGAAGGTCCGGCTCTCCTCTGTTGTCCCGAACCATCGGACCAAACCGTCCAACCCGACCGTCCCGGACCTCCAAACTGTTGGTCCCGAACCATCGACCAAACCGTCCAACCCCGACTCGGAACCAAAGGTGTCCCGAACTCATCCTCCAAACGTCCAACCCGACCATCCGACCAAACTGTGCACCCGACCGTCCCGGACCCTCCAAACGTCCCGACCGACAGACCCGGACCCTCCAAACTGTTGTTCCCGAACGGTCCGACCAAATCGTCCAACCCGACCGTCTCGGACGCTGCAAACTGTTGGTCCCGAACCATCCGACCAAACCCGACCGTCCCAGAACATGCAAACGGTCCGTTTGGAAGATGGTCCGGATCTCCTGTAGTTCTCCCGAACCATCCTACCCCACCGTCCCGAACAGTGTAAACTGTTGGTCCCGAATCATCCGACCAAATCTTGCAGCCCGACCGTCTCGGACGCTCCAAACTGTTGGTCCCGAACCATCCGACCAAACCGTCCAACCCGACCGTCTCGGACCCTCCAAATTGTTGGTCCCGAAGCATCCGAACAAACCCGACCGTCCCAGAACATAGAAACGGTCCGTCCGGAAGAAGGTCCGGATCTCCTCTTGTTGTCCCAAACCATCCGACCAAACCGTCCAACCCGACCGTCCTGGAACTTCCAAACGGTTCGTCCGGAAGAGTGTCCTGATCTCCTCTAGTTGTCCCGAACCATCCAACCAAACCGTCCAACCCGACCGTCCCAGACATTCCAAACGGTCCGACCGGAAGAAGGTCCGGCTCTCCTCCAGTTCTCCCGAACCATCCGACCAAACCATCCAACCCGACCGTCCCGGACCCTCCAAATTGTTGGTCCCGAAAAATGTGACTAAACCGTCCAACCCGACCATCTCGGACCCACCAAACTGTTGGTCCCGATCCATCCGACCAGATCGTCATACCTAACCGTCTTGGACGCTCCAAAATGTTGGTCCTGAACCATCCGACCAAACCCGACCGTCTCGGAACATACAAACGGTCCGTCCGGAAGAAGGTCGGATCTCCTCTAGTTGTGCGAAACCATCCGTCCAAACCGTCCAACCAGACCACCCCAGACCCTCCGAACTGTTGTTCCCGAACCATCTGACCAAACCATCCAACCCGACCCTCTCGGACCCTCCAAACCATCCGAGCAAACTGTCCAACCCGAACATCCCGGAACTTCCAAATTGTCCGTCCGGAAGAAGGTCCAGATCTCCCTCCAGTTGTCCCGAACCATCCAACCAAACCGTCCCAACACGACCAAACCGTCCAATCCGACCGTCTCGGACCCTCCAAACTGTCGGTCCCGAACCATCCGACCAAACCGTCCAACCCGACCGTCCTAGAACATCCAAACGGTCCGGCTGGAAGGAGGTCCGGATCTCCCCTTGTTGTCCCGAACCATCCAAACACACCGTCCAACCCGGCCATCTGAGAACCTCCAAATGGTTGGTCCCGAACCATCCGACCAAACTGTCTGACCCGACTGTCCTGGAAATTACAAATGGTCCACCCGGAAGGTCTAGATCTCCTCTAATTGTCCCAAACCATCCGACCAAACCGTCCAATCTGACCGTCCCGGACCATCCAAACGGTCCGCCCGGAAGAAGGTCCGGCTCTCCTCTAGTTCTCCCGAACCATCCGACCAACCCAACCAACCCGACCGCCCAGGAACCTCCGAACTGTTGGTCCCGAACCATCCGACCAAACCGTCCAGCCCGACTGTCCCGGAACCTTCAAACTCTTGGCCCTGAATCATCCGACCAAATCATAAAACCCGACCGTCTCAGACCCACCAAACTGGTGGTCCCGAACCATCCGACCAAACCGTCCAACCCGACCATCCCGACCCTCCAAACTGTTGATCCCGAACCATCCGACCAAACCGTACAACCCGACCGTCCCGGACCTTCCAAACGGTCCGTCCGGAAGAAGGTCCAGCTCTCCTCTAGTTATCCCGAACCATCCGACCAAACCATCCAACCTGACCGTCCCGGACCCTCCAAACTGTTGGTCCCGAACCATCAGACTAAACCGTCCAACCCGACCGTCTCGGACCCTCCAAACTGTTTGTCTCGAACCATCCGACCAAACCGTCCAATCCGACCGTCCCGAACCCTCCAAACTGCTGGTCCCGAATCATCCGACTAAATCATGCAACCCAACCGTCTCGGACCCTCCAAACTGTTGTTCCCTAACGATCCGACCAAATCGTCCAACCCGACCATCTCGGACACTCCAAACTGTTGGTCCCGAACCATCCGACCAAACCCGACCGTCCCAGAACATACAAACGGTCCGTCTGGAGGAAGGTCCGGATCTCCTCTAGTTGTCCCGAACCATCCGACCCGACCGTCCCGGACCCTCCAAACTGTTGGTCCCGAATCATCCGACCAAATCTTGCAACCCGACCGTCTCGGACCCTCCAAACTATTGGTCCCGAACCATCCAACCAAATCGTCCAACCTGACCGTCTCGGACGCTCCAAACTGTTGGTCGCGAACCATCCGACCAAACACGACCGTCCCGGAACATACAAATGGTCCGTCCGGAAGAAGGTCTGGATCTCCTCTAGTTGTCGCGAACCATCCGACCAAACACGACCGTCCCGGAACATACAAATGGTCCGTCCGGAAGAAGGTCTGGATCTCCTCTAGTTGTCGCGAACCATCCGACCAAACCCGACCGTCCCGGAACATACAAACGGTCCGTCCGGAAGAAGTTCCGGATCTTCTCTAATTGTCCCAAGCCATCCAACCAAACCGTTCAACCCGACCGTCACGGGCCTTCCAAAACTGTTGGTCCCGAACCATCCGACCAGACCGTTCAACCGGACCGTCCCGAAACTGCCAAACTGTCCATCCGGAAGAAGGTCCTGATCTCCTCTAGTTGTCCCGAACAACCCGATAAAACCGTCCAACCCGACCGTCTCAGAACCTCCAAACTGTTGGTCCCGAACCATCCGACCAAACCGTCCAACCCGACTGTCCTGGAACATACAAATGGTCCGTCCGGAAGGACTAGATCTCCTCTAATTGTCATAAACCAATCGACCAAACCGTCCAACCCGACGGTCTCAGAACCTCCAAACTGTTGGTCCAGAACCATCCGACAAAAACCGTACAACCCGACCGTTTCAGAACCTCCAAACTGTTGGTCCCGAACCATCCAACCAAAACCGTCCAACCCGACTGTCCTGGAACATCCAAATGGTCCGTCCGGAAGGTCTAGATCTCCTCTACTTCTCATAAACCATGCGACCAAACCGTCCAACCCGACCGTCTCGGACCCTCCGAACTGTTGGTCCCGAACCATCCGACCAAACCGTCCAACCCGATGTCCTGGAACATCCAAATGTTCCGTCCGGAAGGTCTAGATCTCCTCTAATTGTCATAAACCATCCGACCAAGCCGTCCAACCCGACCGTCTCGGACCCTCCGAAACTGTTGGTCCCGAACCATCCGACCAAACCATCCAACCCGACCGTCCCAGACCCTCCAAACTGTTGGTCCCGAATCATCCGACCAAATTGTGCAACCTGATCGTCTCGGACCCTCCAAACTGTTGGTCCCGAACCATCCGACCAAATCGTCATACCTGACCGTCTCGAACGCTTCAAACTGTTCGTCCGAAACCATCCGACCAAACCCGACCGTCCCGGAACATACAAACGGTCCGTCCGGAAGAAGGTCCGGATCTCCTCTAGTTGTCCCGAACCATCCAACCAAACCGTCCAACCCGACCACCCCGGACCCTCCGAACTGTTGGTCCCGAACCATCCGACAAAATCATCCAACCCGACCGTCTCGGACCCTACAAACCATCCAACCAAACCGACCAACCTGACCTTCTCGGACCCTCCAAACTGTTGGTCCCGAACCGTCCGACTAAACCGTCCAACCCGACCGTCCCGGAACTTCCAAATGGTCCGTCCGGAAGAAGGTCCTGCTCTCCTCTAGTTGTCCCGAACCATCCAACCAAACCGTCCAACATGACCGTCCCGGACTTTTCAAACGCTCCGTTCGGAAGAAGGTCCGGCTCTTCGCTAGTTCTCCCGAACCATCCGACCAAACCGCCCAACCCGACCGTCTCGGACCCTCCAAACTGTTGGTCACGAACCATCCGACAAAACCGTCCAACCCGACCGTCCCGGACCTTCCAAACGGTCTGCTCGGAAAAGGTCCGGTTGTCCTCTTGTTCAGCCAAGCCATCCGACCAAACCATACAACCCGACCGTAACGGACACTCCAAACTGTCGATCCCAAACCATCCGACCAAGCTGTCCAACCCGACCATCTAGGACCCTCCAAACTGTTGGTCCCGAAGCATCCGACCAAACCGTCCAACCCGACCGTCTCGGACCCTCCAAACTGTTGGTCCCGAACCATCCGACCAAACCGTCCAACCAGACTTTCCTGAACTTGCAAATGGTCCACCCGGAAGGTCTATATCGCCTCTAATTGTCACAAACCATCCGACTAAACCGTCCAACCCGACCGTCCCGGATTATCCAAACGGTCCCGCCCGGAAGAAGGTACGGTTCCCCTCTTGTTCTCCCGAACCATCCGCTCAAACCATCCAACCCGACCGTCCCGGACACTCCAAATTGTTGGTCCCGAACCATCCGACCAAACCGTCCAACCCGACCGTCTCGGACCCTCGAAACTGTTGGTCACAAACCATCCGACCAAACCGTCCAAACCCGACCGTCCCGGACCCTCCAAACTGTTGGTGCCCAAACCATCCAACCAAACCGTCCGACCCGACCATCCCGGACCTTCCAAACGGTCCGTTCGGAAGAAGGTCCGGGTCTCCTCTAGTTCTCCCGAACCATCCGACCAAACCATCCAACCTGACCGTCCTGGACACTCCAAACTGTTGGTCCCGAACCATCTGACTAAACCGTCCAGACCAGCCGTCTCGGACCATTCAAAGTGTTGGTCCCAAACTATCCGACCAGACCGTGCAACCCGACCGTCCCGGACCTCCAAACTGTTGGTCCCGAATCATCCGACCAAATCATGCAACCCGACCGTCTCGGACCCTCCAAACTGTCGGTCCCGAACCATCCGACCAAATCGTCCAACCTGACCGTCTCGGTAGCTCCAAATTGTTGGTCCCGAACCATCCGACCAAACCCGACCGTCCCGGAACATACAAACGGTCCGTCCGGAAGAAGGTCCGGATCTCCTTTAGTTGTCCCGAACCATCCGACCAAACCGTCCAACCCGAGCGTCCCGGAACTTTCAAACGGTCAATCTGGAAGAAGGTATGGATCTCCTCTAGTTGTCCCGAACCATCCGACTAAACCGTCCAACCCGACCGTCCCGGAACTTCCAAACGGTCTGTCCGGAAGAAGGTCCGGATCTCCTCTAGTTGTCCCGAACCATCCGACCAAACCATCCAACCCGACCGTCCCGGAACATCCAAACGGTCCGTCTGGAAGAAGGTCCGGATCTCCTCTTGTTGGTCCCGAACCATCCAACCAAACCGTCCAACCCGACCGTCTCGGACCCTCCAAACTGTTGGTCCCGAACCATCCGACCAAACCGTCCGACCCGACCGTCCCGGACCCTCCAAACTGTTGGTCCCAAACCATCGAACCAAACCGTCCAAGCGGACCGTCCCGTACCTTCCAAACGGTCCGTCCGGAAGAAGGTCCGGCTCTCCTTTAGCTCTCCCGAACCATCCGACCAAACCATCAAACCCGACCGTCCTGGACCATCCAAACTGTTGGTCCCGAACCTTCTGACTAAACCGTCCAACTCGGCCGTCTCGGACCCTGCAAACTGTTGATCCCGAACCATCCGACCAAACTATCCAACCCGACCGTCCCGGACCCTCCAAACAGTTGGTCCCGAATCATCTGACCAAATCTTGCAACCCGACCGTCTCGGACCCTCCAAACTGTTGGTCCCGAACCATCCGACCATATCGTCCAACCCGACCGTCTCGGACGCTCCAAACTGTTGGTCGCAAACCATCCGACCAAACACGACCGTCCCGGAACATACAAATGGACCGTCCAGAAGAAGGTCCGGATCTCCTCTAGTTGTCCCGAACCATCCGACCAAACCGTCCAACCCGATCGTCCCGGAACTTCCAAACGGTCCGTCCAGAAGAAAGTCCGGATTTCCTTTAGTTCTCCAGAACCATCCGACCAAACCGTTCAACCCGACCGTCTCGGACCCTCCAAACTGTTGGTCCCGAACCGTCCGACCAAACCGTCCAACCCGACCGTCCCGGACATTCCAAACGGTCCATCCGGAAGAAGGCCCGGTTCTCCTCTAGTTCTACCGAACCAACCGACCAAACCGTGCAACCCGACCGCCTAGGACCCTCCAAACTGTTGGTCCCGAACCATTTGACCAAACCGTCCGGAAGAAGGTCCCGATCTCCTCTAGTTTTCCCGAACCATCCAACCTAACCGTCCAACCCGACCGTCTCAGACCCTCCAAACTGTTGGTCCCGAACCATCCGACCAAACCATCCAACCCGACTGTCCTGGAACTTCCAAATGGTCCTTCCGGAAGGCTTAGATCTCCTCTAATTGTCCAAAACCATCCGACCAAACCGTCCAACCCGACCGTCCCGGATCTTCCAAACGGTCTGTCCGAAAGAAGGTCCGGTTCTCCTCTAGTTGTCCTGAACCATCCGACCAAACCATCCAACCCGACCGTCTCGGACCCTCCAAACTGTTGGTCCCGAACCATCCGACCAAACCGTCCAACCCGACCATCGCGGACGCTCCAAACTGTTGGTCCCGAACCATCCGACCAAACCGTCCAACCCGACCGTCCCGGGCCCTCCAAACTCTTGGTCCCGAACCATCCGACCAAACCGTCCAACCCGACCGTCCCAGACCTTCCACACGGTCCGCCCGGAAGAAGGTCCGGTTGTCCTCTTGTTCAGCCTAGCCATCCGACCAAACCATCCAACCCGACCGTTCCGGACACTTCAAACTGGCGGTCCCGAACCATCCGACCAAGCCGTCCAAGCTGACCCTCTCGGACCCTCCAAACTGTTGGTCCCGAACCATCCGACCAAACCGTCCAACCCGACCGTCCTAGACCCTACAAACTGTTGGTCCCGAACCATCCGACCAAATCATGCAACCCGACCTTCTCGGACCCTCCAAACTGTTGGTCCCGAACCATCCGACCAAATCGTCCAACCCGACCGTCTCGGACGCTCCAAACTGTTGGTCCCGAACCATCCGACCAAATCGTCCAACCCGACCTTCTCGGACCCTCCAAACTGTTGGTCTCGGACCATCCGACCAAACCATCCAGCCCGACCGTCTCGTACCCTCCAAAGCATCCGACCAAACCGTCTCACCTGACCGTCTCAGACCCTCCAAACTGTTGGTCCCGAACCGTCCGACCAAACCGTCCAACCCGACCGTCCTGGAACTTCCAACCAGTTCGTCCAGAAGAAGGTCCTGATCTCCTCTAATTGTCCCGAGCCATCCAACCAAACTGTCCAACCCGACCATCCCGGACCGGGGGAAGGTCCGGGTCTCCTCTAGTTCTCCCGAACCATCCGACCAAACCATCCAACCCGACCGTCTCGGAGCCTCCATACTGTTGGTCCCGAACCATTTGACTAAACCGTCCAACCCGACCGTCCCGGACCCTCTGAACTGTTGGTCCCGAACCATCCAACCAAATTCGACCGTCCCGGAACATATAAACGGTGTGTCCGAAAGAAGGTACGGATTTCCTCTAGTTGTGCCGAACCATCCGACCAAACCGTCCAACCCGACCACCCCGGACCCTCCGAACTGTTGGTCCCGAACCATTCGACCAAACCATTCAACCCGACCGTCTTGGACCCTCCAAACAATCCGACCAAACCGTCCAACCCGACCGTCTCGGACCATCCAAACTGTTGGTTCCGAACTGTCCGACCAAACCGTCCAACCCGACCGCCCCGGAACTTCCAACCGGTTCGTCCGGAAGAAGGTCCTGATCTCCTCCAGTTGTCCCGAACCATCCAACCAAACCGTCCAACCCGACTGTCCCGGACCTTCCAAACGGTCCGTCCGGAAGAAGGTCCGGCTCTCCTCTAGTTCTCCCGAACCATCCAACCAAACCATCCAACCCGACCGTCCCGGATCCTCCAAACTGTTGGTCCCGAACCATCTGATTAAACCGACCAACCCGACTGTCTCGGACCCTCCAAACAGTTGGTCCCGAATCATCCGACCAAATCATGCAACCTGACCGTCTCGGACCCTCCAAACTGTTGGTCCCGAACCATCCGACCAAATCATCATACCTGACCGTGTCGGACGCTCCAAACTGTTGGTACCGAACCATCTGACCAAACCGTCCAACCCGACCGTCCCGGACACACCAAACTGTTGGTCCCGAATCATCCGACCAAATCATGCAACCTGACCGTCTCGGACCCTCCAAACTGTTGGTCCCGAACCATCCGACCAAATCATCATACCTGACCGTGTCGGACGCTCCAAACTGTTGGTCCCGAACCATCCGACCAAACCCGACCGTCCCGGAACATCGAAACGGTCCGTCCGGAAGAAGGTCCGGATCTCCTCTAATTGTCCCAAACCATCCAACCAAACCGTCCAACCCGACCGTCTCGGGCCATCCAAACTGTTGGTCCCGAACCATCCGACCATACCGTCCAACCGGACCGTCCCGAAACTTCCAAACTGTCCGTCCGAAAGAAGGTCCTGATCTCCTCTAGTTGTCCCGAACAACCCGATAAAACCGTCCAACCCGACCGTCTCAGAACCTCAAAACTGTTGGTCCCGAACCATCCGACCAAACCGTCCAACCCGACTGTCCTGGAACATCCAAATAGTCTGTCCGGAAGGACTAGATCTCCTCTAATTGTTATAAACCATCCGACCAAGCCGTCCAACCTGACCGTCTCGGACCCTCCGAATTGTTGGTCCCGAACCATCCGACCAAACTGTCCAACCCGACCGTCCCGGACCCTCCAAACTGTTGGTCCCGAATCATCCGACCAAATCGTGCAACCTGACCGTCTCGGACCCTCCAAACTGTTGGTCCCGAACCATCCGACCAAATCGTCATACCTGACCGTCTCGGACGCTCCAAACTGTTGGTCCGGAGCCATCCGACCAAACCCGACCGTCCCGGAACATACAAACGGTCCGTCCGGAAGAAGGTCTGGATCTCCTCTAGTTGTCCCGAACCATCCGACCAAACCGTCCATCCTGACCTTCTCGAACCCTCCAAACTGTTGGTCCCGAACCGTCTGACCAAACCGTCCAACCCGACCGTCCCGGAACTTCCAAATGGTCCGTCCGGAAGAAGGTCCTGATGTCCTCTAGTTGTCCCGAACCATCCAACTAAACCGTTCAACATGACCGTCCCGGACCTTCCAAACGGTCCGTTCGGAAGAAGGTCCGGTTCTCCTATTGTTCTCCCGAACCATCCGATCAAACCATCCAACCCGACCGTCCCGGACACTCCAAATTGTTGGTCCCGAACCATCCGACCAAACCGTCCAACCTGACCGTCTCGGACCCTCCAAACTGTTGGTCACGAACCATCCGACCAAACCGTCCAGCCCCACCGTCCCGGACCATCCAAATGGTCCGCCCGGAAGAAGGTCCGGTGGTCCTCTTGTTCGGCCAAGCCATCCGACCAAACCATCCAACCCGACCGTCCCGGACACTCCAAACTGTCGATCCCAAACCATCCGACCAAGCCGTCCAACCCGACGATCTCGGACCCTCCAAACTGTTGGTCCCGAACCATCCGACCAAACCATCCAACCCAACCGTCTCGGACTCTCCAAACTGTTGGTCCCAAATCATCCGACCAAATCATGCAACCCGACCGTCTCGGACCCTCCAAACTGTTGGTCCCGAACCATCCGAGCAAACCAAATCGTCCCGGAACATACAAACGGTTCGTTTGGAAGAATGTCCGGATCTCCTCTAGTTGTCCTGAACCATCCGACCAAACCGTCCAACCCGACCACCCCGGACCCTCCGACCTGTTGGTCCCGAACCATCCGACCAAATCATCCAACCCGACCGTCTTGGACCCTCCAAACCATCCAACCAAACCGTCCAACCCGACCGTCTCGGACCCTCCAAAGTGTTTGTCCCGAACTGTCCGACCAAACCGTCCAACCCGACCGTCCCGGAACTTCCAACCGGTTCGTCCGGAAGAAGGTCCTGATCTCCTCCAGTTGTCCCGAACCATCCAACCCGAACGTCGCGGACCCTCCAAACGGTTGGTCCCGAACCATCTGACTAAACCGTCCAACCCGACTGTCTCAGACCCTCCGAACTGTTGGTCCCGAACCATCCGACCAAACCGTCCAACCCGACCGTCCCGGATCCTCCAAACTATTGGTCCCGAATTATCCGACCAAATCATGCAACCTGACCGTCTCGGACCCTCCAAACTGTTGGTCCCGAACCATCCGCCAAACCCGACCGTCCCGGAACATACAAACGGTCCGTCCGGAAAAAGGTCCGGATCTCCTCTAATTGTCCCAAACCATCCAACCAAACCATCCAACCCGACCGTCTCGGGCCATCCAAACTGTTGGTCCCGAACCATCCGACCATACCGTCCAACCGGACCGTCCCGAAACTTCCAAACTGTCCGTCCGAAAGAAGGTCCTGATCTCCTCTAGTTGTCCCGAACAACCCGATAAAACCGTCCAACCCGACCGTCTCAGAACCTCAAAACTGTTGGTCCCGAACCATCCGACCAAACCGTCCAACCCGACTGTCCTGGAACATCCAAATAGTCTGTCCGGAAGGACTAGATCTCCTCTAATTGTTATAAACCATCCGACCAAGCCGTCCAACCTGACCGTCTCGGACCCTCCGAATTGTTGGTCCCGAACCATCCGACCAAACCCGATCGTCCCGAAACATCCAAACGGTCTGCCCAGAAGAAGGTCCGGATCTCCTCTAGTTGTCCCGAACCATCCGACCAAACCGTACAACCCGATGGTCCCGGAACTTTCAAACGGTCAGTCCGGAAGAAGGTCCGGATCTCCTCTAGTTGTCCCGAACCATCCGACCAAACCGTCCAACCCGATCGTCCCGGAACTTCCAAACGGTCAGTCCGGAAGAAGGTTCGGATCTCCTCTAGTTGTCCCGAACCATCCGACCAAACCGTCCAACCTGATCGTCCTGGAACTTCCAAACGGTCCGTCCGGAAGAAGGTTCGGATCTCCTCTAGTTGTCCCGAACCATCCGATCAAACCGTCCAACCCGACCGTCCCGGAACTACCAAACGGTCCGTCCGGAAGATGGTTCGGATCTCCTCTTGTTGTCCTGAACCATCCAACCAAACCATCCAACCCGACCGTCTCAGACCCTCCAAACTGCTGGTCCCGAAACATCCGACCAAACCGTCCAACCCGACTGTCCTGGAACATCCAAATGGTCCGTCCGGAAGGTCTAGATCTCCTCTAATTGTCCCAAAACATCCGACCAAACTATCCAACCCGACCATCTCGAACCGTCCAAGCCATCCGACCAAACCGTCCAACCAGACCGTCTAGGACCCTCCAAACTGTTGGCCCCGAACAATCCGACCAAACCGTCCAACCCGACCGTCCCGGAACTTCCAAACGGTCCGTCCGGAAGAAGGTCCGGATCTCCTCTTCTTGTCCCGAACCATCCAACTACACCGTCCAACCCGACCATCTCAGAGCCTCCAAATTGTTGGTCCCGAACCAATCGACCAAACCGTCCAACCCGACTGTCCTGGAACTTGCAAATGGTCCGCCCGGAAGGTCCAGATCTCCTATAATTGTCCCAAACCATCCGACCAAACCGTGCAACCCGACCGTCCCGGACCATCCAAACGGTCCGCCCGGAAGAAGGCCCGGTTCTCCTCTTGTTCTCCCGAACCATCTGACCGAACCATCCAACCCGACCATCCCGGACACTCCAAACTGTTGGTCTCGAACCATCCGACCAAACAGTCTAATCCGACCGTCCCGGACCCTCCAAACTGTTGGTCCCAAACCATCCGGCTAAACCGTCCAACCCGACCGTCCCGAACCTTCCAAACGGTCCGTCCGGAAGAAGGTCCGGCTCTCCTCTAGTTCTCCCGAACCATCCGACCAAACCATCCAACCCGACCGTCCCGGACAATCCAAACTGTTCGTCCTGAACCATCTGACTAAATCGTCCAACCCGGCCGTCTCGGACCCTTCAAACTGTTGGTCCCAAACGATCCGACCAGACCGTCCAACCTGACCGTCCCAGACCCTCCAAACTGTTGGTGCCGAATCATAAGACCAAATGAAGCAACCCGACCGTCTCGGACCCTCCAAACTGTTGGTCCAGAACCATTCGACCAAATCGTCCAACCCGACCGTCTCAGACGGTCCAAACTGTTGGTCCCGAACCATCCGACCAAACCCGACCGTCCCGGAACATACAAACGGTCCGTCCGGAAGAAGGTCCGGATCTCCTCTAGATGTCCTGAAACATCCGACCAAACCGTCCATCCCGACCGTCCTGGAACTTCGAAAAGTTCCGTCCGGAAGAAGGTCCGGATCTCCTCTAGTTGACTCGAACCATCCGACCAAACCGTCCAACCCGACCGTCCCGGAACATCCAAACGGTCCGTCCGGAAGAAGGTCCGGATTTACTATAGTTGTCCCAACCATCCGACCAAACCGTCCAACCCGACCGTCCTGTACCTTCCAAACGGTCCGTCCCGAACCATCCAACCAAACCATCCAACCCGACCGTCCCGGACCCTCCGAACTGTTCGTCCCGAACCATCTGACTAAACCGTCCAACCCGGGCGTCTCGGACCCCTGAAACGGTTGGTCCCAAACCATCCGACCAGACCGCCCAACCTGACCGTCCCAGACCCTCCAAACTGTTGGTCCCGAATCATCCGACCAAATCAAGCAACCCGACCGTTTCGGACCCTCCAAACTGTTGGTCCAGAACCATCCGACCAAATCGTCCAACCCGACCGTCTCGGACGCTCCAAACTGTTGGTCCCGTACCATCCGACCAAACGCGACCGTCCCGGAAGATACAAACGGTCCGTCCGGAAGAAGGTCCGGATCTCCTCTAGATGTCCCGAAACATCCGACCAAACTGTCCAACCCGATCGTCCAAGAACTTCCAAACGGACCGTCCGGAAGAAGGTCCGGATCTCCTCTAGTTGTCCCGAACTATCCGACCAAACCGTCCATCCCGACCGTCCTGAAACTTCGAAATGGTCCGTCCGGAAGAAGGTCCGGATCTCCTCTAGTTGACTCGAACCATCCGACCAAATCGTCCAACCCGACCGTCTCGGAACATCTAAACGGTCCGTCCGGAAGAAGGTCCGGATCTCCTCTAGTTGTCCCGAACCATCCGATCAAACCGTCCAACCCGACCGTCCCGGAACTACCAAACGGTCCGTCCGGAAGATGGTTCGGATCTCCTCTTGTTGTCCTGAACCATCCAACCAAACCATCCAACCCGACCGTCTCAGACCCTCCAAACTGCTGGTCCCGAAACATCCGACCAAACCGTCCAACCCGACTGTCCTGGAACATCCAAATGGTCCGTCCGGAAGGTCTAGATCTCCTCTAATTGTCCCAAAACATCCGACCAAACAATCCAACCCGACCATCTCGAACCGTCCAAGCCATCCGACCAAACCGTCCAACCAGACCGTCTAGGACCCTCCAAACTGTTGGCCCCGAACAATCCGACCAAACCGTCCAACCCGACCGTCCCGGAACTTCCAAACGGTCCGTCCGGAAGAAGGTCCGGATCTCCTCTTCTTGTCCCGAACCATCCAACTACACCGTCCAACCCGACCATCTCAGAGCCTCCAAATTGTTGGTCCCGAACCAATCGACCAAACCGTCCAACCCGACTGTCCTGGAACTTGCAAATGGTCCGCCCGGAAGGTCCAGATCTCCTATAATTGTCCCAAACCATCCGACCAAACCGTGCAACCCGACCGTCCCGGACCATCCAAACGGTCCGCCCGGAAGAAGGCCCGGTTCTCCTCTTGTTCTTGTTGTTCCCGAACGGTCCGACCAAATCGTCCAACCCGACCGTCTCGGACGCTGCAAACTGTTGGTCCCGAACCATCCGACCAAACCCGACCGTCCCAGAACATGCAAACGGTCCGTTTGGAAGATGGTCCGGATCTCCTGTAGTTCTCCCGAACCATCCTACCCCACTGTCCCGAACAGTGTAAACTGTTGGTCCCGAATCATCCGACCAAATCTTGCAGCCCGACCGTCTCGGACGCTCCAAACTGTTGGTCCCGAACCATCCGACCAAACCGTCCAACCCGACCGTCTCGGACCCTCCAAATTGTTGGTCCCGAAGCATCCGAACAAACCCGACCGTCCCAGAACATAGAAACGGTCCGTCCGGAAGAAGGTCCGGATCTCCTCTTGTTGTCCCAAACCATCCGACCAAACCGTCCAACCCGACCGTCCTGGAACTTCCAAACGGTTCGTCCGGAAGAGGGTCCTGATCTCCTCTAGTTGTCCCGAACCATCCAACCAAACCGTCCAACCCGACCGTCCCAGACATTCCAAACGGTCCGACCGGAAGAAGGTCCGGCTCTCCTCCAGTTCTCCCGAACCATCCGACCAAACCATCCAACCCGACCGTCCCGGACCCTCCAAATTGTTGGTCCCGAAAAATGTGACTAAACCGTCCAACCCGACCATCTCGGACCCACCAAACTGTTGGTCCCGATCCATCCGACCAGATCGTCATACCTAACCGTCTTGGACGCTCCAAAATGTTGGTCCTGAACCATCCGACCAAACCCGACCGTCTCGGAACATACAAACGGTCCGTCCGGAAGAAGGTCCGGATCTCCTCTAGTTGTGCGAAACCATCCGTCCAAACCGTCCAACCAGACCACCCCAGACCCACCGAACTGTTGTTCCCGAACCATCTGACCAAACCATCCAACCCGACCCTCTCGGACCCTCCAAACCATCCGAGCAAACTGTCCAACCCGAACATCCCGGAACTTCCAAATTGTCCGTCCGGAAGAAGGTCCAGATCTCCCTCCAGTTGTCCCGAACCATCCAACCAAACCGTCCAACACGACCAAACCGTCCAATCCGACCGTCTCGGACCCTCCAAACTGTCGGTCCCGAACCATCCGACCAAACCGTCCAACCCGACCGTCCTAGAACATCCAAACGGTCCGGCTGGAAGGAGGTCCGGATCTCCCCTTGTTGTCCCGAACCATCCAAACACACCGTCCAACCCGGCCATCTGAGAACCTCCGAATGGTTGGTCCCGAACCATCCGACCAAACTGTCTGACCCGACTGTCCTGGAAATTACAAATGGTCCACCCGGAAGGTCTAGATCTCCTCTAATTGTCCCAAACCATCCGACCAAACCGTCCAATCTGACCGTCCCGGACCAACCAAACGGTCCGCCCGGAAGAAGGTCCGGCTCTCCTCTAGTTCTCCCGAACCATCCGACCAACCCAACCAACCCGACCGCCCAGGAACCTCCGAACTGTTGGTCCCGAACCATCCGACCAAACCGTCCAGCCCGACTGTCCCGGAACCTTCAAACTCTTGGCCCTGAATCATCCGACCAAATCATAAAACCCGACCGTCTCAGACCCACCAAACTGGTGGTCCCGAACCATCCGACCAAACCGTCCAACCCGACCATCCCGACCCTCCAAACTGTTGATCCCGAACCATCCGACCAAACCGTACAACCCGACCGTCCCGGACCTTCCAAACGGTCCGTCCGGAAGAAGGTCCAGCTCTCCTCTAGTTATCCCGAACCATCCGACCAAACCATCCAACCTGACCGTCCCGGACCCTCCAAACTGTTGGTCCCGAACCATCAGACTAAACCGTCCAACCCGACCGTCTCGGACCCTCCAAACTGTTTGTCTCGAACCATCCGACCAAACCGTCCAATCCGACCGTCCCGGACCCTCCAAACTGCTGGTCCCGAATCATCCGACTAAATCATGCAACCCAACCGTCTCGGACCCTCCAAACTGTTGTTCCCTAACGATCCGACCAAATCGTCCAACCCGACCATCTCGGACACTCCAAACTGTTGGTCCCGAACCATCCGACCAAACCCGACCGTCCCAGAACATACAAACGGTCCGTCTGGAGGAAGGTCCGGATCTCCTCTAGTTGTCCCGAACCATCCGACCCGACCGTCCCGGACCCTCCAAACTGTTGGTCCCGAATCATCCGACCAAATCTTGCAACCCGACCGTCTCGGACCCTCCAAACTATTGGTCCCGAACCATCCAACCAAATCGTCCAACCTGACCGTCTCGGACGCTCCAAACTGTTGGTCGCGAACCATCCGACCAAACACGACTGTCCCGGAACATACAAATGGTCCGTCCGGAAGAAGGTCTGGATCTCCTCTAGTTGTCGCGAACCATCCGACCAAACACGACCGTCCCGGAACATACAAATGGTCCGTCCGGAAGAAGGTCTGGATCTCCTCTAGTTGTCGCGAACCATCCGACCAAACCCGACCGTCCCGGAACATACAAACGGTCCGTCCGGAAAAAGTTCCGGATCTTCTCTAATTGTCCCAAGCCATCCAACCAAACCGTCCAACCCGACCGTCACGGGCCTTCCAAAACTGTTGGTCCCGAACCATCCGACCAGACCGTTCAACCGGACCGTCCCGAAACTGCCAAACTGTCCATCCGGAAGAAGGTCCTGATCTCCTCTAGTTGTCCCGAACAACCCGATAAAACCGTCCAACCCGACCGTCTCAGAACCTCCAAACTGTTGGTCCCGAACCATCCGACCAAACCGTCCAACCCGACTGTCCTGGAACATACAAATGGTCCGTCCGGAAGGACTAGGTCTCCTCTAATTGTCATAAACCAATCGACCAAACCGTCCAACCCGACGGTCTCAGAACCTCCAAACTGTTGGTCCAGAACCATCCGACAAAACCGTACAACCCGACCGTTTCAGAACCTCCAAACTGTTGGTCCCGAACCATCCAACCAAAACCGTCCAACCCGACGGTCCTGGAACATCCAAATGGTCCGTCCGGAAGGTCTAGATCTCCTCTACTTCTCATAAACCATGCGACCAAACCGTCCAACCCGACCGTCTCGGACCCTCCGAACTGTTGGTCCCGAACCATCCGACCAAACCGTCCAACCCGATTGTCCTGGAACATCCAAATGTTCCGTCCGGAAGGTCTAGATCTCCTCTAATTGTCATAAACCATCCGACCAAGCCGTCCAACCCGACCGTCTCGGACCCTCCGAACTGTTGGTCCCGAACCGTCCGACCAAACCATCCAACCCGACCGTCCCAGACCCTCCAAACTGTTGCTCCCGAATCATCCGACCAAATTGTGCAACCTGATCGTCTCGGAACCTCCAAACTGTTGGTCCCGAACCATCCGACCAAATCGTCATACCTGACCGTCTCGAACGCTTCAAACTGTTCGTCCGAAACCATCCGACCAAACCCGACCGTCCCGAACATACAAACGGTCCGTCCGGAAGAAGGTCCGGATCTCCTCTAGTTGTCCCGAACCATCCAACCAAACCGTCCAACCCGACCACCCCGGACCCTCCGAACTGTTGGTCCCGAACCATCCGACAAAATCATCCAACCCGACCGTCTCGGACCCTACAAACCATCCAACCAAACCGACCAACCTGACCTTCTCGGACCCTCCAAACTGTTGGTCCCGAACCGTCCGACTAAACCGTCCAACCCGACCGTCCCGGAACTTCCAAATGGTCCGTCCAGAAGAAGGTCCTGCTCTCCTCTAGTTGTCCCGAACCATCCAACCAAACCGTCCAACATGACCGTCCCGGACTTTTCAAACGCTCCGTTCGGAAGAAGGTCCAGCTCTTCGCTAGTTCTCCCGAACCATCCGACCAAACCGCCCAACCCGACCGTCTCGGACCCTCCAAACTGTTGGTCACGAACCATCCGACAAAACCGTCCAACCCGACCGTCCCGGACCTTCCAAACGGTCTGCCCGGAAAAGGTCCGGTTGTCCTCTTGTTCAGCCAAGCCATCCGACCAAACCATACAACCCGACCGTAACGGACACTCCAAACTGTCGATCCCAAACCATCCGACCAAGCTGTCCAACCCGACCATCTAGGACCCTCCAAACTGTTGGTCCCGAAGCATCCGACCAAACCGTCCAACCCGACCGTCTCGGACCCTCCAAACTGTTGGTCCCGAACCATCCGACCAAACCGTCCAACCAAACTTTCCTGGAACTTGCAAATGGTCCACCCGGAAGGTCTATATCGCCTCTAATTGTCACAAACCATCCGACTAAACCGTCCAACCGACCGTCCCGGATTATCCAAACGGTCCGCCCGGAAGAAGGTACGGTTCTCCTCTTGTTCTCCCGAACCATCCGCTCAAACCATCCAACCCGACCGTCCCGGACACTCCAAATTGTTGGTCCCGAACCATCCGACCAAAACCGTCCAACCCGACCGTCTCGGACCCTCGAAACTGTTGGTCACAAACCATCCGACCAAAACCGTCCAACCCGACCGTCCCGGACCCTCCAAACTGTTGGTGCCAAACCATCCAACCAAACCGTCCGACCCGACCATCCCGGACCTTCCAAACGGTCCGTTCGGAAGAAGGTCCGGGTCTCCTCTAGTTCACCGGAACCATCCGACCAAACCATCCAACCTGACCGTCCTGGACACTCCAAACTGTTGGTCCCGAACCATCTGACTAAACCGTCCAGACCAGCCGTCTCGGACCATTCAAAGTGTTGGTCCCAAACTATCCGACCAGACCGTGCAACCCGACCGTCCCGGACCCTCCAAACTGTTGGTCCCGAATCATCCGACCAAATCATGCAACCCGACCGTCTCGGACCCTCCAAACTGTCGGTCCCGAACCATCCGACCAAATCGTCCAACCTGACCGTCTCGGTAGCTCCAAATTGTTGGTCCCGAACCATCCGACCAAACCCGACCGTCCCGGAACATACAAACGGTCCGTCCGGAAGAAGGTCCGGATCTCCTTTAGTTGTCCCGAACCATCCGACCAAACCGTCCAACCCGAGCGTCCCGGAACTTTCAAACGGTCAATCCGGAAGAAGGTATGGATCTCCTCTAGTTGTCCCGAACCATCCGACTAAACCGTCCAACCCGACCGTCCCGGAACTTCCAAACGGTCTGTCCGGAAGAAGGTCCGGATCTCCTCTAGTTGTCCCGAACCATCCGACCAAACCATCCAACCCGACCGTCCCGGAACATCCAAACGGTCCGTCTGGAAGAAGGTCCGGATCTCCTCTAGTTGGTCCCGAACCATCCAACCAAACCGTCCAACCCGACCGTCTCGGACCCTCCAAACTGTTGGTCCCGAACCATCCGACCAAACCGTCCGACCCGACCGTCCCGGACCCTCCAAACTGTTGGTCCCAAACCATCGAACCAAACCGTCCAACCGGACCGTCCCGTACCTTCCAAACGGTCCGTCCGGAAGAAGGTCCGGCTCTCCTTTAGCTCTCCCGAACCATCCGACCAAACCATCAAACCCGACCGTCCTGGACCATCCAAACTGTTGGTCCCGAACCTTCTGACTAAACCGTCCAACTCGGCCGTCTCGGACCCTGCAAACTGTTGATCCCGAACCATCCGACCAAACTATCCAACCCGACCGTCCCGGACCCTCCAAACAGTTGGTCCCGAATCATCTGACCAAATCTTGCAACCCGACCGTCTCGGACCCTCCAAACTGCTGGTCCCGAACCATCCGACCATATCGTCCAACCCGACCGTCTCGGACGCTCCAAACTGTTGGTCGCAAACCATCCGACCAAACACGACCGTCCCGGAACATACAAATGGTCCGTCCAGAAGAAGGTCCGGATCTCCTCTAGTTGTCACGAACCATCCGACCAAACCGTCCAACCCGATCGTCCCGGAACTTCCAAACGGTCCGTCCAGAAGAAAGTCCGGATTTCCTTTAGTTCTCCAGAACCATCCGACCAAACCGTTCAACCCGACCGTCTCGGACCCTCCAAACTGTTGGTCCCGAACCGTCCGACCAAACCGTCCAACCCGACCGTCCCGGACTTTCCAAACGGTCCATCCGGAAAAAGGCCCGGTTCTCCTCTAGTTCTCCCGAACCAACCGACCAAACCGTGCAACCCGACCGCCTAGGACCCTCCAAACTGTTGGTCCCGAACCATTCGACCAAACCGTCCGGAAGAAGGTCCCGATCTCCTCTAGTTTTCCCGAACCATCCAACCTAACCGTCCAACCCGACCGTCTCAGACCCTCCAAACTGTTGGTCCCGAACCATCCGACCAAACCATCCAACCCGACTGTCCTGGAACTTCCAAATGGTCCTTCCGGAAGGCTTAGATCTCCTCTAATTGTCCAAAACCATCCGACCAAACCGTCCAACCCGACCGTCCCGGATCTTCCAAACGGTCTGTCCGAAAGAAGGTCCGGTTCTCCTCTAGTTGTCCTGAACCATCCGACCAAACCATCCAACCCGACCGTCTCGGACCCTCCAAACTGTTGGTCCCGAACCATCCGACCAAACCGTCCAACCCGACCATCGCGGACGCTCCAAACTGTTGGTCCCGAACCATCCGACCAAACCGTCCAACCCGACCGTCCCGGGCCCTCCAAACTCTTGGTCCCGAACCATCCGACCAAACCGTCCAACCCGACCGTCCCAGACCTTCCACACGGTCCGCCCGGAAGAAGGTCCGGTTGTCCTCTTGTTCAGCCTAGCCATCCGACCAAACCATCCAACCCGACCGTTCCGGACACTTCAAACTGGCGGTCCCGAACCATCCGACCAAGCCGTCCAAGCTGACCCTCTCGGACCCTCCAAACTGTTGGTCCCGAACCATCCGACCAAACCGTCCAACCCGACCGTCCTGGACCCTACAAACTGTTGGTCCCGAACCATCCGACCAAATCATGCAACCCGACCTTCTCGGACCCTCCAAACTGTTGGTCCCGAACCATCCGACCAAATCGTCCAACCCGACCGTCTCGGACGCTCCAAACTGTTGGTCCCGAACCATCCGACCAAATCGTCCAACCTGACCTTCTCGGACCCTCCAAACTGTTGGTCTCGGACCATCCGACCAAACCATCCAGCCCGACCGTCTCGTACCCTCCAAAGCATCCGACCAAACCGTCTCACCTGACCGTCTCAGACCCTCCAAACTGTTGGTCCCGAACCGTCCGACCAAACCGTCCAACCCGACCGTCCTGGAACTTCCAACCAGTTCGTCCAGAAGAAGGTCCTGATCTCCTCTAATTGTCCCGAGCCATCAAACCAAACTGTCCAACCCGACCATCCCGGACCGGGGGAAGGTCCGGGTCTCCTCTAGTTCTCCCGAACCATCCGACCAAACCATCCAACCCGACCGTCTCGGAGCCTCCATACTGTTGGTCCCGAACCATTTGACTAAACCGTCCAACCCGACCGTCCCGGACCCTCTGAACTGTTGGTCCCGAACCATCCAACCAAATTCGACCGTCCCGGAACATATCAACGGTGTGTCCGAAAGAAGGTACGGATTTCCTCTAGTTGTGCCGAACCATCCGACCAAACCGTCCAACCCGACCACCCCGGACCCTCCGAACTGTTGGTCCCGAACCATTCGACCAAACCATCCAACCCGACCGTCTTGGACCCTCCAAACAATCCGACCAAACCGTCCAACCCGACCGTCTCGGACCATCCAAACTGTTGGTTCCGAACTGTCCGACCAAACCGTCCAACCCGACCGCCCCGGAACTTCCAACCGGTTCGTCCGGAAGAAGGTCCTGATCTCCTCCAGTTGTCCCGAACCATCCAACCAAACCGTCCAACCCGACTGTCCCGGACCTTCCAAACGGTCCGTCCGGAAGAAGGTCCGGCTCTCCTCTAGTTCTCCCGAACCATCCAACCAAACCATCCAACCCGACCGTCCCGGATCCTCCAAACTGTTGGTCCCGAACCATCTGATTAAACCGACCAACCCGACTGTCTCGGACCCTCCAAACAGTTGGTCCCGAATCATCCGACCAAATCATGCAACCTGACCGTCTCGGACCCTCCAAACTGTTGGTCCCGAACCATCCGACCAAATCATCATACCTGACCGTGTCGGACGCTCCAAACTGTTGGTACCGAACCATCTGACCAAACCGTCCAACCCGACCGTCCCGGACACACCAAACTGTTGGTCCCGAATCATCCGACCAAATCATGCAACCTGACCGTCTCGGACCCTCCAAACTGTTGGTCCCGAACCATCCGACCAAATCATTATACCTGACCGTGTCGGACGCTCCAAACTGTTGGTCCCGAACCATCCGACCAAACCCGACCGTCCCGGAACATAGAAACGGTCCGTCCGGAAGAAGGTCCGGATCTCCTCTAATTGTCCCAAACCATCCAACCAAACCGTCCAACCCGACCGTCTCGGGCCATCCAAACTGTTGGTCCCGAACCATCCGACCATACCGTCCAACCGGACCGTCCCGAAACTTCCAAACTGTCCGTCCGAAAGAAGGTCCTGATCTCCTCTAGTTGTCCCGAACAACCCGATAAAACCGTCCAACCCGACCGTCTCAGAACCTCAAAACTGTTGGTCCCGAACCATCCGACCAAACCGTCCAACCCGACTGTCCTGGAACATCCAAATAGTCTGTCCGGAAGGACTAGATCTCCTCTAATTGTTATAAACCATCCGACCAAGCCGTCCAACCTGACCGTCTCGGACCCTCCGAACTGTTGGTCCCGAACCATCCGACCAAACTGTCCAACCCGACCGTCCCGGACCCTCCCAAACTGTTGGTCCCGAATCATCCGACCAAATCGTGCAACCTGACCGTCTCGGACCCTCCAAACTGTTGGTCCCGAACCATCCGACCAAATCGTCATACCTGACCGTCTCGGACGCTCCAAACTGTTGGTCCGGAGCCATCCGACCAAACCCGACCGTCCCGGAACATACAAACGGTCCGTCCGGAAGAAGGTCTGGATCTCCTCTAGTTGTCCCGAACCATCCGACCAAACCGTCCATCCTGACCTTCTCGAACCCTCCAAACTGTTGGTCCCGAACCGTCCGACCAAACCGTCCAACCCGACCGTCCCGGAACTTCCAATGGTCCGTCCGGAAGAAGGTCCTGATGTCCTCTAGTTGTCCCGAACCATCCAACTAAACCGTCCAACATGACCGTCCCCGGACCTTCCAAACGGTCCGTTCGGAAGAAGGTCCGGTTCTCCTATTGTTCTCCCGAACCATCCGATCAAAACCATCCAACCCGACCGTCCCGGACACTCCAAATTGTTGGTCCCGAACCATCCGACCAAACCGTCCAACCTGACCGTCTCGGACCCTCCAAACTGTTGGTCACGAACCATCCGACCAAACCGTCCAGCCCCACCATCCCGGACCATCCAAATGGTCCGCCCGGAAGAAGGTCCGGTGGTCCTCATGTTCGGCCAAGCCATCCGACCAAACCATCCAACCCGACCGTCCCGGACACTCCAAACTGTCGATCCCAAACCATCCGACCAAGCCGTCCAACCCGACGATCTCGGACCCTCCAAACTGTTGGTCCCGAACCATCCGACCAAACCATCCAACCCAACCGTCTCGGACTCTCCAAACTGTTGGTCCCAAATCATCCGACCAAATCATGCAACCCGACCGTCTCGGACCCTCCAAACTGTTGGTCCCGAACCATCCGAGCAAACCAAATCGTCCCGGAACATACAAACGGTTCGTTTGGAAGAATGTCCGGATCTCCTCTAGTTGTCCCGAACCATCCGACCAAACCGTCCAACCCGACCACCCCGGACCCTCCGACCTGTTGGTCCCGAACCATCCGACCAAATCATCCAACCCGACCGTCTTGGACCCTCCAAACCATCCAACCAAACCGTCCAACCCGACCGTCTCGGACCCTCCAAAGTGTTTGTCCCGAACTGTCCGACCAAACCGTCCAACCCGACCGTCCCGGAACTTCCAACCGGTTCGTCTGGAAGAAGGTCCTGATGTCCTCCAGTTGTCCCGAACCATCCAACCCGAACGTCGCGGACCCTCCAAACGGTTGGTCCCGAACCATCTGACTAAACCGTCCAACCCGACTGTCTCAGACCCTCCGAACTGTTGGTCCCGAACCATCCGACCAAACCGTCCAACCCGACCGTCCCGGATCCTCCAAACTATTGGTCCCGAATTATCCGACCAAATCATGCAACCTGACCGTCTCGGACCCTCCAAACTGTTGGTCCCGAACCATCCGCCAAACCCGACCGTCCCGGAACATACAAACGGTCCGTCCGGAAAAAGGTTCGGATCTCCTCTAATTGTCCCAAACCATCCAACCAAACCATCCAACCCGACCGTCTCGGGCCATCCAAACTGTTGGTCCCGAACCATCCGACCATACCGTCCAACCGGACCGTCCCGAAACTTCCAAACTGTCCGTCCGGAAGAAAGTCCTGATCTCCTCTAGTTGTCCCGAACCATCCGACAAAAACCGTCCAACCCGGCCGTCCCGAACCTTCCAAACGGTCCGTCCGGAAGAAGGTCCAGTTCTCCTCTAGTTCTCCCGAACCATGAGACCAAACCGTCCAACCCGACCGTCTCGAACCCACCAAACTGTTGATCCCGAACCATCCAACCACACCGTCCAACCCGACCGTCTGAGAACCTCCAAACTGTTGGTCCCGAACCATCCGACCAAACCGTCCAACCCGACTGTCCTGGAACATCCAAATGGTCCGTCCGGAAGCTCTAGATCTCCTATAATTGTCATAAACCATCCGACCAAACCGTCCAGCCCGACCGTCCCGGACCATCCAAATGGTCCGCCCGGAAGAAGGTCCGGTTCTCCTCTTGTTCTCCCGAACCATCCGACCAAACCATCCAACCCGACCATCCCGGACACTCCAAACTGTTGGTCCCGAACCATCCGACCAAACCGTCCAACCCGACCGACTCGGACCCTCCGAACTGTTGGTCCCGAACCATCCGACCAAACCGTGCAACCTGACCGTCTCGGACCCTCCAAACTGTTCGTCCCGTACCCTCCGACCAAATCGTCATACCTGACCGTCTCGGACACTCCAAACTGTTGGTCCGGAACTATCCGACCAAACCCGACCGTCCCTGCACATACAAACGGTCTGTCTGGAAGAAGGTCCGGATCTCCTCTAGTTGTCCCGAACCTTCCGACCAAACCGTCTAACCCGACCACCCCGGACCCTCCGAACTGTTGGTTCCGAACCATCCGACCGAACAATCCAACCCGACCGTCTCGGACCCTACAAACCATCCGACCAAACAGTCCAACCTGACCTTCTCGGACCCTCCAAACTGTCGGTCCCGAAACATCCGACCAAATCGTCATACCTGACCGTCTCGGACGCTCCAAACTGTTGGTCCGGAGCCATCCGACCAAACCCGACCGTCCCGGAACATACAAACGGTCCGTCCGGAAGAAGGTCTGGATCTCCTCTAGTTGTCCCGAACCATCCGACCAAACCGTCCAACCTGACCTTCTCGAACCCTCCAAACTGTTGGTCCCGAACCGTCCGACCAAACCGTCCAACCCGACCGTCCCGGAACTTCCAAATGGTCCGTCCGGAAGAAGGTCCTGATGTCCTCTAGTTGTCCCGAACCATCCAACCAAACCGTCCAACATGACCGTCCCGGACCTTCCAAACGGTCCGTTCGGAAGAAGGTCCGGTTCTCCTATTGTTCTCCCGAACCATCCGATCAAACCATCCAACCCGACCGTCCCGGACACTCCAAATTGTTGGTCCCGAACCAACCGACCAAACCGTCCAACCCGACCGTCTCGGACCCTCCAAACTGTTGGTCACGAACCATCCGACCAAACCGTTCAGCCCGACCGTCCCGGACCATCCAAATGGTCCGCCCGGAAGAAGGTCCGGTTGTCCTCTTGTTCGGCCAAGCCATCCGACCAAACCATCCAACCCGACCGTCCCGGACACTCCAAACTGTCGATCCCAAACCATCCGACCAAGCCGTCCAACCCGACGATCTCGGACCCTCCAAACTGTTGGTCCCCAACCATCCGACCAAACCGTCCAACCCAACCGTCCCGGACTCTCCAAACTGTTGGTCCCAAATCATCCGACCAAATCATGCAACCCGACCGTCTCGGACCCTCCAAACTGTTGGTCCCAAACCATCTGACCAAACCAAATCGTCCCGGAACATACAAACGGTACGTCTGGAAGAATGTCCGGATCTCCTCTAGTTGTCCCGAACCATCCGACCAAACCGTCCAACCCGACCACCCCGGACCCTCCGATCTGTTGGTCCCGAACCATCCGACCAAACCATCCAACCCGACCGTCTTGGAACCTCCAAACCATCCAACCAAACCGTCCAACCCGACCGTCTCGGACCCTCCAAACTGTTAGTCCCGAACTGTCCAACCAAACCGTCCAACCCGACGGTCCCGGAACTTCCAACCGGTTCGTCCGGAAGAAGGTCCTGATCTCCTCCAGTTGTCCCAAACCATCCTACCCGAACGTCGCGGACCCTCCAAACGGTTGGTCCCGAACCATCTGACTAAACCGTCCAACCCGACTGTCTCAGACCCTCCGAACTGTTGGTCCCGAACCATCCGACCAAACCGTCCAACCCGACCGTCCCGGATCCTCAAACTATTGGTCCCGAATTATCCGACCAAATCATGCAACCTGACCGTCTCGGACCCTCCAAACTGTTGGTCCCGAACCGTCCGACCAAACCGTCGAACCCGACCGTCCCGGAACATACAAACGGTCCGTCCGGAAGAAGGTCCGGATCTCCTCTAATTGTCCCAAACCATCCAACCAAACCATCCAACCCGACCGTCTCGGGCCATCCAAACTGTTGGTCCCGAACCATCCGACCATACCGTCCAACCGGACCGTCCCGAAAGTTCCAAACTGTCCGTCCGGAAGAAAGTCCTGATCTCCTCTAGTTGTCTCGAACCATCCGACAAAACCGTCCAACCCGGCCGTCCCGAACCTTCCAAACGGTCCGTCCGGAAGAAGGTCCAGTTCTCCTCTAGTTCTCCCGAACCATGAGACCAAACCGTCCAACCCGACCGTCTCGAACCCACCAAACTGTTGATCCCGAACCATCCAACCACACCGTCCAACCCGACCGTCTGAGAACATCCAAACTGTTGGTCCCGAACCATCCGACCAAACCGTCCAACCCGACTGTCCTGGAACATCCAAATGGTCCGTCCGGAAGCTCTAGATCTCCTATAATTGTCATAAACCATCCGACCAAACCGTCCAGCCCGACCGTCCCGGACCATCCAAATGGTCCGCCCGGAAGAAGGTCCGGTTCTCCTCTTGTTCTCCCGAACCATCCAACCAAACCATCCAACCCGACCATCCCGGACACTCCAAACTGTTGGTCCCGAACCATCCGACCAAACCGTCCAACCCGACCGACTCGGACCCTCCGAACTGTTGGTCCCGAACAATCCGACCAAACCGTGCAACCTGACCGTCTCGGACCCTCCAAACTATTGGTCCCGTACCCTCCGACCAAATCGTCATACCTGACCATCTCGGACACTCCAAACTGTTGGTCCGGAACTATCCGACCAAACCCGACCGTCCCTGCACATACAAACGGTCGGTCTGGAAGAAGGTCCGGATCTCCTCTAGTTGTCCCGAACCTTCCGACCAAACCGTCCAACCCGACCACCCCGGACCCTCCGAACTGTTGGTTCCGAACCATCCGACTGAACAATCCAACCCGACCGTCTTGGACCCTACAAACCATCCGACCAAACAGTCCAACCTGACCTTCTCGGACCCTCCAAACTGTTGGTCCCGAACCGTCCGACCAAACCGTCCCGGAACTTCCAAATGGTCCGTCCGGAAGAAGGTCCTGATCTCCTCTAGTTGTTCTGAACCATCCGACCAAAACCGTCCAACCCGACCACCCCGGACCCTCCGAACTGTTGGTCCCGAACCATCCGACCAAACCATCCAACCCGACCGTCTCGGACCGTCCAAACCATCCGACCAAACCATCCAACCTGACCTTCTCGGACCCTCCAAACTGTTGGTCCCGAACCGTCCGACCAAACCGTGCAACCCGACCGTCTCGGACCCTGCAAACTGTTGGTCGCGAACCATCCGACAAAACCGTCCAACCGGACCGTCCCGAAACATCCAAATGGTCCGTCCGGAAGAAGGTCCTGATCTCCTCTAGTTATCTCGAACCGTCCGACCAAACCGTCCAACCCGGCCGTCCCGGACCTCCCAAACGGTCCGTCCGGAAGAAGGTCCAGTTCTCCTCTAGTTCTCCCGAACCATCCGACCAAACCGTACAACCCGACCGTCTCGGACCCTCCAAATTGTTGGTCCCGAACCATCCGACCAAACCATCCAACCCGACTTTCCTGGAACTTGCAAATGGTCCGCTCGGAACGTCTAGATCGCATCTAATTGTCCCAAACCATCCGACTAAACCGTCCAACCCGACCGTCCCGGACTATCCAAACGGTCCGCCCGGTAGAGGGTCCGGTTTTCCTCTTGTTCTCCCGAACCATCCGATCAAACCATCCAACCCGACCGTCCCGGACACTCCAAATCGTTGGTCCTGAACCATCCGACCAAACCGTCCAACCCGACCGTCTCGGACCCTCCAAACTGTTGGTCCCGAACCATCCGACCAAACCGTCCAACCCGACCGTCCCGGACCCTCCAAACTGTTGGTCCCGAATCATCCGACCAAATCGTGCAACCGGACCGTCTCGGACCCTCCAAACTGTCGGTCCCGAACCATCCGACCAAATCGTCCAACCCGACCGTCTCGGACGCTCAAAACTGTTGGTCCCGAACCATCCGACCAAACCCGACCGTCCCGGAACATACAAACGGTCCGTCCGGAAGAAGGTCCAGATCTCCTCTAGTTGTCCCGAACCGTCCGACCAAACCGTCCAACCCGATCGTCCCGGAACTTCCAAACGGTCAGTCCGGAAGAAGATCCGGATCTCCTCTAGTTGTCCCGAACCATCCGACCAAATCGTCCAACCCGACCGTCCCGGAACTTCCAAACGATCCGTCCGGAAGAAGATCCGGATCTCCTCCAGTTGTCCCGAACCATCCGCCAAACCGTCCAACCCGACCGTCCCGGAACTTCCAAACGGTCAGTCCGCAAGAAGGTCCGGATCTCGTCTAATTGTCCCAAAACATCAGACCAAACCGTCCAACCCAACCGTCCCGGACCTTCTAAGCGGTCCGTCCGGACCAAGGTCCGGAACTCCTCTAGTTGTCCCGAACCATCCGACCAAACCGTCCAACCCGATCGTCCCGGAAGTTTCAAACGGTCAGTCCGGAAGAAAGTCCGGATCTCCTCTAATTGTCCCAAAACATCCGACCAAACCGTCCAACCCAACCGTCCCGGACCTTCCAAGCGGTCCGTCCGGAAGAAGGTCCGGAACTCCTCTAGTTGTCCCGAACCATCCGACCAAACCGTCCAACCCGACCACCCCGGACCCTCCGAACTGTTGGTCCCGAACCATCCGACAAAACCATCCAACCCGACCGTCTCGGACCCTCCAAACCATCCGACCAAACCGTCCAACCCGACATTCTCGGACCTCCCAAACAGTTGGTCTCGAACCGTCCGACCAAACCGTCCAACCCGACCGTCCCGGAACTTCCAAACGGTCCGTCCGGAAGAAGGCCCTGATCTGCTTTAGTTGTCCCGAACCATCCAACTGAACCGTCCAACACGACCGTCCCGGACCTTCCAAACGGTCCGTCCGGAAGAAGGTCCGGCTCTCCTCTAGTTCTCCCGATCCATCCGACCAAACCGTCCAACCCGACCGTCTCGGACCCTCCAAACTGGTGGTCCCGAACCATCCGACCAAACCGTCCAACCCGACCATCCCGGAACTTCGAAACGGTCTGTCCGAGGTAGGTCCGGATCTCCTCTTGTTGCCCCGAACCATCCAACCACACCGTCCAACCCGACCATCTCAGAACCTCCAAACTGTTTGTCCCGAACGATCCGACCAAACCGTCCGACCCGACCGTCCCGTACCTTCCAAACGGTCCGTCCGGAAGAAGGTCCGGCTCTCCTCTAGTTCTCCCGAACCATCCGACCAAACCATCAAACCCAACCGTCCTGGACACTCCAAACAGTTGGTCCCGAACTAGCTGACTAAACCGTCCAAACCGGCCGTCCCGGTCCCTTCACATTGTTGGTGCCAAACCATCCGACCAAACCGTCCAACCCGACCGTCTCGGACGCTCCAAACTGTTGGTCCCGAAGAATCCGACGAAACCCGACCGTCCCGTAACATACAAACGGTCCGTCCGGAAGAAGGTCCGGATCTCCTCTAGTTGTCCCGAACCATCCGACCCAACCGTCCAACCCGATCGTCCCGGAACTTCCAAACGGTCTGCCCGGAAGAAGGTCCGGATCTCCTCTAGTTGTCCCGAACCATCCGACCAAACCGTCCAACCCGACGGTCCCGGAACATCCAAACGGTCAGTCCGGAAGAAGGTCCGGATCTCCTCTAGTTGTCCCGAACCATCCGACCAAACCGTCCAACCTGATCATCCCGGAACTTCCAAACGGTCCGTCCGGAAGAAGGTTCGGATTTCCTCTAGTTGTCCTGAACCATCTGACCAAACCGTCCAACCTGACCGTCCCGGAAATTCCAAATGGTCCGTCCGGAAGAAGGTCCGGATCTCCTCTAGTTGTCCCGAACCATCCAACCAAACCGTCCAATTCGACCGTCTCAGGGCCTCCAAACTGTTGGTCCCGAAACATCCGACCAAACCGTCCAACCCGACTGTCCTGGAACATCCAAATGGTCCGTCCGGAAGGTCTAGATCTCCACTAATTGTCCCAAAACATCCGACCAAACCGTCCAACCCGACCACCCCGGACCCTCCGAACTGTTTGTCCCGAACCATCCGACAAAACCATCCAACCCGACCGTCTCGAACCGTCCAAGCCATCCGACCAAACCGTCCAACCAGACCGTCTAGGACCCTCCAAACTGTTGGCCCAAACCGTCCAACCAGACCGTCCAACCCGACCATCCCGGAACTTCCAAACGGTCCGTCCGGAAGAAGGTACGGCTCTCCTCTAGTTCTCCCGAACCATCCGACCAAACCATCCAACACGACGGTCCCGGACCTTCCAAACGGTCCGTCCGGAAGAAGGTCCGGCTCTCCTCTAGTTCTCCCGAACCATCCGACCAAACCGTCCAACCCGACCGTCTCGGACCCTCCAAACTGTTGGTCCCGAACCATCCGACCAAACCGTCCAACCCGACCGTCCCGAACCCTCCAAACTGTTGGTCCCGAACCATCCGACCAAATCGTCATACCTGACAGTCTCGGACGCTCCAAACTGTTGGTCCGGAACCATCCGAACAAACCCGACCGTCCCGGAACATACAAACGGTCCGTCCGGAAGATGGTCCGGATCTCCTCCAGTTGTCCCGAACCATCCGACCATACCGTCCAACCCGACCGTCTCGGCACTTCAAACGGTCCGTCCGGAAGAAGACCCGGATCTCCTCTAGTTGTCCCGAACCATCCGACCAAACCCGACCGTCCCGGAACATACAAACGCTCCGTCCGGGAGAAGGTCGGGATCTCCTCTGGTTGCCCCGAACCATCCGACCAAACCGTCCAACCCGACCGTCTCGGAACTTCCAAACGGTCCGTCTGGAAGAAGGTCCGGATATCCTCTAGTTGTCCCGAACCATCCGACCAAACCGTCCAACCCGACCGTCTCGGACGCTCCAAACTGTTGGTCCCTTTAAACTGTCGGTCCCGAACCATCCGACCAAATCGTCCAACCCGACCGTCTCGGACGCTCCAAACTGTTGGTCCCGAAGAATCCGACCAAACCCGACCGTCCCGTAACATACAAACGGTCCGTCCGGAAGAAGGTTCGGATCTCCTCTAGTTGTCCCGAACCATCCGACCCAACCGTCCAACCCGATCGTCCCGGAACTTCCAAACAGTCTGCCCGGAAGAAGGTCCAGATCTCCTCTAGTTGTCCCGAACCATCCGACCAAACCGTCCAACCCGACGGTCCCGGAACTTCCAAACGGTCAGTCCGGAAGAAGGTCCGGATCTCCTCGAGTTGCCCCGAACCATCCGACCAAACCGTCCAACCTGATCATCCCGGAAACTTCCAAACGGTCCGTCCGAAAGAAGGTCCGGATATCCTCTAGTTGCCCCGAACCATCCGACGAAACCGTCCAACCCGACCGTCCCAGAACTTCCAAACGGTCCATCTGGAAGAAGGTCCGGATCTCCTCTAGTAGGTCCCGAACCATCCAACCAAACCATCCAACCCGATCGTCCTGGAAGTTTCAAACGGTCAGTCCGGAAGAAGGTCCGGATCTCCTCTAATTGTCCCAAAACATCCGACCAAACCGTCCAACCCAACCGTCCCGGACCTTCCAAACGGTCCGTCCGGAAGAAGGTCCGGAACTCCTCTAGTTGTCCCGAACCATCCGACCAAACCGTCCAACCCGACCACCCTGAACCCTCCGAACTGTTGGTCCCGAACCATCCGACAAAACCATCCAACCCGACCATCTCGGACCCTCCAAACCATCCGACCAAACCATCCAACCCGACCGTCTCAGACCTTCCAAACAGTTGGTCCCGAACCGTCCGACCAAACCGTCCAACCCGACCGTCCCGGAACTTCCAAACGGTCCGTCCGGAAAAAGGCCCTGATCTCCTTTAGTTGTCCCGAACCATCCAATCAAACCGTCCAACACGACCGTCCCGGACCTTCCAATCAAACCGTCCGACCCGACCGTCCCGTACCTTCCAAACGCTTCGTCCGGAAGAAGGTCCGGCTTTCCTCTAGTTCTCCCGATCCATCCGACCAAACCGTCCAGCCCGACCGTCTCGGACCTTCCAAATTGTTGGTCCCGAACCATCCGACCAAACCGTCCAACCCAACTGTCCCGGAACTTCCAAACGGTCTGCCCGAAGTAGGTCCGGATCTCCTCTTGTTGCCCCGAACCATCCGACCATACCGTCCAACCCGACCGTCCCGGACCCTCCAAACTGTTGGTCCCGAATCATCCGACCAAATCGTGCAACCTGACCTTCTCGGAACCTCCAAACTGTTGGTCCCGAACCATCCGACCAAATCGTCATACCTGACAGTCCCGGACGCTCCAAAACTGTTGGTCCGGAACCATCCGACCAAACCCGACCGTCCCGGAACATACAAACGGTCCGTCCGGAAGAAGGTCCGGATCTCCTCTAGTTGTCCCGAACCATCCGACCAAACCATCCAACCCGACCGTCCCGGAACTTCCAAACGGTCCGTCCGGAAGAAGCTATGGATCTCCTCTAGTTGTCCCGAACCATCCGACCAAAACCGTCCAACCCGACCGTCCCGGAACTTCCAAACGGTCCGTCTGGGAGAAGGTCCGGATCTCCTCTAGTTGGTCCCGAACCATCCCACCAGACCGTCCAACCCGATCGTCCCGGAAGTTTCAAACGGTCAGTCCGGAAGAAGGTCCGGATCTCCTCTAATTGTCCCAAAACATCCGACTAAACCGTCCAACCCAACCGTCCCGGACCTTCCAAACGGTCCGTCCAGAAGAAGGTCTGGATATCCTCTTGTTGCCCCGAACCATCCAACCACACCGTCCAACCCGACCATCTCAGAACCTCCAAACTGTTTGTCCTGAACGATCCGACCAAACCGTCCGACCCGACCGTCCCGTACCTTCCAAACGGTCCGTCCGGAAGAAGGTCCAGCTCTCCTCTAGTTCTCCCGAACCATCCGACCAAACCATCAAACCCGACCGTCCTGGACACTCCAAACTGTTGGTCCCGAACTAGCTGACTAAACCGTCCAACCCGGCCGTCCCGGTCCCTTCAAACTGTTGGTCCTGTACCATCCAACCAAACCGTCCAACCCGATCGTCTCGAAAGTTTCAAACGGTCAATCCGGAAGAAGGTCTGTATCTCCTCTAATTGTCCCAAAATATCCGACCAAACCGTCCAACCCAATCGTCCCGGACCTTCCAAACGGTCCGTCCGGAAGAAGGTCCGGAACTCCTCTAGTTGTACCGAACCATCCGACCAAACCGTCCAACCCGACCACCCTGAACCCTCCGAACTGTTGGTCCCGAACCATCCGACAAAACCATCCAACCCGACCGACTCGGACCCTCCAAATCATCCGACCAAACCGTCCAACCCGACCATCTCAGACCTTCCAAACAGTTGGTCCCGAACCATCCGACCAAACCCGACCGTCCCGGAACATACAAATGGTCCGTCCGGAAGAAGGTCCGGATCTCCTCTAGTTGTCCCGAACCATCCGACCAAACCGTCCAACCCGACCACCCCGGACCCTCCGAACTGTTGGTCCCGAAGCATCCGACAAAACCATCCAACCCGACCTTCTTGGACCCTCCAAACCATCCGACCAAGCCGTCCAACCTGACCTTCTTGGACCCTCCAAACTGTTGGGAACCGTCCGACCAAACCGTCCAAACCCGACCGTCCCGGAACTTCCAAATGGTCCGTCCGGAAGAAGGTCCTGATCTCCTCTAGTTGTCCTGAACCATCCAACCAAACCGCCCGACCCGACCGTCTCAGACCCTCCAAACTGTTGGTCGCGAACCATCCGACGAAACCGTCAAACCGGACCGTCCCAAACATCCAAATTGTCCGTCCGGAAGAAGCTCCTGATCTCCTCTAGTTGTCCCGAACCATCCGACCAAACCGTCCAACCCGGCAGTCCCGGACCTTCCGACCGGTCCGTCCGGAAGAAGGTCCAGTTCTCCTCTAGTTCTCTCGAACCATCCGACCAAACCGCCCAACCCGACAGTCTCGGACCCTCCAAACTGTTGGTCCCGAACCATCCGACCAAACCGTCCAACCCGTCCGTCTCGGACCCTCCAAATTGTTGGTCCCGAACCATCCGACCAAACCGTCCAACCTAACTTTCCTGGAACTTGCAAATGGTCCGCCCGGAAGATCTAGATCGCCTCTAATTGTCCCAAACCATCCGACTAAAACCGTCCAACCCGACCGTCCCGGACACTCCAAATTGTTGGTCCCGAACCATCCGACCAAACCGTCCAACCCGACCGTCTCGGACCCTCCAAACTGTTAGTCCCGAACCATCCGACCAAACCGTCGAACCCGACCGTCCCGGACCCTCCAAACTGTTGGTCCCAAACCATCCAACCAAACCGTCCAACCTGACCATCCCGGACCTTCCAAACGGTCCGTTCGGAAGAAGGTCCGGCTCTCCTCTAGTTCTCCGGGACCATCCGACCAAACCATCCAACCCGACCGTCCCGGACCCTCCAAACTGTTTGTCCCGAACAATCTGACTAAGCCGTCGAAACCCGACCGTCCCGGAACTTCCAAACGGTCCATCTGGAAGAAGCTCCGGATCTCCTCTAGTTGGTCAAGTACCATCCAACCAAACCGTCCAACCCGATCGTCCCGGAAGTTTCAAACGGTCAGTCCGGAAGAAGGTCCGGATCTCCTCCAATTGTCCCAAAATATCCGACCAAACCGTCCAACCCAACCGTCCCAGACGTTCCAAATGGTTCGTCCGGAAGATGGTCCGAAACTCCTCTAGTTGTCCCGAACCATCCGACCAAACCGTCCAACCCGACCACCCCGGACCCTCCGAACCATCCAACCCGACCGTCTCGGACCCTCCAAACCATCCGACTGAACCGTCCAACCCGACCGTCTCAGAACTTGCAAACAGTTGGTCCCGATCCGTCCGACCAAACCGTCGAACCCGACCGTCCAACACGACCGTCCCAGACCTTCCAAACAGTCAGTCCGGAAGAAGGTCCGGCTTTCCTCTAGTTCTCCCGATCCATCCGACCAAAACCGTCCAACCCGACCGTCTCGGAACCTCCAAACAGTTGGTCCCGAACCATGCGACCAAACCGTCCAACCCGACCGTCCCGCACCTTCCAAACGGTCCATCCGGAAGAAGGTCCGGCTCTCCTCTAGTTCTCCCGAACCATCCGACCAAACCATCAAACCCGACCGTCCTGGACACTCCAAACTGTTGGTCCCGAACCATCTGACTAAACCGTCCAACCCGGCCGTCCCGGTCCCTTCAAACTGTTGGTCCCAAACCGTCCGACCAAACCGTTCAACCCGACCATCCCGGACCCTCCAAACTGTTGGTCCCGTATCATCCGACCAAATCATGCAACCCAACCGTCTCGGACCCTCCAAACTGTCGGTCCCGAACCATCCGACCAAATCGTCCAACCCGACCGTCTCGGACGCTCCAAACTGTTAGTCCCAAACAATCCGACCAAACCCGATCGTCCCGAAACATCCAAACGGTCTGCCCAGATGAAGGTCCGGATCTCCTCTAGTTGTCCCGAACCATCCGACCAAACCGTACAACCCGATGGTCCCGGAACTTTCAAACGGTCAGTCCGGAAGAAGGTCCGGATCTCCTCTAGTTGTCCCGAACCATCCGATCAAACCGTCCAACCCGATCGTCCCGGAACTTCCAAACGGTCCGTCCGGAAGAAGGTTCGGATCTCCTCTAGTTGTCTCGAACCATCCGACCAAACCGTCCAACCTGATCGTCCTGGAACTTCCAAACGGTCCGTCCGGAAGAAGGGTCGGATCTCCTCTAGTTGTCCCGAACCATCCGATCAAACCGTCCAACCCGACCGTCCCGGAACTACCAAACGGTCCGTCCGGAAGATGGTTCGGATCTCCTCTTGTTGTCCTGAACCATCCAACCAAACCATCCAACCCGACCGTCTCAGACCCTCCAAACTGCTGGTCCCGAAACATCCGACCAAACCGTCCAACCCGACTGTCCTGGAACATCCAAATGGTCCGTCCGGAAGGTCTAGATCTCCTCTAATTGTCCAAAACATCCGACCAAACTATCCAACCCGACCATCTCGAACCGTCCAAGCCATCCGACAAAACCGTCCAACCAGACCGTCTAGGACCCTCCAAACTGTTGGCCCCGAACAATCCGACCAAACCGTCCAACCCGACCGTCCCGGAACTTCCAAACGGTCCGTCCGGATCTCCTCTTCTTGTCCCGAACCATCCAACTACACCGTCCAACCCGACCATCTCAGAGCCTCCAAATTGTTGGTCCCGAACCAATCGACCAAACCGTCCAACCCGACTGTCCTGGAACTTGCAAATGGTCCGCCCGGAAGGTCCAGATCTCCTATAATTGTCCCAAACCATCCGACCAAGCCGTGCAACCCGACCGTCCCGGACCATCCAAACGGTCCGCCCGGAAGAAGGCCCGGTTCTCCTCTTGTTCTCCCGAACCATCTGACCGAACCGTCCAACCCGACCATCCCGGACACTCCAAACTGTTGGTCTCGAACCATCCGACCAAACAGTCTAACCCGACCGTCCCGGACCCTCCAAACTGTTGGTCCCAAACCATCCGGCCAAAACCGTCCAACCCGACCGTCCCGTACCTTCCAAACGGTCCGTCCGGAAGAAGGTCCGGCTCTCCTCTAGTTCTCCCGAACCATCCGACCAAACCATCCAACCCGACCGTCCCGGACAATCCAAACTGTTCGTCCTGAACCATCTGACTAAATCGTCCAACCCGGCCGTCTCGGACCTTCAAACTGTTGGTCCCAAACGATCCGACCAGACCGTCCAACCTGACCGTCCCAGACCCTCCAAACTGTTGGTGCCGAATCATAAGACCAAATGAAGCAACCCGACCGTTTCGGACCCTCCAAACTGTTGGTCCAGAACCATTCGACCAAATCGTCCAACCCGACCGTCTCAGACGGTCCAAACTGTTGGTCCCGAACCATCCGACCAAACCCGACCGTCCCGGAACATACAAACGGTCCGTCCGGAAGAAGGTCCGGATCTCCTCTAGATGTCCTGAAACATCCGACCAAACCGTCCATCCCGACCATCCTGGAACTTCGAAAAGTTCCGTGCGGAAGAAGGTCCGATCTCCTCTAGTTGACTCGACCATCCGACCAAACCGTCCAACCCGACCGTCCCGGAACATCCAAACGATCGTCCGGAAGAAGGTCCGGATTTACTATAGTTGTCCCAACCATCCGACCAAACCGTCCAAACCCGACCGTCCCGTACCTTCCAAACGGTCCGTCCCGAACCATCCAACCAAACCATCCAACCCGACGTCCCGGACCCTCCGAACTGTTCGTCCCGAACCATCTGACTAAACCGTCCAACCCGGCCGTCTCGGACCCTGAAACGGTTTGGTCCCAAACCATCCGACCAGACCGCCCAACCTGACCGTCCCAGACCCTCCAAACTGTTGGTCCCAAATCATCCGACCAAATCAAGCAACCCGACCGTTCGGACCCTCCAACTGTTGGTCCAGAAAACCATCCGACCAATCGTCCAACCCGACCGTCTCGGACGCTCCAAACTGTTGGTCCCGAACCATCCGACCAAACGCGACCGTCCCGGAAGATACAAACGGTCCGTCCGGAAGAAGGTCCGGATCTCCTCTAGATGTCCCGAACATCCGACCAAACTGTCCAACCCGATCGTCCAAGAACTTCCAAACGGACCGTCCGGAAGAAGGTCCGGATCTCCTCTAGTTGTCCCGAACCATCCGACCAACCGTCCATCCCGACCGTCCTGAAACTTCGAAATGGTCCGTCCGGAAGAAGGTCCGGATCTCCTCTAGTTGACTCGAACCATCCGACCAAATCGTCCAACCCGACCGTCTCGGAACATCTAAACGGTCCGTCCGGAAGAAGGTCCGGATCTCCTCTAGTTGTCCTGAACCATCCGGCCAAACCGTCCAACCCCACTGTCCCGGAACTTCCAAACGGTCCGTCCGGAAGAAGGGCCGGATCTCCTCTAGTTGTCCCGAACCATCCGACCAAACCGTCCATCCCGACCATCCCGGAACTTCGAAAGGGTCCGTCCGGAAGAAGGTCCGGATCTCCTCTTGTTGTCCCGAACCATCGAACCAAACCGTCCAACCTGACCGTCTCAGACCCACCAAACTGTTGGTCCCGAAACATCCGACCAAACCGTCCGATCCGACTGTCCTGCAACATCCAAATGGTCCGTCCGGAAGGTCTAGATCTCCTCTAATTGTCCCAAAACATCCGACCAAACCGTCCAACCTGACAGTCCCGGACCATCCAAAACGGTCCGTCCGGAAGAAGGTCCGGATCTCCTCTAGTTGTCCCGAACCATCCGACCAAACCATCCAACCCGACCGTCTCGAACCGTCCAAGTCATCCGACCAAACCGTACAAACCAGACCGTCTCGGACCCTCCAAACTGTTGGTCCCGAACCATCCGACCAAACCGTCCAACCCGACCGTCCCGGACCCTCAAACTGTTGGTCCCGAACCATCCGACCAAATCGTCATACCAGACAGTCTCGGACGCTCCAAACTGTTGGTCCGGAACCATCCGACCAAACCCGACTGTCCCGGAACATACAAACGGTCCGTCCGGAAGATGGTCCGGATCACCTCTAGTTGTCCCGAACCATCCGACCATACCGTCCAACCCGACCGTCCCGAAACTTCAAACGGTCCGTCCGGAAGAAGATCTGGATCTCCTCTAGTTGTCCCGAACCATCCGACCAAACCCGACCGTCCCGGAACATACAAACGCTCCGTCCGGAAGAAGGTCGGGATCTCCTCTAGTTGCCCCGAACCATCCGACCGAACCGTCCAACCCGACCGTCTCGGAACTTCCAAACGGTCCGTCTGGAAGAAGCTCCGGATATCCTCTAGTTGTCCCGAACCATCCGACCAAACCGTCCAACCCGACCGTCCCGGAACTTCCAAACGGTCCATCTGGAAGAAGGTCCGGATCTCCTCTAGTTGGTCCGAACCATCCAACCAAACCGTCCAACCCGATCGTCCTGGAAGTTTCAAACGGTCAGTCCGGAAGAAGGTCCGGATCTCCTCTAATTGTCCCAAAACATCCGTCCAAACCGTCCAACCCAACCGTCCTGGACCTTCCAAACGGTTCGTCCGGAAGAAGGTCCGGAACTCCTCTAGTTGTCCCGAACCATCCGACCAAACAGTCCAACCCGACCACCTGAACCCTCCGAACTGTTGGTCCCGAAACCATCCGACAAATCCATCCAACCCGACCATCTCGGACCCTCCAAACCATCCGACCAAACCATCCAACCCGCGTCTCAGACCTTCCAACAGTTGGTCCCGAACCGTCCGACCAAACCGTCCAACCCGACCGTGCCGGAACTTCCAAACGGTCCGTCCGGAAAAAGGCCCTGATCTCCTTTAGTTGTCCCGACCCATCCAACCAAACCGTCCAACACGACCGTCCCGGACCTTCCCAACTGTTCGTCCCGAACCATCTGACTAAACCGTCCAACCCGACCGTCCCGGAACTTCCAAACGGTCCGTCCGGAAAAAGGCCCTGATCTCCTTTAGTTGTCCCGAACCATCCAACCAAACCGTCCAACCTGACCGTCCTGGACCCTCCAAACTGTTCGTCCCGAACCATCTGACTAAACCGTCAAACCCGGCCGTCTCGGACCCTTCAAACTGTTGGTCCCAAGCCATCCGACCAGACCGTCCAACCTGACCGTCCTAGACCCTCCAAACTGTTGGTCCGAATCATCCGACCAAATCAAGCAACCCGACCGTCTCGGACCCTCCGAATTGTTGGTCCAGAACCATCTGACCAAATCGTCCAACCCGACCGTCTCAGACGCTCCAAATTGTTGGTCCCGAACGATCCGACCAAACCCGACCGTCCCGGAACAAACAAACGGTCCATCCGGAAGAAGGTCCGGCTCTCCTCTAGTTCTCCGAACCATCCGACCAAACCGTCCAACCCGACCGTCCCGGAATTTCCAAACGGTCCGTCCGGAAGAAGCTCCGGATCTCCTCTTATTGTCCCGAACCATCCAACTACACCGTCCAACCCGACCATCTCAGAGCCTCCAAACTGTTGGTCCCGAACCATCCGACCAAACCGTCCGACCCGACTGTCCTGGAACTTGCAAATGGTCCGCCCGGAAGGTCTAGATCTCCTCTAATTGTCCCAAACCATCCGACCAAACCGTCCAACCCGACCGTCCCGGGCCGTCCAAACGGTCCACCTGGAAGAAGGCCCGGTTCTCCTCTTGTTCTCCCGAACCATCTGACCGAACCGTCCAACCCGACCGTCCTGGACACTCCAAACTCTTGGTCCCGAAACATCTGACCAAACCGTCCAACCTGACCATCTCGGACCCTCCAATCTGTTGGTCCCGAACCATCCGACCAAACAGTCTAATCGGACTGCCTCGGACCCTTCAAACTGTTGGTCCCAAACCATCCGACCAGACCGTCCAACCTGACCGTCCCAGAACCTCCAAACTGTTGGTCCCGAATCATCCGACCAGATCAAGCAACCCGACCGTCTCGGACCCTCCAAACTGTTGGTCCAGAACTATCCGACCACATCGTCCAACCCGACCGTCCAGACACTCCAAACTGTTGGTCCCGAACCATCCAACCAAACCCGACCATCCCGGAACATACAAACGGTCTGTCCGGAAGAAGGTCGGGATCTCCTCTAGTTGCCCCAAACCATCCGACCAAACCGTCCAACCCGACCGTCCCGAAACTTCCAAACGGTCCGTCCGGAAGAAGGTCCGGATCTCCTTTAGATGTCCGAAACATCCGACCAAACCGTCCAACCCGATCGTCCTAGAACTTCCAAACGGCGTCCGGAAGAAAGTCCGGATCTCCTCTAGTTGTCCTGAACCATCCGACCAAACCGTCCATCCCGACCGTCCTGGAACTTCGAAATGGTCCGTCCGGAAGACGGTCCGGATCTCCTCTAGTTGACTCGAACCATCCGACCAAACCGTCCAACCCGACCGTCCCGGAACTTCAAAACGGTCCGTCCGGAAGAAGGTCGGATCTCCTCTAGTTGTCCCGAACCATCCGACCAAACCGTCCAACCCGACCGTCCCGCAACTTCCAAACGGTCCGTCCGGAAGAAGGTCCGGATCTCCTCTAGTTGTCCCGAACCATCCGACCAAACCGTCCAACCCGACCGTCCCGGAACTTCCAAACGGTCCGTCTGGAAGACGGTCCGGATCTCCTCTTGTTGTCCCGAACCATCCAACTACACCGTCCAACCCGACCGTCTCAGACCCTCCAAACTGTTGGTCCCGAAACATCCGACCAAACCGTCCAACCCGACTGTCCTGGAACATCCAAATGGTCCGTTCGTAAGATCTAGATCTCCTCTAATTGTCCCAAAACATCCGACCAAATCGTCCAACCCGACCACCCCGGACCTTCCAAACGGTCCGTCTGGAAGAAGGTCCGGGTCTCCTCTAGTTGCCCCGAACCTTCCGACCAAAACCGTCCAACCCGACCACCCCGGACCCTCCGAACTGTTGGTCCCGAACCATCCGACAAAACCATCCAACCCGACCGTCTCGAACCGTCCAAGCCATCCGACCAAACCGTCCAACCAGACCGTCTCGAACCCTCCAAACTGTTGGCCCCGAACCGTCTAACCAAACCGTCCAACCCGACCATCCCGGAACTTCCAAACGGTCCGTCCGGAAGAAGGTCCGGCTCTCCTCTAGTTCTCCCGAACCTTCCGACCGAACCATCCAACACGGACCGTCCCGGAACTTCCAAATGGTCCGTCCGGAAGAAGGTCCGGATCTCCTCTAGTTGTCCCGTACCATCCGACCAAACCGTCCAGCCCGACCGTCCCGGAACTTCCAAACGGTCCGTCCGGAAGAAGGTCCGGATCTCCTCTAGTTGTCGCGAACCATGCCACCAAACCGTCCAAACCGACCATCCCGGAACTTCCAAACGGTCCGTCCGGAAGAAGGTCCGGACCTCCTCTTGTTGTCCCGAACCATCCGACCAAACCGTCCAACCCGACCGTCCCGGAACTTCCAAACGGTCCGTCCGGAAGAAGTTCCGAATCTTCTCTAGTTGTCCCGAACCATCGACCAAACCGTCCAACCCGACCGTCCCGGAACTTCCAAACGGTCCGTCCGGAAGAAGGTCCAGATCTCCTCTAGTTGTCCCGAACCATCCGACCAAACCGCCCAACCCCATCGGCCCGGAACTTCCAAACGTTCTGCCCGGAAGAAGGTCCGGATATCCTCTAGTTGTCCCGAACGATCCGACCAAACCGTCCAACCCGATGGTCCCGGAACTTCCAAACGGTCAGTCCGGAAGACGGTCCGGATCTCCTCTAGTTGTCCCGAACCACCCGACCAAACCGTCCAACCCGACCGTCTCAGACCCTCCAAACTGTTGGTACCGAAACATCCGACCAAACCGTCCGACCCGACTGTCCTGGAACATCCAAATGGTCCGTTCGGAAGGTCTATATCTCCTCTAGTTGTCCCGAACCATCCGACCAAACCCGACCGTCCCGGACCTTCCAAACGGTCCGTCCGGAAGAAGTTCCGGATCTCCTCTAGTTGCCCCGGACCTTCCGACCAAACCGTCCAACCCGACCACCCCGGACCCTCCGAACTGTTGGTCCCGAACCATCCGACAAAACCATCCAACCTGACCGTCTCGAACCGTCCAAGCCATCCGACCAAACCGTCCAACCAGTCCGTCTCGGACCCTCCAAACTATTGGTCCCGAACCGTCTAACCAAACCGTCCAACCCGACCATCCCGGAACTTCCAAACGGTCCGTCCGGAAGAAGGTTCGGCTCTCCTCTAGTTCTCCCGAACCTTCCGACCAAACCATCCAACACGACGGTCCCGGACCTTAGGTCCGGATCTGCTCTAGTTGTCCCGAACCATCCGACCGAACCATCCGACCAAACCGTCCAACCCGATGCTCCCGAAACATCCAAACGTTCAGTCCGGAAGAAGGTCCGGATCTCCTCTAGTTGTCCCGAACCATCCGACCAAACCGTCCAACCCGATCGTCCTGGAACTTCCAAACAGTTCGTCCGGAAGAAGGTCCGGATCTCCGCTAGTTGTCCCGAACCATCGAACCAAACTATCCAACCCGACCGTCTCAGACCCTCCAAACTGTTGGTCCCGAAATATCTGACCAAACAGTCCAACCCGATTGTCCTGGAACATCCAATGGTCCGTCCGGAAGGTCTAGATCTCCTCTAATTGTCCCAAAACATCCGACCAAACCGTCCAACCCGACCGTCCCGGACCTTCCAAACGGTCTGTCCGGAAGAAGGTCTGGATCTCCTCTAGTTGCCTCCAAACCATCCGACCAAACCGTCCAACCCGATCGTCCCGGAACTTCCAAACGGTCCGTCCGGAAGAAGGTCCGGATCTCCTCTAGTTGTCCCGAACGATCCGACCAAACCGTCCAACCCGACCGTCCCGGAACTTCCAAACGGTCCGTCCGGAAGAAGGTCCGGATCTCCTCTAGTTGTCCCGAATCATCCGACCCAATCATGCAACCCGAACGTCTCGGACCCTCCAAACTGTCGGTCCCGAACCATCCGACCAAATCGACCAACCCGACCGTCTCGGACGCTCCAAACTGTTGGTCCCGAACAATCCGACCAAACCCGACCGTCCCGTAACATACAAACGGTCCGTCCGGAAGAAGGTCCGGATCTCCTCTAGTTGTCCCGAACCATCCGACCAAACCGTCCAACCCGATCGTCCCGGAACTTCCAAACGGTCCGTCCGGAAGAAGGTCCGGATCTCCTCTAGTTGTCCCGAACCATCTGACCAAACCGTCGAACCTGACCGTCCCGGAACTTCCAAACGGTCCGTCCGGAAAAAGGTCCGGATCTTCTCTAGTTGTCTCGAACCGAGCCTCCAAACTGTTGGTCCCGAAACATCCGACCAAACCGTCCAACCCGACCGTCCCGGAACGTCCAAACGGTCCGTCCGGAAGAAGGTTTGGATCTCCTCTTGTTGTCCCGAACCATCCAACTACACCGTCCAACCCGACCATCTCAGAGCCTCCAAGCTGTTGGTCCCGAACCATCCGACCAAACCATCCAACCCGACTGTCCTGGAACTTGCAAATGGTCCGCCCGAAAGGTCTAGATCTCTTCTAATTGTCCCAAACCATCCGACCAAACCGTCCAACCCGACCGTTCAAGAACGTACAAACGGTCCGTCCGGAAGAAGGTCTGGATTTCCTCTAGATGTCCCGAAACATCCGACCAAACCGTCGAACCCGATCGTCCCGGAACTTTCGAACGGTCCGTCCAGAAGAAGGTCCGGATCTCCTATAGTTGTCCCGAATCATCCGACCAAACCGTCCATCCCGACCGTCCCGGAACTTCGAAATGGTTCGCCCGGAAGAAGGTCCGGATCTCCTCTAGTCGTCTCGAACCATCCGACCAAACCGTCCAACCCGACCGTCCCGGAACTTCCAAACGGTCCGTCCGGAAGAAGGTCCGGATCTCCTCTAGTTGTCCCGAACCATCCAAGCAAACCATCGAACCCGACCGCCCCAGAACTTCCAAACGGTCCGTCCGGAAGAAGGCCCGGATCTCCTCTAGTTGTCCCGAACCATCCGACCAAACGGTCCATCCCAACCGTCCCGGAACTTCGAAAGGGTCCGTCCGGAAGAAGGTCCGGAACACCTCTAGTTGTCTCGAACCATCCGACCAAACCGTCCAACCCGACCGTCCCGGAACTTCCAAACGGTCCGTCCGTAAGAAGGTCCGGACCTCCTCTAGTTGTCCCGAACCATCCGACCAAACCGTCCAAGCCGACCGTCCCGAACTTCCAAACGGTCCGTCCGGAAGAAGGTCCGGATCTCCTGTAGTGTTCCCGAACCATCCGACCAAACCGTCCAACCCGACCGTTCCGGAACTTCCAAACGGTCCGTCCGGAAGAAGGTCCGGATCTCCTCTAGTTGCCCCGAACCATCCGACCAAACCGTCCATCCCGACCGTCCCGGAACTTCGAAATGGTCCGTCCAGAAGAAGGTCCGGATCTCCTCTAGTTGTCTCGAACCATCCGACCAAACCGTCCAACCCGATCGTCCTAGAACTTCCAAACGGCGTCCGGAAGAAGGTCCGGATCTCCTCTAGTTGTCCCGAACCATCCGACCAAACCGTCCATCCCGACCGTCCTGGAACTTCGAAATGGTCCGTCCGGAAGACGGTCCGGATCTCCTCTAGTTGACTCGAACCATCCGACCAAACCGTCCAACCCGACCGTCCCGGAACTTCCAAACGGTCCGTCCGGAAGAAGGTCCGGATCTTCTCTAGTTGTCCCGAACCATCCGACCAAACCGTCCAACCCGACCGTCCCGCAACTTCCAAACGGTCCGTCCGGAAGAAGGTCCGGATCTCCTCTAGTTGTCCCGAACCATCCGACCAAACCGTCCAACCCGACCGTCCCGGAACTTCCAAACGGTCCGTCTGGAAGACGGTCCGGATCTCCTCTTGTTGTCCCGAACCATCCAACTACACCATCCAACCCGACCGTCTCAGACCCTCCAAACTGTTGGTCCCGAAACATCCGACCAAACCGTCCAACCCGACTGTCCTGGAACATCCAAATGGTCCGTTCGGAAGATCTGGATCTCCTCTAATTGTCCCAAAACATCCAACCAAACCGTCCAACCCGACCACCCCGGACCTTCCAAACGGTCCGTCCGGAAGAAGGTCCGGATCTCCTCTAGTTGCCCCGAACCTTCCGACCAAACCGTCCAACCCGACCACCCCGGACCCTCCGAACTGTTGGTCCCGAACCATCCGACAAGACCATCCAACCCGACCGTCTCGAACCGCCCAAGCCATCCGACCAAACCGTCCAACCAGACCGTCTCGGACCCTCCAAACTGTTGGTCCCGAACCGTCTAACCAAACCGTCCAACCCGACCATCCCGGAACTTCCAAACGGTCCGTCCGGAAGAAGGTCCGGCTCTCCTTTAGTTCTCCCGAACCTTCCGACCGAACCATCCAACACGACCGTCCCGGAACTTCCAAACGGTCCGTCTTGAAGAAGGTCCGGATCTCCTCTAGTTGTCCCGAACCATCCGACCAAACCGTCCAAACCCGACCGTCCCGGAACTTCCAAACGGTCCGTCCGGAAGAAGGTCCGGATCTCCTCTAGTTGTCCCGAACCATCCGACCAAACCGTCCATCCCGACCGTCCCGGAAGTCCGGACCTCCTCTAGTTGTCGCGAACCATCCCACCAAACCGTCCAAACCGACCATCCCGGAACTTCCAAACGGTCCGTCCGGAAGAAGGTCCGGACCTCCTCTAGTTGTCCCGAACCATCCGACCAAACCGTCCAACCCGACCATCCCGGAACTTCCAAACGGTCCGTCCGGAAGAAGTTCCGGATCTTCTCTAGTTGTCCCGAACCATCCGACCAAACCGTCCTACCCGACCGTCCCGGAACTTCCAAACGGTCCGTCCGGAAGAAGGTCCGGATCTCCTCTAGTTGTCCCGAACCATCCGACCAAACCGCCCAAACCCCATCGGCCCGGAACTTCCAAACGGTCTGCCCGGAAGAAGGTTCGGATATCCTCTAGTTGTCCCGAACGATCCGACCAAACCGTCCAAACCCGATGGTCCCGGAACTTCCAAACGGTCAGTCCGGAAGACGGTCCGGATCTCCTCTAGTTGTCCCGAACCATCCGACCAAACCGTCCAACCCGACCGTCTCAGACCCTCCAAACTGTTGGTCACGAAACATCCGACCAAACCGTCCGACCCGACTGTCCTGGAACATCCAAATGGTCCGTTCGGAAGGTCTATATCTCCTCTAATTGTCCCAAAACATCCGACCAAACCGTCCAACCCGACCGTCCCGGACCTTCCAAACGGTCCGTCCGGAAGAAGGTCCGGATCTCCTCTAGTTGCCCCGGACCTTCCGACCAAACCGTCCAACCCGACCACCCCGGACCCTCCGAACTGTTGGTCCCGAACCATCCGACAAAACCATCCAACCCGACCGTCTCGAACCGTCCAAGCCATCCGACCAAACCGTCCAACCAGTCCGTCTCGGACCCACCAAACTATTGGTCCCGAACCGTCGAACCAAACCGTCCAACCCGACCATCCCGGAACTTCCAAACGGTCCGTCCGGAAGAAGGTTCGGCTCTCCTCTAGTTCTCCCGAACCTTCCGACCAAACCATCCAACACGACGGTCCCGGACCTTAGGTCCGGATCTGCTCTAGTTGTCCCGAACCATCCGACCGAACCATCCGACCAAACCGTCCAACCCGATGGTCCCGGAACATCCAAACGTTCAGTCCGGAAGAAGGTCCGGATCTCCTCTAGTTGTCCCGAACCATCCGACCAAACCGTCCAACCCGATCGTCCTGGAACTTCCAAACAGTTCGTCCGGAAGAAGGTCCGGATCTCCGCTAGTTGTCCCGAACCATCGAACCAAACTGTCCAACCCGACCGTCTCAGACCCTCCAAACTGTTGGTCCCGAAACATCTGAGCAAACAGTCCAACCCGATTGTCCTGGAACATCCAAATGGTCCGTCCGGAAGGTCTTGATCTCCTCTAATTGTCCCAAAAACATCCGACCAAACCGTCCAACCCGACCGTCCCGGACCTTCCAAACGGTCTGTCCGGAAGAAGGTCTGGATCTCCTCTAGTTGCCTCCAAACCATCCGACCAAAACCGTCCAACCCGATCGTCCCGGAACTTCCAAATGGTCCGTCCGGAAGAAGGTCCGGATCTCCTCTAGTTGTCCCGAACGATCCGACCAAACCGTCCAACCCGACCGTCCCGGAACTTCCAAACGGTCCGTCCGAAGAAGGTCCGGATCTCCTCTAGTTGTCCCGAATCATCCGACCCAATCATGCAACCCGAACGTCTCGGACCCTCCAAACTGTCGGTCCCGAACCATCCGACCAAATCGTCCAACCCGACCGTCTCGGACGCTCCAAACTGTTGGTCCCGAACAATCCGACCAAACCCGACCGTCCCGTAACATACAAACGGTCCGTCCGGAAGAAGGTCCGGATCTCCTCTAGTTGTCCCGAACCATCCGACCAAACCGTCCAACCCGATCGTCCCGGAACTTCCAAACGGTCCGTCCGGAAGAAGGTCCGGATCTCCTCTAGTTGTCCCGAACCATCTGACCAAACCGTCGAACCTGACCGTCCCGGAACTTCCAAACGGTCCGTCCGGAAGAAGGTCCGGATCTTCTCTAGTTGTCTCGAACCGAGCCTCCAAACTGTTGGTCCCGAAACATCCGACCAAACCGTCCAACCCGACCGTCCCGGAACGTCCAAACGGTCCGTCCGGAAGAAGGTCTAGATCTCCTCTTGTTGTCCCGAACCATCCAACTACACCGTCCAACCCGACCATCTCAGAGCCTCCAAGCTGTTGGTCCCGAACCATCCGACCAAACCATCCAACCCGACTGTCCAGGAACTTGCACATGGTCCGCCCGAAAGGTCTAGATCTCTTCTAATTGTCCCAAAACCATCCGACCAAACCGTCCAACCCGACCGTCCAAGAACGTACAAACGGTCCGTCCGGAAGAAGGTCTGGATCTCCTCTAGATGTCCCGAAACATCCGACCAAACCGTCGAACCCGATCGTCCCGGAACTTTCGAACGGTCCGTCCGGAAGAAGGTCCGGATCTCTATAGTTGTCCCGAATCATCCGACCAAACCGTCCATCCCGACCGTCCCGGAACTTCGAAATGGTTCGCACGGAAGAAGGTCCGGATCTCCTCTAGTCGTCTCGAACCATCCGACCAAACCGTCCAACCCGACCGTCCCGGAACTTCCAAACGGTTCCGTCCGGAAGAAGGTCCCGATCTCCTCTAGTTGTCCCGAACCATCCAAGCAAACCATCGAACCCGACCGCCCCGGAACTTCCAAACGGTCCGTCTGGAAGAAGGCCCGGATCTCCTCTAGTTGTCCCGAACCATCCGACCAAACGGTCCATCCCGACCGTCCCGGAACTTCGAAAGGGCCCGTCCGGAAGAAGGTCCGGATCTCCTCTAGTTGTCTTGAACCATCCGACCAAACCGTCCAACCCGACCGTCCCGGAACTTCCAAACGGTCCGTCAGTAAGAAGGTCCGGACCTCCTCTAGTTGTCCCGAACCATCCGACCAAAACCGTCCAACCCGACCGTCCCGAACTTCCAAACGGTCCGTCCGGAAGAAGGTCCGGATCTCCTGTAGTTGTCCCGAACCATCCGACCAAACCGTCCAACCCGACCGTTCCGGAACTTCCAAACGGTCCGTCCGGAAGAAGGTCCGGATCTCCTCTAGTTGCCCCGAACCATCTGACCAAACCGTCCATCCCGACCGTCCCGGAACTTCGAAATGGTCCGTCCGGAAGAAGGTCCGGATCTCCTCTAGTTGTCTCGAACCATCCGACCAAACCATCCAACCCGACCGTTCCGGAACTTCCAAACGGTCCGTCCGGAAGACGGTCCGAACCTCCTCTAGTTGTCCCGAACCATCCGACCAAACCGTCCAACCCGATCGTCCCGGAACTTCCAAACGGTCTGCCCGGAAGAAGGTCCGGATTTCCTCTAGTTGTCCCGAACCATCTGACCAAACCGTCCAACCCGATGGTCACGGAACTTCCAAACGGTCAGTCCGGAAGAAGGTCCGGATCTCCTCTAGTTGTCCCGTACCATCCGACCAAACCGTCCAACCCGATCGTCCTGGAACTTCCAAACGGTCCGTCCGAAAGAAGGTCCGGATCTCCTGTAGTTGTCCCGAACCATCGCACCAAACCGTCCAACCCGACCGTCTCAGACCCTCCAAACTGTTGGTCCCGAAACATCCGACCAAACCTTCAACCCGACTGTCCTGGAACATCCAAATGGTCCATCCGGAAGGTCTAGATCTCCTCTAATTGTCCCAAAACATCCGACCAAACCGTCCAACCCGACCGTCCCCGGACCTTCCAAACGGTCCCGTCCGGAAGAAGGTCCGGATCTCCTCTAGTTCTCCCGAAACATCCGACCAAACCATCCAACCCGACCGTCCCGGACCCTCCAAACCGTTTATCCCGAACCATCCGACGAAACCATGTAACCCGACCGTCTTGGACCCTCTAAACTGTTGGTCTCGAACCATCCGACCAAACCGTTCAACCCGACCGTCCCGGGCCCTCCAAACTTTTGGTCCCAAACCAACCGACCAAACCGTCCAACCCGACCGTCCCGGATCTTCCAAACAGTCCGTCCAGAAGAAGGTCCGGATCTCCTCTAGTTGTCCCGAACCATCCGACCAAACCGTCCAACCCGACCGTCTCAGACCCTCCAGACTGTTGGTCCCAAACCATACAAACGGCCCGTCCGGACTCCTCTTGCTGTCCCAAACCATCCGACCAAACCGTCCAAACTGTTGGTGCCGAACCATCCGACCAAACCGTCCAACCCGACCGTGACCCTCCAAACTGTTGGTCCCGAATCATCCGACAAAATCATGCAACCCGACCGTCTCAGATCCTCCAAACTGTTGGTCCCGAACCATCCGACCAAATCGTCCAACCCGACCTTCTCGGACGCTCCAAACTGTTGGTCCCGAACCATCCGACCAAACCCGACCGTCCCGGTCCTTCCAAACGGTCCGTCCGGAAGAAGTTCTGGCTCTCCTCTAGTTATCCCGAACCATCCGACCAAACCATCCAACCCGACCGTCCTGGACCCTCCAAACTGTTGGTCCCACACCATCCGACCAAACCGTCCGACCCGACCGTCGCGGACCCTATGAAACTGTTGGTCCTGAATCATCCGACCAAATCGTCCAACCTGATCTTCTCGGACGCTCCAAACTGTTGGTCCCGAACCATCCGACCAAACCCGACCGTCCCGGGACATACAAATGGTCCGTCCGGAAGAAGGTCCGGATCTCCTCTTGCTGTTCCAAACCATCCGACCAAACCGTCCAACCCGACCGTCCTGGACCTTCGAAACGGTCCATCCGGAAGAATGTCCGGTTCTCCTCTAGTTCTCCCGAACCATCCGATTAAACCGGTCCAACCCAACCGTCCCGGAACTTCCAAACGGTCCGTCCGGAAGAAGGTCCGGATCTCCTCTAGTTGTCCCGAACCGTCCGACCAAACTGTCCAACCCGACCGTCTCAGACCCTCTATACTGTTGGTCCCGAACCATCCGACCAAACCGTCCAACCCGACCACCCCGGACCCTCCGAACTGTTGGTCCCGAACCATCCGACCAAACCATCCAACCCGACCGTCTCGGACCCTCCAAACTGTTGGTACGGAACCGTCCGACCAAACCGTCCAACCCGACCGTCCCGAAACGTCCAAACGGTCCGTCCGGAAGAAGGTCCTGATCTCCTCTAGTTGTCCCGAACCATTCGACCAAGCCATCCAACCCGACCGTCCCGAAACTTTTAAACGGTTCGTCCGGAAGAAGGTCCTAATCTCCTTTAGTTGTCCCGAACCATCCGACCAAACCGTCCAACCCGACCGTCCTGGACCTTCGAAACGGTCCGTCCGGAAGAAGGTCCGGTTCTCCTCTAGTTCTCACGAACCATTTGACCAAACCGTCCAACCCGACCGTCTCGGAACCTCCAAATTGTTGGTCCCGAACCATGCGACCAAACCGTCCAACCGACCATCCCGGAACTTCCAAACGGTCCGTCCGGAAGAAGGTCCGGATCTCCTCTAGTTGTCCCGAACCATCCGACCAAACCGTCCGGCTCAACCGTCCCGGAACTTCCAAACAGTCCGTCCGGTAGAAGGTCCGGATCTCCTCTAGTTGTCCCGAACCATCCGACCACACCGTCCAACCCGACCGTCCCGGAACTTCCAAACGGTCCGTCCGGCAGAAGGTCCGGATCTTCTCTAGTTGTCCCGAACCATCCGACCAAACCATCCAACCGGACCGTCACGGAACTTCCAAACGGTCCGTCCGGAAGAAGGTCCGGATCTCCTCTAGTTCTCCCGAACCATGCGACCAAACCGTCCAACCCGACCGTCCCGGAACATCCAAACGGTCCGTCCGGAAGAAGGTCCGGATCTCCTCTAGTTGTCCCGAACCATCCGACCAAACCGTCCAACCCGACCATCTCAGACCCTCCAGACTGTTGGTCCCGGACCATCCGACCAAAACCGTTCAACTCGACCGTCCCGGGTCCTTTCAAACGGTCTCGAGAAAATGAAGTACAAAGCATGGCAAGAACGATCGACCACAATCCTCAATTGCATTAACACGTTCGACATAGTTCATAGATGGGGCTGCGGTTTAGATCACCTTATGGTGAAATGAACGTTACAATTGTGCCAAAAATTGCAGCCACCGATACCCAATTACATGCCTCCAAAAGATATCTTAGACCTAGGGTTTGGTTCGGCTTACATCACAAAATGAGACCTTCTTACTTAACACCAAAATCCAAACAGCACTATTAGGGATTTATGAAGCTTCTGCATTAAATCAGCAGGTCTCGTAAGCCTCCATTGCTATTCTCCAAGCGCTATCGGTCGTTGGGTTACTGGTGGTGTACCACACACGAATCGACGGGTCCTCTTCTTCTTCTGCAGCGGTAGATGGTGCAGCTTCATGGGTAGGGACTGGAGCGGCTGGTGTCGAGGTACCTCCTCGTGAGGGTTTTGGGGTGAAGAGTCGCAGATACTCACGGGATGTCATCCTCTTGCGTGGCTTTACTCCAGAACTCTGGGGTTGATTGGCCTCACAGGGTGGAGTTGGGGTCGGCTCTCGTACCGGAACATAAGGGCTCTCGCCACAGGACTCATCTTCATTCGCCACATGCCATCTCCGGCGCAATTCAGAACGAAGCTTGCGGTTAACTCTTGTCAGCCGTTCCACCTCTCGAGTAGCTTTTCCATAATCCAAATACAACCCATCATACATTATTTCCGCAGAGACAATGTGATTGGCAGTCTCCAGCTCAGTCTCATCTTCTTCGTCGTCGCTTGGCGCTAGTACCATAATATTATTGCCTCCATTACTTGCCTGGGGAATGAGACGGAACTGGGAGAATCGGAAGATCTCATCAAAATGATGCCATATATAGAGGACTGCTTTCCTAGCTGCTTCAAGTCGGGCATCATTATCACCAGCTCTGGGTGCCGTAAAAGTCTGATCCAGATCAGAGGCTCTCACTGTAACCCATCCCATCCAAAAATGAGCCTTCCCGTGAACCTCATAGGTCTTGGCATGGAAAACGGGGAGGCCTTCCTAGGGCACATCGAGGTGTTCCAACATTCTCCATAACAGGGTGGCCCAACTTCCCAGCTGGTTCGGGTCGGTCACAATGCTGTACACCATCCTATACAATTTTAGGGTTAGAGAGGATAGGGTTAGCCACACAAGCAAAAACAAATGCAATAGAGGAGAACATTCAGAACTAAGAGTGATAAGGGTAAGGAATAAAAAGCAATCTACTTGCTAATTTTGAACATAAGGTTTAATTTTGCAAATAGTTTTCTCGACATTGCCAAGTCCTAACTAACGACCACCTGCAATTGGCTTCCTACGGCCAGCTCGGCTCTGATACCAAGCTGTCACGGACCGAGAATTGCATATGATTAGGGGAACGAATGGTCGCCAAGGGCCGAAGGACCAGTCGACCTGGTGGCACGGTACCTGCGCCGTACTCACCGAGGCGGAGTGATCCGACACCTGACCAACGCAAGCCGGTCGGAAGCAACTAAACTTCCCAGAACCACATACGATTCCCTGATCCGGTGAAGGTTTAGAGTCGTTCCCGGATTCTACCACGCAAAGCAAGGTCGGAGGAGCCCGGCGATTCTACTCACACCCTAACCTAGCTCGGAAGCCTTCCCGTGAACCTCATAGGTCTTGGCATGGAAAACGGGGAGGCCTTCCTAGGGCACATCGAGGTGTTCCAACATTCTCCATAACAGGGTGGCCCAACTTCCCAGCTGGTTCGGGTCGGTCACAATGCTGTACACCATCCTATACAATTTTAGGGTTAGAGAGGATAGGGTTAGCCACACAAGCAAAAACAAATGCAATAGAGGAGAACATTCAGAACTAAGAGTGATAAGGGTAAGGAATAAAAAGCAATCTACTTGCTAATTTTGAACATAAGGTTTAATTTTGCAAATAGTTTTCTCGACATTGCCAAGTCCTAACTAACGACCACCTGCAATTGGCTTCCTACGGCCAGCTCGGCTCTGATACCAAGCTGTCACGGACCGAGAATTGCATATGATTAGGGGAACGAATGGTCGCCAAGGGCCGAAGGACCAGTCGACCTGGTGGCACGGTACCTGCGCCGTACTCACCGAGGCGGAGTGATCCGACACCTGACCAACGCAAGCCGGTCGGAAGCAACTAAACTTCCCAGAACCACATACGATTCCCTGATCCGGTGAAGGTTTAGAGTCGTTCCCGGATTCTACCACGCAAAGCAAGGTCGGAGGAGCCCGGCGATTCTACTCACACCCTAACCTAGCTCGGAAGCTAGTGGGTCGCTCGAAAGCCCGGTAGAATACACCCACACCCTGCCTGGCTGGCACAGCATCTCAGCCAGCGGGTCACTCAACCGATTCTTGCTCGACATAGTAAAAAGGGGAACAACCGTAACTCTTCACGGCATACCCATACACTTCATCTCATACACACATTGCATATGGGCAGCCCGAATAACAACTTGAATATCACAACAAAGCACTACGATACGGTAATAATGCTAACTGTCCACATTGTGAACAAATATTACATCACTCGGCTATAACCAAAAGTTTTAGTCGAATCCATAAAGTAAAACGAGTAGCAGCGGAAGAAATAAGTAAGACCCACAGCGGCGCGTCAACCACTGTCCAAAATATTCCCACCATAATCCCAAAAGTCGAACACTACCGAGGAAACCACAAATTCAAGCGTCGTCAAAATAGTCTTCGACCACCGGCTCACCTGCAAGCTCTAGGAATAACCTAGGTGAGTACAAAAGTACTCGCAGACTTATTCGTGCTTGATTAAATGTCCTACACATGGATTTACTACAACAGGAGTAAACATGATGCTTCTCAGAGTAACAATATACAATTTAAGAACATAGCATTAGCAGCGTGAAGGGAGGACGGGTAGGCCACATGATATGAGAGAAACATAACGGGCAGCCTATGCCCCAAGTGTTACACAAATCAAAATACGACATAAAGGCATTAAACATGACATTCCAATTTCCTTAGGGACCACACGTTCCCAATAGACCACACATCCATCAATTATCATATTCAACTTCTCTCTCGAACCGTTATCGGCAATACATCCCCATGAGGATAACAATGTGCCCTCCACCGGAGGTAGCTAGCCTCCTGGTGACCGGGACTCACCAATTCGATAAACTCATGGCAGAGATGCCGATAACGTTCACGCGTGACAGGGGGAGTAATACAATGAAATCACCTCAGGTTGGTATAGCGACAACACAACTTCAAACACCGGGGTCGCTCCTATAGCTTCAATTAATACCAACTTTATTCACCGTTACTCCACCCTCGGCTCTCACATCTCACTTATCTCAAATTTCAGTAGATAGAGTATTCAGGTTCAATCCTCGACTACACGGGGTACAACACACCGCAACCCTAGCATGCTAGTTTGGCGCATTTGATCACAACGTAAACAAGCAAACACATGGAATAATAGTGAACATATAATAAAATGCAACAAGCTCTGCTTGCCTTGCTCTGGTTGTTCCTGATCTTGCGTGGAGTCGTAAGCCGGGTGGTCTCCTTCTTCGGACTCTGACGTGAAATAATTTGGGGTACCGGAAAGGAAACGGCAAAAAGAAGACAATGAGAGCTAGCATGTATGCATGAATGAATGATGCTAGCTACATGTGTCTACGGTAATGGTGCGATGCCGAGGAGCTGGAACTACATGCATAGCTTGAGGTTGACTTGTCGCGGTTACGGGGAATGCAAATCATGCATGCATGTCATGTTAAGGGGTCTCGATGAGTTAGGGTTACGCCGTTAGCGGCGAGGCATGGCAGATGTGTTCGATAGTTTAATATCAGGTTACAATATGAGATATAAGTTCCATGCAAGTAAAAATGTGCAAATCGGAGCTACGATCGCGAAGCTAGGGTTTACCGATTCGCGACAAAAGCAAAATAACAACCCTACATATCCTACTGTACAGGTGCTCAAAATTAATTTTTGATTCATCCAGATTGTAGAGAATTTCATGAGCTTTCCAAATATATAAAATTTATCAAATTTGGACTTACGGTTTTGAAAGTTATGAAGGTTTCAATTTTTATACAAAAACTAACCCTAATCTGTTCAAACCCTAAATGCTAAGTCTACCCGAGAGCTACCCAAACCTACTCTAAAATCTTACGCGCACTCGAACGGTCTACTTCAAAACCCCGGCACATAACCGTACCTGACCGACGGGTGGGACCCCCGGGTCAGTGCTGACCGGGCACCCGGGACCAACCAGAGAAGGCCACGCGGCTTCCCTCTCAGCTCTCTCTCTCTCTTTCACTCGGACTCGGCCGGAGAATGGACTCGGGCGGCGGCGCACTCGCCGGAGTTGGCCGAAAGGACGCTCGGGGGCTTGGCGAGCTCGGAGAAGAGGGTGGGAGCACCGGGAGCTCACCACGAAGACGAGGCGCGGCTGCAGAGGAGCTGACGAGGGCGGAGCGGGGCCGGCGACGAGAGGGACGGCGGTGGTGCGGTCAGGGGTCGTCGGCGGCGGGGTGGTTCCGGGTTCTGATCTGCAAGGAGGAGGCACGAGGGAGGTTAAGGGGGTCGAGAAGGTGCTCGGGAGCAAAGGAAAAGGGGACGGGGAGCCACCGGAACCGTAACGGAAGCTCGCCGGATGACTCGGCCGGAGGTGGGGATGAAGGTGGCGTCGAGGGCCCTCGGGCGGTGCTCTAAGAAAAAGGAAGGGTCAGGGTGTTGGGGTGGACGAATGCCAGCTAGGGAACCGAGGATTGGAGGCAGAGGGAGACCGGAGCGGCGCCGATTGCTCACCGGAGTTGGAGTCGTCGCCGGCCAAGAAAAGGGACTTCGGGAGCTCCGACCGTGGGGTATAGGGTTCGGAGGCGGAGAAAGCGAGGAAGAGGGGAGAGGGGCTGTCGGGAGGAGGCTTTTAAAGGGGGCGGCGGTGTTCGGACAGTGGGTGGGGCGCCGCCCACCGTGGCTAACCGGCGGCGGCGACGTGGCGGGGGCGCCCTGACGAGCGGGCCCCGCGTGCCGGGAGGAGAGAGGAGGACCGGCGGGAGTTGGCGGGCCGGCCGACGCGGCCCAATAGGCCTCGGCCTGCTTCTCCTTTTCTTTTCCTTTTAGTTTATTCTTTTTCTTTAACACCAGTGCTATCCCAGGCGTCATTTTATGTGTAAATTTTGCTCCAAAAATTCTGAATTTTTTACAGGAGTTTGAAAACATTTCAGGGGACCTACTGTACAAGTTTGAACTGATTTGGAGCTGGTTTGACCTGGTCTCTAGTTCAATTCTAGGGTTTGACCTAACTCGGCATTTGAACTGCAATTAGGTCTTTGAGGCTTCCAAAAATTTTGAAATTGACGGACAGATAGGGTTGCTACTCTCAAGGCTAGTTATGAAATGTCGGGACTTTGCATCCACTAGAAATTCCCCCATTCTCTTAATCCTCATTCTAGCTCTTTTTAGGGTTCGGAGTTAGGGTTAAGGGTTCATCGAATCTTTCACTGATTACCTCCACTTCTATTGACAATATTGTTATTTTGAAAACTCAAATAAGTTGATTGGTGTTTGTATAGTTTCCACCGAGGATGAGATATACAATTAAGTTTAAGCGAGGTGTGGGTGATGATGATGACATGTATGCATGAATGCAGGACAAAACCTTAATCGTTGAATTTGGGTATTACAGAAGGTCCTAATCTCCTTTAGTTGTCCCGAACCATCCGACCAAACCGTCCAACCCGACCGTCCCGGACCTTCGAAACGGTCCGTCCGGAAGAAGGTCTGGTTCTCCTCTAGTTCTCCCGAACCATGCGACCAAACCGTCCAGCCCGACCGTCTCGGAACCTCCAAACTGTTGGTCCCGAACCATCCGACCAAACCGTCCAACTCGACCGTCCCGGAACTTCCAAACGGTCCGTCCGGAAGAATGTCCGGATCTCCTCTAGTTGTCCCGAACCATCCGACCACACCGTCCAACCCGACCGTCCCGGAACTTCCAAATGGTCCGTCCGGCAGAAGGTCCGAATCTCCTCTAATTTTCCGAACCATCCGACCAAACCGTCCAACCGGACCGTCCCGGAACTTCCAAATGGTCCGTCCGGAAGAAGGTCCGGATCTCCTCTAGTTCTCCCGAACCATGCGACCAAACCGTCCAACCCGACCGTCCCAGAACATCCAAACGGTCCGTCCGAAAGAAGGTCCGGATCTCCTCTAGTTGTCCCAACCATCCGACCAAACCGTCCAACCCGACCGTCTCAGACCCTCCAGACTGTTGGTCCCGAACCATCCGACGAAACCGTTCAACCCGACTGTCCTAGAACTTCGAAGTGGTCCGTCCGGAAGTTCTAGATCTCCTCTAATTGTCCCGAAACATCCGACCAAACTGATGAGGACATCTTTCTTAGTAAGTTCATTGAGCAGTGCTGCGATGGTGCTGAAATCCTTCACGAACCGCCGATAGAAACCAGCAAGCCCGAGAAAACTTCTCATTTGTGTAACCGTTTTAGGAATCGGCCAGCTCTGGATCGCCTCAACCTTGGCTTTATCAACTTCAATTCCGTGCGGTGTCACAACATAGCCAAGAAAAGCGACTCGATCCGTGCAAAAGGTGCACTTCTCGATATTACCAAATAAGTGTGCATTACGTAAAGCATTACAAACAGCACGTAGATGGTCTAAATGCTCCTCTAATGACTTGCTATAGATTAAAATATCATCGAAGTATACTACCACAAATCGTCCTATGAAAGCTCGCAAAACTTCATTCATTAATCTCATGAAAGTGCTAGGTGCATTAGTCAACCCAAATGGCATAACTAACCATTCATATAAACCAAATTTAGTTTTGAAAGCTATTTTCCACTCATCACCTAATTTCATACGAATTTGATGGTAGCCACTACGCAAGTCTACTTTAGAGAAAACAACTGAACCACTAAGTTCATCAAGCATGTCATCTAATCTTGGAATAGGATGACGATATCGAATTGTAATATTATTAATGGCCCTATAGTCTACACACATACGCCAAGTACCATCTTTCTTAGGAACAAGTATCACAGGTACCGCACATGGACTAAGAGATTCACGAATATAACCCTTGTCGAGCAACTCTTGTACTTGTCGTTGAATCTCCTTGATCTCCTCTGGATTGGTACGGTATGATGCACGGTTGGGAAGCGAGGCACCAGGTATCAAGTCAATTTGATGTTCAATTCCTCTCACAGGTGGCAGCCCCGGTGGTACTTCCATTGGAAACACATCAGTATACTCCTGCAAAAGGTTAGTGACAGCAGGAGGCAAAGAAGGAAGTATATCCTCAAGTGAAAACAAAGCTTCTTTGCAAACAAGTGCATAGCATGCTTCAGTACTAGGATCTAAATCAGAAATTTCAGCACGGGTAGCTAAGAATGCAGCTCCTTTTAACTTTATTTCCTTAGATGAGCTAGGTTCAGATTTGTTTAACTTGTTAAATTGCTCTAGCTCGTCAGCTACTTGCTGATTTTCAGATTGAGCATGCTCTCCCTTTTTATTTCTACTAGCCCTAGCAAGATCGTCTCTTAAAATTTGCTCAGGAGACATAGGGTGTAGAAATAATTTCTTTCCTTTATGCGTGAGAGTATATTGATTAGTTCTACCATCATGTATACATTGCCTATCATACTGCCATGGCCTTCCTAATAACATGGAACAAGCTTGCATAGGCACAATATCACAGTCAACAGTATCATGGTACGAACCTAAGGAAAATGGAACTCTTACCATGCGTGTCACCTTTACCTTGCCGCCATCATTAAACCACTGAATATAGTAGGGATGTGGATGGGGTCGTGTAGGTAGAGTGAGCTTGTCTACCATGTCGACGCTTGCCAAATTGTTGCAGCTCCCTCCATCAATGATTATGCGAATGGAACGCTCTTTGACGACACCTTTAATATGGAAGAGGTTATGGCGTTGATTCTTCTTGTCACGGACAATTTGAGCACTAAGCACACGGTCTGCTATAATACTCATGTATTTGTCAGCATCAGCAGCGGTTACATGCTCTTCATCTTGTTCAAATTTGGCATCATCTTGTTCTTGTTCAGCTAGCAAAGTATAGGACTCTTCATCAAGGTCACTTGCGGAGTCATACTCGCCGTCTTCATGAATAATCAAGACGCGTTTGCTGGGACAATCTCTCATGATATGACCGAAGCCCTTGACGGTGGCATTGAGTGTCCTTTGTTCTCCCTGTGGAGGCGACCGACGATGATGAACTTTTGGCTGGAGAGGGTGGAGTATTTCTGGCTGGAGCCGTAGTGCGTGATGCTGAATTTGATGGAGCAAGGGGTGATCTGGAAGTGGTCGGCGTCGCTGAAGTGGACGGGGCGGGTGTGTGCGGTGCCCACTGTGCGCTGTCTCGAGCGACCCTGCACTTCACGTTCAGCATGTATAGCAAGGTGGAAGAGACGGGTCATAGAATTATAATCTTTATAAGCAAGAATATCAGCAATTTCTCTATTTATCCACCCAAAAATCGGGCCATAGAAGCTTCCTCATTTTCAATTAAACCACAGCGTAACATTCCTATTTGCAATTGTTGATAATATTCTTCCACTGACTTATCGCCTTGATTCAAACGCTGTAATTTATTTAGCAAGTCTCTAGCATAATATGATGGAACAAATCTATGCCCCATTAGTCGTTTTAAAGCTTCCCAAGTGGTTGGAATATTATGTGGATGAACTCTACAGTGTTCTTTCCACCAAATAGAAGCAAAGTTAGTGAATTCGCTAGTAGCAGCCCTAACACGTCTATCCTCAAGGAAATCATGGCATGCAAATTTTTGATCAACTAACAATTCCCAGGTGAGGTAAGCATCTGGATCATATTTTCCTTCATAAGCAGGCATAATGAATTTTACCTTAGAGAATGAATCATCTCTATCACGGTCTCGCCGTGGTGGATCACGTCGCATACCATGCCTGTTGTAGCGTCGTTGACGGCGATCACGGTTATTGTTATGGTAAAGGTCCTCCTCATCCTCGGAATCAGCAACGGAGTTGTCCTCGGCTTCTCCTTCTGATCCCATTGATGCTGCTGGTTGCCGAACAAAGGTGCTGGCGATGTTGACCGGGGCAGCGGGGTTCTTCTGGGTAGCTGCCGTAGGCATCCGTCGCGCACGTGGTACTGAAGGCCCTGCAAAAGTATCAAGGCGGGCAAGAATAGTAGTAAGGGTAGTGTTAGTCGTTACCTGTGCATTTTCGATGGCCTTGAGACGGTCCTCCTGCAGTTGCAAGCGCTTGTTGGTAAGCCGGACATCCTCCGTGAGGTCATCCGTAGTGGTGCGCGTGAGCCTCTCAAAATGAGATATGATTCCCTTAGTGCGAGGTGAGTGGTTGAAAGATTCCTCTTCGCCTGACATGGTTAGCAGCCAATGGACACAAGAAAAATCACAGAATTATGTACCTATTGCTACTTAGGATGTGGTGGACATGTGGAATACTAAATACTACAGCAAATACCAAGCTCTTACCTGTTCTTACCGTGCTGCAGGGGTTGTCGGCCTTTGGCAGTGTCAAAGTTAATCAAAAGATTGATATAGCGATTACCAAGTGACCGAGAACAGTACAGAAAAGAGTGTATGTGGAGCTTGGTTATGGTTTTGCTCAACTCACAAAAAGAATTTTTTGGCACAATTTTAGCAAACAGTAATGCAAGTTGAATATTTGTTCAAACCCCTAACTAGCGCTGGAAGTGAACTAGCAGGAGGTAACACAACCTAATCCTAGATACTGAATCAAATTAGGACCAGACTGGATGCTGAAGGTGGCGGAGGAAAAACTGGCCGCGGGAATTGTCAGACGCGGTACAGTGCAGAAGTGGTGGAGGGCAAAACTGAGGCCTCTTCTGCTCTTTCTCTTCTTCTTCTTCTTTTTTTCTTCTCTTTTCTCACTTTTTTCCTTTTTTAATTACTCTTATTCTATTTTTCTTTGGCAGGAATGGGCATCTCAATAGCTAGAGTTTTACAACTCAGAATGCAAAATGGTTTTCACATAGGAGATGAGTAGGCAAAGGACTACCTCTCCAGAAATTGGCTTGCGGTAGAGAGGAAAAAGATGCACAACAAAGTGTGATCTAGTAGATTTCTTTATCCCAAACTAATCTAATCCAGCACTAGAACTAGGATGGATGCAAGCAAAAATTCAACCTCACAAAACAGAATGCAAAAATTGCAAAAGGCTGACGGGTGGCTTGGACGAACTGATCTGTCCTAATTTTTTTTGTGGCTTTTACTAGGTTATAGGCACTGAATTTAATTTACACTATGGAAAAACTATAAACTCTCACCGAGAAACGAAGGCTCTGATACCAGCTGATGGGGTGTTGGAGTCTGGGTGCCCGATCTTTCGATGAGAGGTGGGATAGCTATCGATTTGGTGGAGTTTGACCTTGACGATCTGACTTTGCCGTACTGGACGGCACGCCTTAGCAATCGCTAAACCAACCTCCGATGGTTATTGATCTTGCTGTGGGCACGATCAACCTGAACAACGAGGTCCAAGTTCCTGCAAGCAATCAAAAGAACACGCAAGAACTAAAAGTACTGCAATCTAAATTGCGAATGGAAATGAAGCACAATAATGAAAGGTGGGATTCCGAATTATGATCTGAACAAGGTGGTAGTCCTACACAACTTGCAGATGTTCACTTGAAGCTAGCGCTTACAATGTCTAAATGAAATCCCCGTTACAAAGGGGAGGGTTGCCTCCTATTTATAGAATACAATAGCTTGGAGTTCAAGCAAACTAAAAAAATATCTAAAAGGTGGTGGCTGCACTGTAGCATGGCGGTGTACTGTAGCAATGGCGGCTGTACTGTAGCAATGGCGGCTGTTCCCAAACAAAAATACCAAACAGAATTCAACTTGGTTTTGACATTTGCACAAAATATCAGCTTAATGTGATCTTGATTTTGGACACTTCTACAAATCATCATGAGCTGCCACACGAGCTGCCACATCATCTCTTCTTGTCCAATTTCCAATTCCCTCATTTCTGGCACTTCAATAGTCGTGCACGAGCTCTAGTCATCGGTCCTCTAGGGATAGGGATGGCAGTGGGTGTAAACGTGGTGGAGATGTCCTCATCACAAACCGTCCAACCCGACCGTCCCGGTCTTTCCAAACGGTCCGTGCGGAAGAAGGTCCGGCTCTCCTCTAGTTCTCCCGAACCATCCGACCAAACCATCCAACCCAACCGTCCTGGACCCTCCAAACTGTTGGTCCCAAACCATCCGACCAAACCGTCCAACCCAACCGTCGCGGACCCTCCAAACTGTTGGTCCCGAACCATCGGACCAAACCGTCCAACCTGACCGTCCCGGACCCTTCAAACTGTTGGTCCCGAATCATCCGACCAAATCATGCAACCCGACCATCTCGGACCCGCCAAACTGTTGGTCCCGAACCATCCGACCAAATCGTCCAATCCGACCGTCTCGGACGCTCCAAACTGTTGGTCCTGAACCATCCGACCAAACCCGACCGTCCCGGAACATACAAACAGTCCGTCCAGAAGAAGGTCCGGATCTCCACTTGCTGTCCCAAACCATCCGACCAGACCGTCCAACCCGACCGTCCCGGACCTTCCAAACGGTCCATACGGAAGAATGTCCGGCTCTCCTCTAGTTCGCCCGAACCATCCGACCAAACCATCCAACCCGATCGTCCCAGAACTTCCAAACAGTCCGTCCGGAAGAAGGTCAGCATCATCTCTAATTGTCCCGAACCATCCAACCAAACCGTCCAACCTGACCACCCCGGACCCTCCGAACTGTTGGTCCCGAACCATTCGACCAACCCGTGCAACCGGACTGCCTTGGAATTTCCAAATGGTTCGTCCGGAAGGTCTAGATCTTTTCCAATTGTCCCAAAGCATCCGACCAAACCGACCAACCCGACTTTCCCGGACCTTCCAAACGGTCCGTCCGGAAGAAGATCCGGTTCTCCTCTTGTTCTCCCGAACCATCCGACCAAACAATCCAACCCGACCATCTCGGACCCTCCAAACTGCTGGTCCTGAACCATCTGACCAAACCTCCAACCCGACCGTCTCGGACCCTCCAAACTGTTGGTCCCGGACCATCCGACCAAACCGTCCAACCCGACCGTCTCGGACCCTCCAGACTATTGGTCCCGAACCATCCGACCAAACCGTCCAACCCGACCGTCCCGGACCTTCCAAATGGTCCGTCCGGAAGAAGGTCGGGCTCTCCTCTAATTCTCCCGAACCATCCGACCAAACCATCCAACCCGACTGTTCCGGACCCTCCAAACTGTTGGTCCCGAACCATCCGACCAAACCATCCAACCCGTCCGTCTCGGACCCTCCAAACTGCTGGTCCTGAACCATCCGACAAAATCGTCCAACCCGACCGTCTCAGACCCTCCAAACTGTTGGTCCCGGACCATCCGACCAAATATTCCAACCCGACCGTCTCGGACCCTCCAAACTGTTGGTCCCGGACCATCCGACCAAACCGTCCAACCCGACCGTCTCGGACCCTACAAACTGTTGGTCCCGAACTATCCGACCAAACCGTCCAACCCGACCGTCCCGGACCTTCCAAATGGTCCGTCCAGAAGAATGTCCGGTTCTCCTATAGTTCTCCCGAACCATCCGACCAAACCGTCCAACCCGATCGTCTCGGAACCTCCAAACTGTTGGTCCCCAAACATCCGGCCAAACCATCCAAACCGACCGTCCCAGAACTTCCAAAGGGTCCATCCGGAAGAACGTCCGGTTCTCCTCTAGTTCTCCCAAACCATCCAACCAAACCGACCAACCCAACCGTCTCAGACCCTCCAAACTGTTGGTCCCGAACATCCGACCAAACCATCCAACCTGACTGTCCTAGAACTTTCGAATGGTCCGGCCGGAAGGTCTAGATCTCCTCTAAGTGTCCCAGACCATCCGACCTAACCGTCCAGCCTGACCGTCCCGGACCTTCCAAACGGTCCGTCCGGAAGAAGGTCTGGTTCTCCTCTAGTTCTCCCGAACCATCCGACCAAACCATCCAATCCGACCGTCTTGGAACCTCTAAACTGTTGGTCCCGAAGCATCCGACCAAACCGTCCAGCCCGACCATCCCGGGCCCTCCAAATTGTTGGTCCCGAACCATCCGACCAAACCGTCCAACCCGATCGTCCCGGACCATCCAAACGGTCCGTCCGGAAGAAGGTCCGGCTCTCCTCTAGTTCCCCGAACCATCCGACCAAACCATCCAACCCGACCGTCCCGGACCCTCCAAACTGTTGGTCCCGAACCATCCGACCAAACCGTCCAACCCGACCTCCACGGGCCCTCCGGATTGTTGGTCCCGAACTATTCGACCAAACCGTCCAACCCGACCGTCTCGGACCCGCCAAACTGTTGGTCCTGAACCGTCCGACCAAACCATCCAACACGACCATCTCGAAAGTTCCAAACGGTCCGTCCAGAAGAAAGTCCTGATCTCCGCTAGTTGTCCCGAACCGTCCGACCAAACCGTCCAACCCGACATCGATCTTCTCTAATTGTCCCAAACCATCCGACCAAACCGTCCAACCCGACTGTCCCGGACCTTCCAAACGGTTTTTCCGGAAGAAGGTCCAGTTCTCCTCTTGTTCTCCCGAACCATCCGACCAAACAATCCAACCCGACCATCTCGGACCCTCCAAACTGCTGGTCCTGAACCATCCGACCAAACCGTCCAACCCGACCGTCTCGGATCCTCCAAACTGTTGGTCCCGGACCATCCGACCAAACCGTCCAACCCGACTGTCTCGGACCCTCCAAACTATTGGTCCCAAACCATCCGACCAAACCGTCCAACCCGACCGTCCCGGACCTTCCAAACGGCCCGTGCGGAAGAAGGTCGGGCACTCCTCTAATTCTCCCGAACCATCCGACCAAACCATCCAACCCGACCGTTCCGGACCCCCCAAACAGTTGGTCCCGAACCATCCGACCAAACCATCCAACCCGACCGTCTCGGACCCTCCAAACTGCTGGTCCTGAACCATCCGACCAAACCGTCCAACCCGACCGTCTCGGAGCCTCGAAACTGTTGGTCCCGGACCATCCGACCAAACCGTCCAACCTGACCGTCTCGGACCCTCCAAACTGTTGGTCCCGAACCATCCGACCAAACCGTCCAACCCGACCGTCCCGGACCTTCCAAATGGTCCGTTCGGAAGAATGTCCGGTTCTCCTATAGTTCTCCCGAACCATCCGACCAAACCGTCCAACCCGATCGTCTCGGAACCTCCAAACTGTTGGTGCCGAACCATCCGACCAAACCGTCCAAATCGACCGTCCCAGAACTTCCAAACGGTCCGTCCGGAAGAACGTCCGGTTCTCCTCTAGTTCTCCCGAATCATCCAACCAAACCGACCGTTCCGGACCCTCCAAACTGTTGGCCCCGAACCATCTGACCAAACCATCCAACCCGACCGTCTAGGACCCTCCAAACTGCTGGTCCTGAACCATCCGACCAAAACCGTCCAACCCAACCGTCTCAGACCCTCCAAACTGTTGGTCCCGGACCATCCGTCCAAACCGTCCAACCCAACCGTCTCGGACCCTCCAAACTGTTGGTCCCGGACCATCCGACCAAACCGTCCAACCCGACCGTCTCGGACCCACCAAACTGCTGGTCCCGGACCATCCGACCAAACCGTCCAACCCGACCGTCCCGGACCCTCCAAACCCTTTGTCGCGAATCATCCGACCAAATCATGCAACCCGACCGTCTCGGACCCTCCAAACTGCTAGTCCCAGACCATCCGACCAAACCGTCCAACCCGACCGTCCCGGACCCTCCAAACTCTTTGTCGCGAATCATCCGACCAAATCATGCAACCCGACCGTCTCGGACCCTCCAAACTGTTGGTCCCGAACCATCCGACCAAACCATCCAACCCGACCGTCTCGGACTCTCCAAACTCTTGGTCCCGGACCATCCGACCAAACCGTGCAACCCAACCGTCTCAGACCCTCCAAACTGTTGGTCCCGGACCATCCGACCAAACCATCCAACCCGACCGTCCCGGACCCTCCAAACTGTTAGTCCCGCACCATCCGACCAAACCATCCAACCCGACCGTCCCGGACCCTCCAAGCTGTTGGTCCCGAACCATCCGACCAAACCGTCCAACCCGACCACCATGGGCCCTCCGAATTGTTGGTCCCGAACCATCCGACCAAACCGTCCAACCCGACCGTCCCGGACCCTCCAAACTATTGGTCCTGAACCGTCCAGCCAAACCATCCAACCCGACCATCTCGAAAGTTCCAAACGGTCCGTCCAGATCTCCGCTAGTTGTCCTCAACCGTCCGACCAAACCGTCCTACCCGACCGTCCCGGACCTTCCAAACGGTCCGTTCGAAAGAAAGTCCGGTTCTCCTCTAGTTCTCCTGAACCATCCAACCAAACCGGCCAACCCGACCGTCTCAGACCCTCCAAACTGTTGGTCACGATCCATTCGACCAACCCGTGCAACCGGACTGCCCTGGAACTTCCAAATGGTCCGTCCGGAAGGTCTAGATCTTCTCTAACTGTCCCAAACCATCCGACCAAACCGTCCAACCCGACTGTCCCGAACCTTCCAAACGGTTTTTGCGGAAGAAGGTCCGGTTCTCCTCTTGTTCTCCCGAACCATCCGACCAAACCGTCCAACCCGACCGTCTCGGACCCTCCAAACTGTTGGTCCCGGACCATCCGACCAAACCGTCCAACCCGACCGTCTCGGACGCTCCAAACTATTGGTCCCGAACCATCCGACGAAACCGTCCAACCCGACCGTCCCGGACCTTGCAAACGGTCCGTCCGGAAGAAGGTTGGGCTCTCCTCTAATTCTCCCAGACCATCCGACCAAATCATCCAACCCGACCGTTCCGAACCCTCCAAACTGTTGGTCCCGAACCCTCCGACCGAAACCATCGAACCTGACCGTCTCGGACCCTCCAAACTGCTGGTCCTGAAACATCCGACCAAAACCGTCCAACCCGACCGTCTCAGACCCTCCAAACTGTTGGTCCCGGACCATCCGACCAAACCGTCCAACCAGACCGTCTCGGACCCTCCAAACTGTTGGTCCCGAAACATCCGACCAAACCGTCGAACCCGACCGTCCCGGATATTGCAAACAGTCCGTCCTGAAGAAGGTCCGGCTCTCGTCTAATTCTCCCGAACCATCCGAGCGAACCATCCAACCCGACCGTTCCGGACCCTCCAAACTGTTGGTCCTGAAGCATCCGAGCAAACCGTCCAACCTGACCGTCTCGGACCCTCCAAACTGTTGTCCCGAACCATCCGACCAAACCGTCCAACCCGACCGTCCCGGACCCTCCAAACTCTTTGTCGTGAATCATCCGACCAAATCATGCGACCCGACCATCTCGGACCCTCCAAACTGTTGGTCCCGAACCATCGACCAAAATCGACCGTCCCGGAATCATCCGACCAAACTGTCCAACCCGATCGTCCCGGAACTTCCAAACGGTCCGTCCGGATCTCCTCTAGTTGTCCCGAACCATCCGACCAAACCATCCAACCCGACCATCTCGGACCCTCCAAACCATCCGACCAAACCGTCCAACCTGACCGTCTCGGACCCTCCAAACTGTTAGTCCCGAACCGACCAAACTGTCCAACCCAACTTTCCCGGACCTTCCGAACGGTCCGTCCGGAAGAAGGTCCGGTTCTCCTCTAGTTCTCCCGAACCATCCGAACAAACCGTCCATCCCGAACGTCCCGGAACTTCCAAACTGTCCGTCCGGAAGAAGATCCGAATCTCCTCTTGTTCTCTCGAACCATCCAACCAAACCGTCCAACCCGATGGTCCTGGAACTTGCAAATGGTCCGCCCGGAAGGTCTAGATCTCCTCTAATTGTCCCAAACCGTCCAACCCGACCGTCCCAGACATTCCAAAAGTTCTGCCCGGTAGAGCGTCCGGTTTTCCTCTTCTTCTGCCGAACCATCCGACCAAACCAACCAACCCGACCGTCCCGGATACTCCAAACTGTCAGTGCCGAACCATCCGACCAAACCGTCCAACCCGACCGTCTCGGACCCTCCAAACTGTTGGTCAACCATCCGGCCAAACTGTCCAACCCGACCGTCCCGTACCCTCCGAACTATTGGCCTCAAATCATTCGACCAAATCAAGCAACCCGACCGTCTCGGACCCTCCGAACTGGTCGTCCCGAACCATCCGACAAAACCGTCCAACCCGACCATCCCGACCCTCCAAACTGTCGGTCCCGCACCATCCGCCCAAACTGTGCAACCCGACCGTCCCGGACCTTCCAAACGTTCTGTCCGAAAGAAGACCCGGCTCTCGTCCAGTTCTCCCGAACCATCCGACCAAATTGTCCAACCCGACCATCTCGGGCGCTTCAAACTGTTGCTCCCGAAGCATCCGACCAAACCCGACCGTCCCGGAACATACAAACGGTCCGTCCGGAAGAAGGTCCGGACCTCCTCCTGCTATCCCAAACCACCCGACCAAACCGTCCAACCCGACCGTCTCGGGCCCTCTAAACTGTTGGTCCTGAACCATCCGACCAAACCGTCCGACCCGACTGTCCTGGAACTTCCAAATGGTCCGTCCAGATATTCTAGATCTCCTTTAATTGTCCTGAAACATGCGATCAAAACGTCCAACCTGACCGTCCCAGACCTTCCAAACGGTCCGTCCGGAAGAAGGTCCGGTTCTCCTCTAGTTCTCCCGAACCATCCGACCAAACCATCCAACCCGACCGTTCCGGAACCTCCAAACTGTTAGTCCCAAACCATCCGACCAAACCGTCCAACCCGGCCGTCTCGGACCCTCCAAACTGTTGGTCCTGAACCATCTGACCAAACCGTCCAACGCGATCGTCCCGGACCGTCCAAGCTGTTGGTCCCGAATCATCCGACCAAAACCGTCCAACCCGACCGTCCCGGGCGCTCCAAACTGTTGGTCCCAAACCATCCGACCAAACCGGCCAACCCGACGGTCCCGGACCTTCCAAACAATCCGTCCGGAAGAAGGTCCGGATCTCCTCTAGTTGTCCCGAACCATCCGACCAAACCGTCCAACCCGACCGTCCCGGAACTTCCAAACGGTCCGTCCGGAAGGAGGTCCTGATCTCCTCTAGTTGTGCCGAACCATCCGACCAAACCGTCCGACCGACCGTCTCGGACCCTCCAAACTGTTGGTCCCAAGCCATCCGACCAAACCGTCCAACCCGACCGTCTCGGAACATCCAAACGGTCCGTCCGAAAGAAGGTCCGGTTCTCCACTAGTTGTCCCGAACCATCCTACCAAACCGTCCAACCCGACTGTCTCAGACCCTCCAAACTATTCGTCCCGAACCATCCGACCAAACAGTCCAACCCGACTGCCCTGGAACTTCCAAATGGTCCGTCCAGATGTTCTGGACCTCCTCTAATTGTCCCGAAACAACTGACCAAAACGTCCAACCCGACCGTCCCAGACCTTCAAACAGTCCGTCCGGAAGAAGGTTCGGTTCTCCTCTAGTTCTCCCGAACCATCCGACCAAACCATCCAACCCGACCGTCCCGGACCCTGCAAACTGTTGGTCCCAAACCATCCGACCAAACCGTCCAACCCGTCCGTCTCGGACCCTCCAAACTGTTGGTCCCGAACCATCTGACCAAACCGTACAACTCGATCGTCCCGGACCCACCAAGCTGTTGGTCCCGAATCATCCAACCCGACCGATCGGGGCCCTCCAAATTGTGGGTCCCAAACCATCCGACCAAACGGTCAAACCCAACGGTCCCGGACCTTCCAAACGGTCCGCCCGGAAGAAGGTCTGGATCTCCTCTAGTTGTCCCGAACCATCCGACCAAACCGTCCGACCCGATCGTCCTGGAACTTCCAAACAGTCCGTCCGGAAGATGGTCCGGATCTTCTCTAGTTGTCCCGAACCATCCGACCAAAACCGTCCAACCTGACCGTCCCGGAACATTCAAACGGTCCGTCCGGAAGAACGTCCGGATCTCCTCTAGTTGTCCCGAACCATCCCACCACACCGTCCAACCAGACTGTCCCGGAATTTCTAAACGGTCCGTCCGGAAGAAGGTCTGGATATCCTCAAGTTGTCCCGAACCATCCGACTAAACCGTCAAACCCAACTGTCCCGGAACTTCCAAACGGTCCGTCCGGAAGAAGGTCGGGATCTCCTCTACTTGTCTCGAACCATCCGACCAAACCGTCCAACCGACCGTCTCAGACCATCCAAACTGTTGGTCCCGAACCATCCGACAAACCGTCCAACCCGACCGTCCCGGAACTTCCAAACGGTTCGTCCGAAGAAGGTCCGGTTCTCCTCTAGTTCTCCCGAACCATCCGACCAAACCATCCAACCCGACCGTCCCGGACCCTCCAAACTGTTGGTCCCGAACCATCCGACCAAACCGTCCACCCGACCGTCTTGCACCCTCCAAACTGTTGGTCTCGAACCATCCGACCAAACCGTCCAACCCGACCGCCCCGGAACTTCCAACCGGTTCGTCCGGAAGAAGGTCCTGATCTCCTCCAGTTGTCCCGAACCATCCAACCAAACCGTCCAACCCGACTGTCCCGGACCTTCCAAATGGTCCGTCCGGAAGAAGGTCCGGCTCTCCTCTAGTTCTCCCGAACCATCCGACCAAACCATCCAACCCGACCGTTCCGGACCCTCCAAAGTGTTGGTCCCGAATCATCCGACCAAACCACCCGACCGTCTTGGACCCTCCAAACTGTTGGTCCCGAACCATCCGACCAAACCGTCCAACCCGACCGTCCCAGAACTTCCAAACGGTCCGTCCGGAAGAAGGTCCGGATCTCCTCTAGTTGTCCCGAACAATCCAACCAAACCGCCCGACCCGACCGTCCCAGAACTACAAACGATCCGTCCGGAAGAAGGTCCGGATCACCTCTAGTTGTCCCGAACCATCCGACCAAACAGTCCAACCCGTCCGTCTCGGAACTTCCAAACGGTCCGTCTGGAAGAAGGTCCTAATCTCCTCTAGTAGTCCCGAACTATCCGACCAAACCGTCCAACCCGACCGTCCCGGAACATCCAAACGGTCCGTCTGGAAGAAGGTCCAGATCTCCTCTTGTTGTCCCGAACCATCCGACCAAACCGTGCAACCCGACCGTCTCAGACCATCCAAACTGTTGGTCCCGAACCATCCGACCAAACCGTCCAACCCGACCATCCCGGAACTTCCAAACGGTCCGTCCGGAAGAAGGTCCGGATCTCCTCTAGTTCTCCCGAACCATCCGACCAAACCGTCCAACCCAACCGTCTCGGACCCTCCAAACTGTTGGTCCCGAACCAACCAACCAAACCGTCCAACCCGACGGTCCCGGAACATCCAAATTGTCCGTCCAGAAGAAGGTCCGGATCTCCTCTAGTTGTCCCGAACCATCCGACCAAACCGTCCAACCCGACCGTCTCAGACCCTCCGAATTGCTGGCCCCGAACCATCCGACCAAACTGTCCAACCCGACTGTCCTGGAACTTCCAAATGGTCCGTCCAGAAGAAGGTCCGGATCTCCTCTAGTTGTCTAGAACCATCCGACCAAACCATCCAATCGGACCGTCCCGGAACTTCCAAACGGTCCGTCCGAAAGAAGGTCCAGATCTCCTCTAGTTCTCCCGAACCATCCGACCAAACCGTCCAACCCGACCGTCCCGGAACTTCCAAACGGTCCGTCCGAAAGAAGGTCCAGATCTCCTCTAGTTCTCCTGAACCATCCGACCAAAGCGTCCAACCGAACCGTCCCAAACCTACCAAACGGTCCGTCCGGAAGAAGGTCCGGCTCTCCTCTAGTTCTCCCGAACGATCCGACCAAACCATCCAACCTAACCGTCCGGTCCCTCCAAACTGTGGTCCTGAACCATCCGACCAAACCGTCCAACCCGACCGTCTCGGAGCATCCAAAATTTTGGTCCCGAACCATCCAAGCAAACCGTCCAACCCGACTGTCCCGGACACGTCAAAACTGTTGGTCCCGAATCATCCGACCAAATCATGCGACCCGACTGATGAGAATGGCCCTAGCTCATCCTCATCAATTGACATTCCAATACCCCAAGCTCAACAAGGACCCATGACAAGGGCAAGAACTCGACAAAACGCTCAACAGGTGAATCTTTTCCTTAATGAATGCCCACTAAATTTGAGCTTGTATGGTGTGCTACATAATGCCTTGATCATTTGCACACTTAGGCTGGAGAAAAGGACATCGAGGAAGCTCAAGGCAATCCCGGTGCTGCCGACTTCCTAAACCGGACGCGCCGAGTTCTCAAATCAAAGAAGTCCAAAAGATGATCTCGGTGCTGCCGACTTCCTAAACCGGATGAGCCGAGTTCCCCAAATCGAAGAAGTCCAGAAGACGATCCCGGTGCTTCCGACTTCCAAAACCGGACATACCGAGTTTTTCCTCTTAAATCTTCAGCCTCTGACAATCCTCCGGACGTCCACTAACGCCAAGATCAGGAGGCCATTCCGGAACTACCGATTTCCAAACCGGAGCTTCCGACTTCCCTCCTTAGCCATAAAGTCTTCAACCGGCGTAAGGTCTTCAGCTGTAAAGTCTTCAACCTCCCTGAAGATCTTGAAGACTTGAAGACCTGAAGACTTGAAGAATTGAAGACTCAAGACAGAAGGCAATCCCGGAACTACCGCTTTCCAAACCGGAGCTTCCGACTTTTCTGTCTGTACTCAGATATTTTAGACTCTTATGTACTGTAGCAACCATCCTACTGTAGCTACTAGTTGATATTTTGTTTGAGGTAGCTTAAGCCTTAAGTCTTCATCCTCTATAAATATGAGGACCTCTCCCCATGTAAAGACTAGTGAAGAATTTCAGAATTGAAAAGAACTCTTGTTCCTCTAGAGTGTGAGCTATTTCCACCTCAAGGGAATAGGGAGTTATCTGAGTTTGCTACTCTGTTGTTCTTGTGATTTCTTCGAAGATTGCTTGAACACGTTGCTCCACGTTAGTGAGTAACAAAGGGCCGAAGTGTGTGGTTGGGTGAATCGAGTGCGGCAGGCTTCCGTAATCAAGACGGTGGTTGGCTATGTCATTCATCAGGCATCACAGGCTAGTTATCCAGGATCTTACGTCGTGAAAATCGGGCAAACTTCGGATTTGATCATCCTCCTTCTGGGTGGTTCACATCACCGACCGTCTCGAACCCTCCAAACTGTTGGTCCCGAACCATCCGACCAAATCGTCCAACCCGACCGTCTCAGATGCTCCAAATTGTTTGTCCTGAACCATCCGACCAAACCGTCCAACCCGACCGTCCCGAAACTTCCAAATGGTCCATCCGGAAGAAGGTCCTGATCTCCTCTAGTTGTCCCGAACCATCGGACCAAACCGTCCAACCCGACCGTCCCGGACCTTCCAAACGGTCCGTCTGGAAGAAAGTCCGGTTCTCCTCTAGTTCTCCCGAACCATCCGACCAAACCGTCCAACCCGACCCTCGCGGACCCTCCAAACTGTTGGTCCCGAACCATCCGACCAAACCGTCCAACCCGACCGTCTCAGACCCTCCAAACTGTTGGTCCCGAACCGTCCGACAAAACCGTCCAACCCGACTGTCCTGGAACTTCCAAATGGTCTGACCGGAAGGTCTAGATCTCCTCTAATTATCCCAAACCATCCGACCAAACCATCCAACCCGACCGTCCCGGACCTTCCAACCGGTCCGTCCGGAAGAAGCTCCGACTCTCCTTTAGCTCTTCCGAACCACCCGACCAAACCGTCCAACTCGACCGTCCCGAAACTTCCAAATGGTTCATCCGGAAAAATGTCCTGATCTCCTCTAGTTCTCTCGAACCATCCAACCAAACCGTCCAACCCCGACCGTCTCGGACCCTCCAAACTGTTGGTCCCGAACCATCCGACCAAACCGTCCAGCCCGACCGTCCCGGACCTTCCTAACGGACTGTCCGAAGAAGGTCCGGCTCTCCTCTAGTTCTCCCGAACCATCCAACCCGACCGTCCCGGACCTTCCAAACTGTTGGTCCCGAACCATCCGACCAAACCGTCCAACCCAACCGTTTCGTACCTTCCAAACTGTTGGTCCCGAACCATCCGACCAAACCGTCCAACCCGACCGTCCTGGACCCTCCAAACTGTTGGTCCCGAACCATCCGACCAAACCGTCCAACCCGACCGTCCCGGACCCTCCAAACTGTTGGTCCCGAACCATCCGACCAAACCGTCCGGCCCGACCGTCCCAGACCTTTCAAACGGTCCGTCCAGAACAAGGTCCGGCTCTCTTCTAGTTCTCCCGAACCATCCGAACAAACCACCCAACCCCGACCGTCCCGGATCCTCCAAACTGTTGGTCCCGAACCATCCGACAAAACTGTTGGTCCCGAACCCTCGAAACTGTTGGTCCCGAATCATCCGACCAAATCATGCAACCCGACCGTCTCGGACCCTCGAAACAGTTGGTCCCGAAACATCCGACCAAACCGTCCAATCCGACCGTCTTGGACCCTCCAAACTGTTGGTCCCGTACCGTCCGACCAAACCGTCCAACCCGACTGTCCCGGACCCTCCACACTGTTGGTCCCGAATTATCTGACCAAATAATGCAACCCAACCTTCTCGGACCCTCCAAACTGTTGGTCCCGAACCATCCGACCAAACCATCCAAACCGACCGTCTCAGACCCTTCAAACTGTTGGTCCTGAACCATCCGACAAAACCATCCAACCCGATTGTCCTGGAACTTCAAAATGGTCTGTCTGGGAAGTTCTAGATCTCCTCTAAGTGTCCCAAACCATCCGACCAAACCGTCCAACCCGACCGTCCCGGACCTTCAACACGGTCCGTCCGAAAGAAGGTCTGGCTCTCCTCTAGTTCTCCCGAACCATCCGACAAAACCGTCCAACCCGAGCGTCTCAATCCCGCCAAAACTGTTGGTCCCGAATCATCCGACCAAACCGTCCAACCCGACCGTCTCGGATACTCCAAACTGTTGGTCCCGAGCCATCTGACCAAATCATCCAACCCGACCGTCCTGGACCCTCCAAACTGTTGGTCCCGAATCATCCGACCATATCAAGCAACCCGACCGTCTCGGAACCGCCAAACTGTTGGTCCCGAATCATTCGACCAAATCCTCCAAACCCGACCATCTCGGACGCTCCAAACTGTTGGTCCCGGACCATCCGACCAAACCCGACTGTCCCCGGAACATACAAATGGTCCGTCCGGAAGAAGGTATGGATCTCCTCTAGTTGTCCCGCACCATCCGACCAAACCGTCGAACCCGACCGTCCCGAAACTTCTAAACGGTCCGTCCGGAAGAAGTTCCGAATCTCCTCTAGTTGTCCCGAACCATCCGACCAAAATGTCCAACCCGACCACCCCGGACCCTCCGAACTGTTGGACCCGAACCATCTGACCAAACCCGACTGTTCCGGAACATACAAACGGTCCGTCCGGAAGAAGGTTCGGATCTCCTCTAGTTGTCCCGAACAATCCGACCAAACCGTCCAACCCGACCGTACCAAAACCTCCAAACGGTCCGTCCGGAAGAAGGTCCTGATCTCCTTTAGTTGTCCCGAACCATCCGACCAAACCGTCCAACCCGACCATCCCGGACCTTCCAAACGGTTCGTCTGGAAGAAGGGCCGATTCTCCGCTAGATCTCCCGAACCATCCGACCAAACCGTCCAGCCCGACCGTCTCGGACCCTCCAAAGTGTTGGTCCCGGACCGTCCGACAAAACCATCCAACCCGACTGTCCTAGAACTTGCAAATGGTCTGACCGGAAGGTCTAGATCTCCTCTATTTGTCCCAAACCATCCGACCAAACCATCCAACCCGACCGTCCCGGACCTTCCAAACGGTACGTCCGGAAGAAGGTTCCGCTCTCCTCTAGTTCTCCTGAACCATCCAACCAAACTATCCAATCCGACCGTACCGGACCCTCCAAACTGTTGGTCCCGAACCAAACGACCACACCGTCCAATCCGACCGTCTCGGACCCTCCAAAATGTTGGTCCCGAGCCATCCGAACGAACCGTCCAACTCGACCGTCCCGGTCCCTCCAAATGTTGGTCCCGACCCATCCGAACAAACCGTCCAACCCGACCGTCTTAGACCCTCCAAACTGTTGGTCCTGAACCACCCGACGAAACCGTCCAACCCGACTGTCCTGGAAGTTCAAAATGGTCCGTCCGGACAATCTAGATCTCCTCTAATTGTCCTAAACCATCCGACCAAACCGTCCAACTCGACCGTCCCGGACCTTCCAAACGGTCCGTCCGGAAGAAGGTCTGGTTCTCCTCTAGTTCTCCCGAACCATCCGACCAAAGCGTCCAACCTGACCATCTCGAACCCTCCAAACAGTTGGTCCCGAACCATCCGACCAAACCATCCAACCGGACCGTCCAACCTGACCATCTCAGACCCTCCAAACTGTAGGTCCCAAACCATCCGACGAAACCGACCAACCCGACTGTCCTGGAACTTCCAAATGGTCCGTCCGGAAAGTCTAGATCTCCAGTAATTGTCCCAAACCATCCGACCAAACCATCCAACCCGACCGTTTCGGACCCTCCAAACTGTTGGTCCCGAACCATCCGACCAAACCGTCCAACCGAACCATCTCGTACCCACCAAACTGTTGGTCCCGAACCGTTCGACCAAACCGTCCAGCCCGACCGTCCCAGACTCTCCAAACTGTTGGTCCCGAACCATCCGACCAAACCATCCAACCCGACCGTCCCGGAACTTCCAAACGGTCCGTCCAGAAGAAGGTCTGGATCTCCTCTAGTTGTCCCGAACCATCCCACCAAACCGTCCAAGTCGACCGTCTCAGACCCTCCGAACTGTTGGTCCCGAACCATCCGACGAAACCGTCCAACCCGACTGTCTCAGACCCTCCAAACTGTTGGTCCCGAACCATCCGACGAAACCGTCCAACCCGACAGTCCTGGAACTTCCAAATGGTCCGACCGGAAGGTCTAGATCTCCTCTAATTGTCCCAAACCATCCGACCAAACCGCCCAACCCGACCGTCCCGGACCTTCAACACGGTCCGTCCGAAAGAAGCCCTGGCTCTCCTCTAGTTCTCCCGAACCATCCGACCAAAACGTCCAACCCGACCACCCCGGACCCTCCGAACTGTTGGACCCGAACCATCTGACCAAACCCGACTGTTCCGGAACGTACAAACGGTCCATCCGGAAGAAGGTCCGGATCTCTTCTAGTTGTCCCGAACCATCCGACCAAACCGTCCAACCCGACCGTACCGAAACTTCCAAATGGTCCAACACAACCATCTCGTACCCTTCAAACTGTTGGTCCCGAACCGTCCGACCAAACCGTCCAGCCCGACCGTCCTGGACTCTCCAAACTGTTGGTCCCGAATCATCCGACCAAACCGTCCAACCCGACCGTCTCGGAACTTCCAAACGTTCCGTCCAGAAGAAGGTCCGGATCTCCTCTAGTTGTCCCGAACCATCCCACCAAATCGTCCAAGCCGACCGTCTCAGACCCTCCGAACTGTTGGTCCCGAACCATCCGACGAAACCGTCCAACCCGACTGTCCTGGAACTTCAAGACGGTCCGTTCGGAAGGTCTAGATCTCCTCTAATTGTCCCAAACCATCCGACCAAACCGTCCAACCCGACCGTCCCGGACCTTCCAAACGGTCCGTCCGGAAGAAGGTCCGGTTCTCCTCTAGTTTTCCCGAACCATCCGACCAAACCGTCCAACCCGACTGTCCTGGACCCTCCAAACTGTTGGTCCCGAACCATCCGACCAGACCGTCCAACCCGACCGTCCCGGAACTTCCCAACGGTCCGGAAGAAGGTCTGGATCTCCTCTAGTTGTCCTGAACCATCCAACCCCACCGTCCGACCCGACCGTCTTAGACCCTCCAAACTGTTGGTCCCGAACCATCCGGTGAAACCGTCCAACCCGACTGTCCTGAAACTTCCAAATGGTCCGACCGGAAGTACCAGATCTCCTCTAATTGTTCGAAACCATCCGACCAAACCTCCAACCCGACCGTCCCAGACATTCCAAACGGTCTTTCGGGAAGAAGGTCCGGTTTTGCTTTAGTTCTCCTGAACCATCCAACCCGACCATCCCGGTCCCTCTAAACAGTTGGTCCCGAACCATCCGACCAAACCATCCAACCCGACTGTCACGGACCCTCCAAACTGTTGGTCCCGAATCATCCGACCAAATCATGCAACCCGACCGTCTCGGACCCTCGAAACTGTTGGTCCCGAAACATCCGACCAAACCGTCCAACCCGACCGTCTCGGACCCTCCAAACTGTTGGTCCCGTACCGTCCGACCAAACCGTCCAACCCGACTGTCCCGGACCCTCCACACTGTTGGTCCCGAATTATCCGACCAAATAATGTAACCCAACCTTCTCGGACCCTCCAAACTGTTGGTCCCGAACCATCCGACCAAACCATCCAAACCGACCGTCTCGGACCCTTCAAACTGTTGGTCCCGAACCATCCGACAAAACCATCCAACCCGATTGTCCTGGAACTTCAAAATGGTCCGTCTGGAAGTTCTAGATGTCCTCTAAGTCTCCCAAACCATCCGACCAAACCGTCCAACCCGACCGTCCCAGACCTTCCAAACGGTCCGTCCGGAGCAAGGTCCGGCTCTCCTCTAGTTCTCCCGAACCATCCGAACAAACCATCCAAGCCGACCGTCCCGGACTCTCCAAACTGTTGGTGCCGAACCATCCGACCAAACCGTCCAACCCGACCGTCCCGAAACTTCTAAACGGTCCGTCCGGAAGAAGGTCCGAATCTCCTCTAGTTGTCCTGAACCATCCGATCAAAACGTCCAACCCAACCACCCCAGACCCTCCAAACAGTTCGACCCGAACCATCTGACCAAACCCGACTGTCCCGGAACATACAAACGGTCCGTCCGGAAGAAGGTCCGGATCTCCTCTAGTTGTCCCGAACCATCCGACCAAACCGTTCAACCCGACCGTACCAAACCTTCCAACCGGTCCCTCCGGAAGAAGGTACAGATCTCCTCTAGTTGTCCCGAACCATCCAACCAAACCGTCCAACCCGACCGTCCCGGACCTTCCAAACGGTTCGTCTGGAAGAAGGGCCGATTCTCCGCTAGATCTCTCGAACCATCCGATCAAACCGTCCAGCCCGACCATCTCGGACCCTCCAAACTGTTGGTCCCGAACCATCCGACAAAACCGTCCAACCTGACAGTCCTGGAACTTCCAAATGGTCCGACCGGAAGGTCTAGATCTCCTCTAATTGTCCTAGAAAATCCGACCAAACTGTCCAACCTGACCGTCCTGGACCATCCAAACGGTCCGTCCGGAAGAAGGTCCGGCTCTCCTTTAGGTCTCCCGAACCATCCAAACTGTTGGTTCTGCACCATCCGACCAAACCGTCTTGGACCATCCAAACTGTTGGTCCTGCACCATCCGACCAAACCGTCCAACTCGACCGTCTCGGACCCTCCAAACTGTTGGTCCCGAACCATCCGACCAAACCGTCCAACCCGACCGTCTCGGACACTCCAAGCTGTTGGTACCGAACCATCCGACCAAACCATCCAACCCTACCGACCCGGACCATCCAAACTGTTGGTCCCGAATCATCGGACCAAATCATGCAACCGGACCGTCTCGGACCCTCCAAACTGTTGGTGCTGAACCATCCGACAAAATCGTCCAACACGACCGTCTCGGACGCTCCAAACTGTTGGTCCATGACCATACGACCAAACCCGACTGTCCCGGAACAAACAAACGGTCCGTCCGGAAGAAGGTCCGGATCTCCTCTAGTTGTCCCGAACCATCCGACCAAAACCGTCCAACCCGACCATCCCAAAACTTCCAAACGGTCCGTCCGGAAGAATATCCGGATCTCCCCTAGTTGTCCCGAACCATCCGACCTAAACGTCCAACCCGACCACCCCGGACCCTCCGAACTGTTGGATCCGAACCATCCGACCAAACCGTCCAACCCGACCGTCCCGGAACTTCCAAACGGTCCGTCCGAAAGAAGGTCCAGATCTCCTCTAGTTCTCCTGAACCATCCGACCAAACCGTCCAACCCAACCGTCCCAAACCTACCAAACGGTCCGTCCGGAAGAAGGTCCGGCTCTCCTCTAGTTCTCCTGAACCATCCGACCAAACCATCCAACCTGACCGTCCCGGTCCCTCCAAACTGTTGGTCCCGAACCATCCAACCAAACCGTCCAACCCGACCGTCTCGGAGCATCCAAAATTTTGGTCCCTAACCATCCAAGCAAACCGTCCAACCCGACTGCCCCGGACACGTAAAACTGTTGGTCCCGAATCATCCGACCAAATCATGCAACCCGACCGTCTCGGACCCTCCAAACTGTTGGTCCTGAACCATCCAACCAAATCGTCCAACCCGACCGTTTCAGATGCTCCAAATTGTTTGTCCCGAACCGTCCGACCAAACCCGACTGTCCCGGAACATACAAACGGTCGAAGGTCCGGATCTCCTCTACTTGTCCCGAACCATCCGACCAAACGGTCCAACCCGACCGTCCCGAAACTTCCAAATGTTCCGTCCGGAAGAAGGTACTGATCTCCTCTACTTGTCCCGAACCATCCGACCAAACCGTCCAACCCGACTGTCCCGGACATGCCAAACTGTTGGTCCCGAACCATCCGACCAAACCGTCCGGCCCGACCGTCCCAGACCTTCCAATCGGTCCGCCCAGAAGAAGGTCCGGCTCTCCTTTAGTTCTCCCGAACCATCCGAACAAACCATCCAACCCGACTGTCCCGGACCCTCCAAACTGTTTGTCCCGAACCATCCGACCAAACCGTCCAACCCGACCGTCCCGAAACTTCCAAACGGTCCGTCCGGAAAAATGTCCTGATCTCCTCTAGTTGTCCCGAACCATCCGACCAAACCGTACAACCCGGCCGTCCCGGACCTTCCAAACTGTTCTCCTCTAGTTCTCTCGAACCATCCAACCAAACCGTCCAACCCCGACCGTCTCGGACCCTCCAAACTGTTGGTCCCGAACCATCCGGTCAAACCGTCCAGCCCGACCGTCCCGGACCTTCCTAACGGAACGTCCGGAAGAAGGTCCGGCTCTCCTCTAGTTCTCCCGAACCATCCAACCCGACCGTCCCGGACCTTCCAAACTGTTGGTCCCGAACCATCCGACCAAACCGTCCAACCCAACCGTTTCGTACCCTCCAAACTGTTGGTCCTGAACCATCCGACCACACCGTCCAACCCGACCGTCCTGGACCCTCCAAACTGTTGGTCCCGAACCATCCGACTAAACCGTCCGACTAAACCGTCCGGCCCGACCGTCCCAGACCTTTCAAACGGTCCGTCCAGAATAAGGTCCGGCTCTCTTCTAGTTCTCCCGAACCATCCGAACAAACCATCCAACCCGACCGTCCCGGACCCTCCAAACTGTTGGTGCCGAACCATCCGACCAAAACCATCCAACCCGACTGTCTCGGACCCTCCAAACTATTGGTCCCGAACCATCCGACCAAGACGTCCAACCCGACTGTCCCGGACCCTCCAAACTGTTGGTCCCGAATCATCCGACTAAATCATGCAACCCGACCGTCTCGGACCCTCGAAACTGTTTGGTCCTGAAACATCCGACCAAACCGTCCAACCCGACCGTCTCGGACCCTCCAAACTGTTGGTCCCGTACCATCCGACCAAACCGTCCAACCCGACTGTCCCGGACCATCCACACTGTTGGTCCCGAATTATCCGACCAAATAATGCAACCCAACCTTCTCGGACCCTCCAAACTGTTGGTCCCGAACCATCCGACAAAACCATCCAACCCGATTTTCCTGGAACTTTAAAATGGTCCGTCTGGAAGTTCTAGATCTCCTCTAAGTGTCCCAAACCATCCGACCAAACCGTCCAACCCGACCGTCCCGGACCTTCCAAACGGTCCGTCCGGAGGAAGGTCCGGTTCTCATCTAGTTCTCCCGAACCATCCGACCAAACCGTCCTACCCAACCGTCCCGGAACTTCCAAACGGTCCGTCCGGAAGAAGGTCCGGATCTCCTCTAGTTGTCCTGAACCATCCAACCAAACCGCCCGACCTGAGCGTCTCAGACGCTCCAAACTGTTGGTCTCGAACCATCCGACGAAACCGTCCAACCCGACAGTCCTGCAACTTCCAAATGGTCCGACGGAAGGTCTAGATCTCCTCTAATTGTCCCAAACCATCCGACCAAACCGTCCAACCCGACTGTCCCCGGACCTTCAACACGGTCCGTCCGAAAGAAGGTCTGGCTCTCCTCTAGTTCTCCCGAACCATCCGACCAAACCATCCAACCCGAGTGTCTCGAACCCTCCAAACTGTTGATCCCGAACCATACGACCAAACCGTCCAACCCGGCCGTCTCGGACACTCCAAACTGTTGGTCCCGAACCATCCGACCAAATCATCCAACCCGACCGTCCTGGACCCTCGAAACTGTTGGTCCCAAATCATCCGACCATACCATGCAACCCGACCGTCTCGGACCCGCCAAACTGTTGGTCCCGAATCATTCGACCAAATCCTCCAAACCCGACCATCTCGGATGCTCCAAACTGTTGGTCCCGGACCATCCGACCAAACCCGACTGTCCCCGGAACAAACAAACGGTCCGTCCAGAAGAAGGTCCGAATCTCCTCTAGTTGTTCCGAACCATCCGACCAAAACATTCAACCCGACCACCCCGGACCATCCGAACTGTTGGACCCGAACCATTTGACCAAACCCGACTGTCCCGGACTCTCCAAACTATTGGTGCCGAACCATCCGACCAAACCGTCCAACCCGACCGTCCCGAAAACTTCTAAACGGTCCGTCCGGAAGAAGGTCCGAATCTCCTTTAGTTGTCCTGAACCATCCGACCAAAACGTCCAACCCAACCACCCCAGACCCTCCAAACAGTTCGACCCGAACCATCTGACCAACCCGACTGTCCCGGAACATACAAACGGTCCGTCCGGAAGAAGGTCCGGATCTCCTCTAGTTGTCCCGAACCATCCGACCAAACAGTCCAACCCGACCGTCCCGGAACTATCAAACGGTCCGTCCGGAAGATGGTCCGGGTCTCCTCTAGTTGCCCCGAACCATCCAACCACATTGTCCAACCCGACCGTCGAACCATCCGACCAAACCGTTCCACCCGACCTTTTCGGACCCTCCAAATTGTTGGTCCCAAACCATCCGACCAAACCGTCCAACCCGACCGTCCGGAACTTCCAAGCGATCCGTTCGAAAGATGGTTTGGATCTCCTCTAGTTGTCCTGAACCATCCGACCAAACCGTCCCACCCGACCTTTTCGGACCCTCCAAATTGTTGGTCCCAAACCATCCGACCAAACCGTCCAACCCGACCGTCCCGGCACTTCCAAACGGTCCGTTCGGAAGAAGGTCCGGATCTCATCCAGTTGTCCCGAACCATCCGACCAAACCGTCCAACCTTACCGTCCCGGACCTTCCAAAAGGTCTGTCCGGAAGAAGGTCCGTTCTCCTTTAGTTCTCCTGAACCATCCGACCAAACCATCCGACCCGACCGTCCCGAACCCACCAAAACTGTTGGTCCCGAACCATTCGACGAAACCGTCCAACCCGACAGTCCAGGAACTTCCAAACGGTCCATCCGAAAGAAGGTCCTGATCTCCTCTAGTTGTCCCAAACCATCCGACCAAACCGTCCAACCCGACCGTCCAGGAACTTCCAAACGGTCCGTCCGGAAGAAGTTCCGAATCTCCTCTAGTTGTCCCGAACTATCCGACCAAAACCGTCCCACCCGACCTTCCCGGACCCTCCAACACCAACCGACCAAACCGTCCAACCCGACCGTCCCGGACCCTCCAAACTGTTGGTCCCGAACCATCCGACCAAACCATCCAACCGGACCATCCTGGACCCTCCAAACTGTTGGTCCCGAATCATCCAACCAAATCATGCAACACGACCGGAAGGTCTAGATCTGCTCTAATTGAACCAAACCATCCGACCAAACTGTCCAACCCGACCGTCCCGGACCCTCCAAACTGTTGGTCCCGAACCATCCGACCAAACCATCCAACCCGACCGTCTTGGACCCTCCAAACTGTTGGCCTCGAACCATCCGACCAAATCATGCAACCCGACCGTCCCGGACACTCCAAACTGTTGGTCCCGAATCATTCGACCAAGTCTTGCAACCCGACCGTCTCGGACCCCCCCAATCTGTTGATCCTGAACCATCCGACAAACTCTCCAACCCGACCGTCTCGGACCATCCAAACGGTCCGTCCGGAAGAAGGTCCGGCTCTCCTCTAGTTCTCCATGACCATCCGACCAAACCATCCAACTCGAACGTCCCGGACCATCCGACCAAACCATCCAACTCGAACGTCCTGGACCATCCAAATTGTTGGTCCCGGACCATCCAAATTGTTGGTCCTTGGTCCCGAACCATCCGACCAAACCGTCCAACCAGACCGTCTCAGACCCTCCAAACTATTGGTCCCGAACCATCCGACCAAACCGCCCAACCCGACCGTCCCGGACACTCCAAACTGTTGGTCCCGAACCATCCGACCAAACCGTCCAACCCGACCGTCCCGGACCCTCCAAACTGTTGGTCCCGAAGAACCCGAGCAAACGGTCCAACCCGATCGTCCCGGAACTTTCAAACGGTCCGTCCGGAAGAAGGTCCAGATGTCCTTTAGTTGTCCCGAACCATCCAACCAAACCGTCCAACCCGACCTTCTCAGACACTCCAAACTATTAGTCCTGAACCATTCGACCCAACCGTCCAACCCGACTGTCCTGGAACTTCCAAATGGTCCGTCCGGACGGTCTAGATCTCCTCTAATTGTCCAAAACCATCCGACCAAAACGTCCAACCCGACCGTCCCGGACCTTCCAAACGGTCCGTCCGGAAGAAGGTCCGGTTCTCCTCTAGTTCTCCAAAACGTTCCGACCAAACCGTCCAACCCGACCGTCCCGGACCGTCCAAACTGTTGGTTCCGAACCATCCGACCCAAACCGTCCATCCCGACCGTCTGGGACCCACGAAACTGTTGGTCCCAAACCATCCAACCAAACCGTCCGACCTGACTGTCCCGGGCCCTCCAAACTATTGGTCCCAAACCATCCGCCCAAACTCTTCAACCCGACCATCCCGGACCATCCAATCGGTCCGTCCGGACGAAGGTCCGGCTCTGCTCTAGTTCCCCCGGACCATCCGACCAAACCATCCAAACCGACCGTCCCGGACCCTCCAAACTGTTGGTCCCGAACCATCCGACCAAACCGTCCAACCCGACCGTCTCGGGCCCTCCATACTGTTGGTCCCGAACCATCCGACCAAACCGTCCAACCCGACCATTTCGGACCCTACAAACTGTTGGTCCCGAACCATTCTACCAAACTGTCCAACCCGACCGTCCCGGACCCTCCAAACTGTTGGTCCTGAACCATCCGATAAAACCGTCCAACCCGACCACCCCGGACCCTCCGAACTGTTGGTCCCGAACCATCCGACCAAACCGTCCAACCAGACCGTCTTGGACCCTCCAAACTGTTAGTACCGAACCGTCCGACCAAACCTTCCAATCCGACCGTCCCGAAACTTCCAAACGGTCTGTCCGGAGGAAGGTCCTGATCTCCTCTTGTTGTCCCGAACCATCCGACCAAACCGTCCAACCCGGCCGTCCCGGACCTTCCAAACGGTCCGTCCGGAAGAATGTCCTGTTCGTCTCTAGTTCTCCGGAAGCATCCGACCAAACCGTCCAACCCGACCGTCCCGGATCCTCCAAACTGTTGGTCCCGAATCAATCGACCAAGTCATGCAACCCGACCGTCTCGGACCCCCCCAATCTGTTGATCCTGAACCATCCGACCAAACCATCTAACCCGACCGTCCCGGAACATTCAAACGGTCCGTCCGGAAGAAGGTCCGGATCTCCTCTAATTCTCCAAAACCATCCGACCAAACCGTCCAACCCGACCGTCCCGGACCTTCCAAACGGTCCGTCCAGAAGAAGGTCCGGTTCTCCTCTAGTTCTCCTGAACCATCCGACCAAACGTCCAACCTGACCGTCCCGGACCGTCCAAACTGTTGGTTCCGAACCATCCGACCAAACCGTCCATCCCGACCGTCTGGGACCCACCAAACTGTTGGTCCGAAAGCATCCGACCAAACCGTCGAACCTGACCGTCCCGGGCCCTCCAAACTATTGGTCCCAATCCATCCGACCAAACTCTCCAACCCGACCGTCTCGGACCATCCAAACGGTCCGTCCGGAAGAAGGTCCGGCTCTACTCTAGTTCTCCATGACCATCTGACCAAACCATCCAACTCGAACGTCCCGGACCATCCGACCAAACCATCCAACTCGAACGTCCCGGACCATCCAAATTGTTGGTCCCGAACCATCCGACCAAACCGTCCAACCAGACCGTCTCGGACCCTCCAAACTATTGGTCCCGAACCATCCGACCAAACCGCCCAACCCGACCATCCCGGACACTCCAAACTGTTGGTCCCGAACCATCCGACCAAACCGTCCAACCCGACCGTCCCGGACCCTCCAAACTGTTGGTCCCGAACCATCCGACCAAAACCGTCCAACCCGACCGTCTTGGACCCTCCAAACTGTTGGCCTCGAACCATCCGACCAAATCATGCAACCCGACCGTCTCGGACCCTCCAAACTGTTGGTCCCGAAACATTCGACCATATCGTCCAACCCGACCGTCTCGGACACTCCAAACTGTTGGTGCCGAACCATCCGACCGAACCCGACCGTCCCGGAACATACAAACGGTCTGTACGGAAGATGGTCCGGATCGCCTGTTGCTGTCCCAGACCATCCGACCAGACCGTCCAACCCGACCGTCGCGGACCTTCCAAACGGTCCGTTCGGAATAATGTCCGGTTCTCGTCTAGTTCTCCCGAACCATCCGACCAAACCGTCCAACCCGACCGTCTAGGACCCTCCAAACTGTCGGTCATGAACCATCCGACCGAACCGTCCAACCCGACCGTCCCGGAACTTCCAAACGGTCCGTCCGGAAGAAGGTCCACATCTTCTCTAGTTGTCCCGAACCATCCGACCAAACCGTCCAACCCGACTGTCCCGCACTCTCCAAACTGTTGGTCCCGAACAATCCGACCAAACCATCCAATCCGACCGTCCCGGACCTTCCAAACGGTCCGTCTTGAAGAAGGTCTGGCTCTCCTTTAGTTCTCCCGAACCATCTTACCAAACCATCCAACCCGACCGTCCCGGACCCTCCAGACAGTTGGTCCCGACCCATCTGCCCAAACCGTCCAACCCAACTGTCCTGGAACTTCCCAACGGTCCGTCCGGAAGAAGGTCCGGATCTCCTCTAGTTGTCCTGAACCATCCAACCAAACCATGCGACCGGACTGTCCCTGACCCTCCAAACTGTTGGTCCCGAACCATGCGACCAAACGGTCCAACCCGACTGTCCCGGAACTTCCAAAAGGTCAGTCCGGAAGAAGGTCCGGCCCTCCTTTAGTTCTCCTGAACCATCCGACCAAACCATCCAACCCAACCGTCCCGGACCCTCCAAACTGTTGGTCCCGAACCCTCCGACCAAACCGTCCAATCCGACCGTCCCGGACATTCCAAACGGTCCGTCCGGAAGAAGGTCTCGTTCTCCCGAACCATCCGACCAAACCATCCAACCCGACCGTCCCGGACCCTCCATACTGTTGGTCCCAAACCATCCGACCAAACCGTCCAACCCGACCGTCGCGGACCCTCCAAACTGTTGGTCCCGAACCATCCGACCAAACCATCCAACCGGACCGTCCCGGACCATCCAAAATGTTGGTCCCGAATCATCCAACCTAATCATGCAACACGACCGTCTCGGACCCTCCAAACTATTGGTCCCGAACAATCCGACCAAACCCGACCGTCCCGGAACATACAAACGGTCCGTCCGGAAGATGGTCCGGATCTCCTGTAGCTGTACCAGACCATCCAACCAAACCGTCCAACCCGACCATCCCGGACCTTCCAAATGGTCCGTTCGGAAGAATGTCCGGTTCTCGTCTAGTTGTCCCGAACCATCCGACCAAACCATCCAACCCGACCGTCTCAGACCCTCCAAACTGTTGGTCCCAAACCATCCGACCAAACCGTCCAACCCGACCGTCCCAGAATATCCAAACGGTCCGTCCAGAAGAAGGTCCGGATCTCCTCCAGTTGTCCCGAACCATCCGACCAAACCGTCCAACCCGACCGTCTCAGACCCTCCAAACTGTTGGTCCCGAACCATCCGACCAAACCATCCAACCCAACTGTCCTGGAACTTCCAATTGGTCCGTCCAGATGTTCTAGATCTCCTCTAATTGTCCCGAACCATCCGACCAGACCGTCCAACCCGATCGTCCCGGAACTTCCAGGCGGTCCGTCCGGAAGAAGGTCCGGATCTCCTCTAATTGTCCCGAACCATCCGACCAAACCGTCCAACCCGACCGTACCGGAACATCCAAACGGTCCGTCCGGAAGAAGGTCTGGATCTCCTCTAGTTGTCCCGAACCATCCGACCAAACCGTCCCACCTGACCTTCTCGGACCATCCAAACTGTTGGTCCCAAACCATCCGAGCAAACCGTCCAACCAGACCATCCTGGAACACCCGAACGGTCCGTCCGGAAGAATGTCCGGATCTCCTCGAGTTGTCCCGAACCATCCGACCAAAACCGTCCAACCCGACCATCCCCGAACTTCCAAACGGTCCGTTCGGAAGAAGGTCCGGATCTCCTCTAGTTGTCCCGAACCATCCGACCAAACAGTCCAACCCGACCGTCCCGGAACTATCAAACGGTCCGTCCAGAAGAAGGTTCGGATCTCCTGTAGTTGTCCCGAACCATCCAACCACACTGTCCAACCCGACCGTCCCGGAAATTCCAAGCGGTCCGTCCGGAAGAAGGTCTGGAACTCCTCTAGTTGTCCCGAACCATCCGACCAAACTGTCCCACCCGACCTTTTCGGACCCTCCAAATTATTGGTCCCAAACCATCCGACCAAACCGTCCAACCCGACCGTCCCGGAACTTCCAAGCGGTCCGTCCGAAACGAGGTTTCGATCTCCTCTAGTTGTCCTGAACCATCCGACCAAACCGTCCCACCCGACCTTTTCGGACCCTCCAAATTGTTGGTCCCAAACCATCCGACCAAACCGTCCAACCCGACCGTCCCGGCACTTCCAAACGGTCCGTTCGGAAGAAGGTTCGGATCTCATCCAGTTGTCCCGAACCATCCGACCAAACCGTCCAACCCGACCGTCCCGGACCTTCCAAAAGGTCCGTCCGGAAGAAAGTCCAGTTCTCCTTTAGTTCTCCTGAACCATCCGACCAAACCATCCGACCCGACCGTCCCGGACCCACCAAACTGTTGGTCCCGAACCATCAGACCAAACCGTCCAACCCGACAGTCCAGGAACTTCAAAACGGTCCGTCCGGAAGAACGTCCGGATCTCCTCTAGTTGTCCCGAACCATCCGACCAAACCGTCCAACCCGACCGTCCAGGAACTTCCAAACGGTCCGTCCGGAAGAAGGTCCGGCTCTCCTGCAGTTCTCCCGAACCATCCGACCAAACCATCCAACCCGACCGTCCCGGATGCTCCACACTGTTGGTCCCGAACCATCCGACCAAGCCGTCCAACCCATCCGGAAGAAGGTCTAGTTCTCCTCTAGTTCTCCCGAACCATCCGACCAAACCATCCAACCCGACCGTCACGGACCCTCCAAACTGTTGGTCCCGCACCATCCGACCAAACCGTCCAACCCGACCGTCCTGGACCCTCCAAACTGTTGATCTCGAACCATCCGACCAAACCGTCCAACTCGACCGTCCCGGGCCCTTCAAACTTTTGGTCCCAAACTGTCCGACCAAACCGTCCGACCTGACCGTCCCGGACCTTCCAAACGGTCCGTCCGGAAGAAGGTCCGGCTCTCCTCTAGTTCTCCCGAACCATCCGACAAAACCATCCAACCCGACCGTACCGGACCCTCCAAACTGTTGGTCCCAAACCATCCGACCAAACCATCCAACCGGACCTTCCCGGACCCTCCAAACTGTTGGTCCCGAATCATCCAAACTAATCATGCAACACGACCGTCTCGGACCCTCCAAACTGTTGGTCCCGAACCATCCGACCAAACCCAACCGTCCCGGAACATACAAACGGTCCGTCCGGAAGATGGTCCGGATCTCCTGTTGCTGTCCCAGACCATCCGACCAAACAGTCCAACCCGACCGTCCCGGACCTTCCAAACGGTCCGTCCGGAAGAATGTCCGGTTCTCGTCTAGTTGTCCCGAACCATCCGACCAAACCATCCAACCCGACCGTCCCAGACCCTCCAAACAGTTGGTCCCAAACCATCCGACCAAACCGTCCAACCCGACCGTCCCAGAACTTCCAAACGGTTCGTTCAGAAGAAGGTCCGGATCTCCTCTAGTTGTCCCGAACCAACCGACCAAACCGTCCAACCCGACCATCCCGCAACTTCCAAACGGTCCGTCCGGAAGAAGGTCCGGATCTCCTCTAGTTGTCCCAAACCATCCGACCAAACAGTCCAACCTGTCCGTCCCGGAACTATCAAACGGTCCGTCCGGAAGAAGTTCCGGATCTCCTCTAGTTGTCCCGAACCATCCAACCACACTGTCCAACCCGACCGTCCCGGAACTTCCAAACGGTCCGTCCGGAAGAAGCTCTGGAACTCCTCTAGTTGTCCCGAACCATCCGACCAAACCGTCCAACCCGACCGTCTTGGACCCTCCAAACTGTTGGCCTCGAACCATCCGACCAAACCGTCCAACTCGACCGTCCAGGGCCCTCCAAACTTTGGTCCGAAACCGTCCGACCAAACCGTCCAACCTGACCGTCCCGGACCTTCCACACGGTCCGTCCGGAAGAAGGTCCGGCTCTCCTCTAGTTCTCCCGAACCATCCGACCAAACCATCCAACCCGACCGTCCCGGACACTCCAAACTGTTGGTCCCAAACCATCCGACCAAACCGACCAACCCGACCGTCGCGGACCCTCCAAACTGGTGGTCCCGAACCATCCGACCAAACCGTCCACCGGACAGTCCCGGACCCTCCAAACTGTTTGTCCTGAATCATCCGACCAAATCATGCAACCCGACCGTCTCGGACCCTCCAAACTGTTGGTCCCGAAACATTCGACCAAATCGTCCAACCCGACAGTCTCGGACACTCCAAACTGTTGGTCCCGAACCATCCGACCAAACCCGACCGTCCCGGAACATACAAACGGTCCGTACGGAAGATGGTCCGGATCGACTGTTGCTGTCCCAGACCATCCGACCAGACCGTCCAACCGACCGTCCCGGACCTTCCAAACGGTCCGTTCGGAATAATGTCGGTTCTCGTGTAGTTCTCCCGAACCATCCGACCAAACCGTCCAACCCGACCGTCTAGGACCCTCCAAACTGTTGGTCCCGAACCATCCGACCGAACCGTCCAACCCGACCGTCCCGGAACATACAAACGGTCCATCCGGAAGAAGGTCCGGATCTCCACTAGTTGTCCCGAACCATCCGACCAAACCGTCCAACCTGACTGTCCCGGACCCACCAAACTGTTGGTCCCGAACCATCCGACCAAACCATCCAACCCGACAGTCCCGGAACATACAAACGGTCCAACCGGAAGAAGGTCCGGATCTCCTCTAGTTGTCCCGAACCATCCGACCAAACCGTCCAACCCGACTGTCCCGGACCCTCCAAACTGTTGGTCCCGAACCATCCGACCAAACCATCCAACCCGACCGTCCCGGAACATACAAACGGCCCATCCGGAAGAAGGTCCGGTTCTCCTCTAGTTCTCCCGAAGCATCCGACTAAACCATCCAACCCGACCGTCCCGGACCCTGCAAACTGTTGCTCCCGAACCATCCGACCCAAAGCGTCCAACCCGACAGTCTTGGACCCTCTGAACTGTAGGTCTCGGACCATCCGACCAAACCGTGCAACCCGACCGTCTTGGACCCTCTAAACTGTAGGTCTCGAACCATCCGACCAAACCATCCAACCCGACCGTCTTGGACCCTCTAAACTGTAGGTCTCGAACCATCCGACCAAACCGTGCAACCCGACCGTCCCGGGCCCTTCAAACTTTTGGTCCCAAACCGTCCGACCAAACCGTCCAACCCGACCGTCCCGGACCTTCCAAACGGTCCGTCCGGAAGAAGGTTCGGCTCTCCTTGTTCTCCCGAACCATCCGACCAAGGCATCCAACCCGACCGTCCTGGACCCTCCAAACTGTTGGTCCCAAACCATCCAACCCGAGCGTCGCGGACCCTCCAAACTGTTGGTCCCGAAACCATCCGACCAAACCATCCAACCGGACCGTCCCGGACCCTCCAAACTGTTGGTCCCGAATCATCCAACCTAATCATGCAACACGACCGTCTCGGACCCTCCAAACTGTTGGTCCCGAACCATCCGACCAAACCCGACCGTCCCGGAACATACAAACGGTCCGTCCGGAAGATGGTCCGGATCTCCTGTTGCTGTCCCAGACCATCCGACCAAACAGTCCAACCCGACCGTCCCGGACCTTCCAAACGGTCCGTCAGGAAGAATGTCCGGTTCTCGTCTAGTTGTCCCGAACCATCCGACCAAACCATCCAACCCGACCGTCTCAGACCCTCCAAACTGTTGGTCCCAAACCATCCGACCAAACCGTCCAACCCGACCGTCCCAGAACTTCCAAACGGTCCGTCCAGAAGAAGGTCCGGATCTCCTCTAGTTGTCCCGAACCATCCGACCAAACCGTCCAACCCGACCATCCCGGAACTTCCAAACGGTCCGTCCGGAAGAAGGTCCGGATCTCCTCTAGTTGTCCCAAACCATCGGACCAAACAGTCCAACCTGTCCGTCCCGGAACTATCAAACGGTCCGTCCGGAAGAAGTTCCGGATCTCCTCTAGTTGTCCCGAACCATCCAACCACACTGTCCAACCCGACCGTCCCGGAAATTCCAAACGGTCCGTCCGGAAGAAGCTCTGGGAACTCCTCTAGTTGTCCCGAACCATCCGACCAAACCGTCCAACCCGACCGTTTTGGACCCTCCAATATGTTGGCCTCGAACCATCCGACCAAACCGTCCAACTCGACCGTCCCGGGGCCTCCAAACATTTGGTCCGAAACCGTCCGACCAAACCGTCCAACCTGGCCGTCCCGGACCTTCCACACGGTCCGTCTGGAAGAAGGTCCGGCTGTCCTCTAGTTCTTCCGAACCATCCGACCAAACCGTGCAACCCGACCGTCCCGGGCCCTTCAAACTTTCGGTCCCAAACCGTCCGACCAAACCGTCCAACCCGACTGTCCCGGACCTTCCAAACGGTCCGTCCGGAAGAAGTTCCGGCTCTCCTCTAGTTCTCCCGAAACCATCCGACCAAACCATTCAACCCGACCGTCCTGGACCCTCCAAACTGTTGGTCCCAAAACCATCAGACCAAACCGTCCAACCCGACCGTCGCGGACCCTCCAAACTGTTGGTCCCGAACCATCCGACCAAACCATCCAACCGGACCGTCCCGGACCCTCCAAACTGTTGGTCCCGAATAATCCAACCAAATCATGCAACACGACCGTCTCGGAGCCTCCAAACTGTTGGTGCCGAACCATCCGACCAAACCCGACCGTCCCGGAACATACAAACGGTCCATCCGGAAGATGGTCCAGATCTCCTGTTGCTGTCCCAGACCATCCGACCAAACCGTCCAACCCGACCGTCCCGGACCTTCCAAACGGTCCGTCCGAAAGAATGTCCGGTTCTCGTCTAGTAGTCCCGAACCATCCGACCAAACAATCCAACCTGCCCGTCCCGGAACTATCAAACGGCCCGTCCGGAAGAAGTTCCGGATCTCCTCTAGTTGTCCCGGACCATCCAACCACACTGTCCAACCCGACCGTCCCGGAAGTTCCAAACGGTCCGTCCGGAAGAAGCTCTGGAACTCCTCTAGTTGTCCCGAACCATCCGACCAAACCGTCCATCCCGACCGTCTTGAACCCTCCGACTGTTGGCCTCGAACCATCCGACCAAACCGTCCAACTCGACCGTCCCGGGCCTTCCAAACTTTTGGTCCGAAAACCGTGCGACCAAACCGTCCAACCTGACCGTCCCGGACCTTCCAAATGGTCCGTCCGGAAGAAGGACCGGCTCTCCGCTAGTTCTCCCGAACCATCCGACCAAAACCATCCAACCCGACCGTCCCGGACGCTCCAAACTGTTGGTCCCAAACCATTCGACCAAACCGACCTGCCCGACCGTCGCGGACCCTCCAAACTGTTGGTCCCGAACCATCCGACCAAACCGTCCAACCAGACAGTCCCGGACCCTCCAAACTGTTTGTCCCAAATCATCCGAGCAAATCATGCAACCCGACCGTCTCGGACCCTCCAAACTGTTGGTCCGAACCATCCAACCAAACCCGACCGTCCCGCAACATACAAACGGTCCGTACGGAAGATGGTCCGGATCGCCTGTTGCTGTCCCAGACCATCCGACCAAACCATCCAACCCGACCGTCCCGGACCTTCCAAACGGTCCGTTCGGAATAATGTCCGGTTCTCGTCTAGTTCTCCCGAACCATCCGACCAGACTGTCCAACCCGACTGTCCCGCACCCTCCAAACTGTTGGTCTCGAACCATCCAACCAAACAATCCAACCCGCCCGTCCCGGACCTTCCAAACGGTCCGTCTGGAAGAAGGTCCGGCTCTCCTTTAGTTCTCCCGAACCATCTGCCCAAACCGTCCAACCCGACCGTCCCGGAACTTCCCCACGGTCCGTCCGGAAGAAGGTCCGGATCTCCTCTAGTTGTCCTGAACCATCCAACCAAAGCGTGCGACCCGACCGTCCCAGACCCTCCAAACTGTTGGTCCTGAACCATTAGACGAAACCGTCCAACCCGACTGTCCTGGAACTTCCAAATGGTCCGTCCAGAAGGTCTAGATCTCCTCTAATTGTCCCAAACCATCCGACAAAACCGTCCAACCGACCGTCCCGGACCTTCCAAAAGGTCAGTCCGGAAGAAGGTCCGGCTCTCCTTTAGTTCCCCTGAACCATCCGACCAAACCATCCAACTCGACCGTCCCGGACCCTCCAAACTGTTGGTCCCGAACCATCCGACCAAACCGTCGAACCCGTCCGGAAGAAGGTCCGGTTCTCCTCTAGTTCTCCCGAACCATCCGACCAAACCATCCAACCCGACCGTCCCGGACCCTCCAAACTGTTGGTCCCGAACCATTCGACCAAACCGTCCAACCCGACCGTCTTGGAACCTCTAAACTGTAGGTCTCGAACCATCCGACCAAACCGTGCAACCCGACCGTCCCGGGCCCTTCAAACTTTTGGTCCCAAACCGTCCGACCAAAACCGTCCAACCCGACCGTCCCGGACCTTCCAAACGGTCCGTCCGGAAGAAGGTCGGCTCTCCTCTAGTTCTCCCGAACCATCCGACCAAACCATCCAACCCGATCGTCCTGGACCCTCCAAACTGTTGGTCCCAAACCATCTGACCAAACCGACCCACTCGACCGTCCCGGACCCGCCAAAGTGTTGGTCCCGAATCATCCAACCAAATCATGCAACACGACCGTCTCGAACCCTCCAAACTTTTGGTCCCAAACCGTCCGACCAAACCATCCAACCCGACCATCCCGGACCTTCCAAACGGTCCGTCCGGAAGAAGGTCCGGCTCTCCACTAGTTCTCCCGAACCATCGGACCAAACATCAAACCCGACCGTCCGAACCCTCCAAACTGTGGTCCCAAACCATCCGACCAAACCATCCAACCCGACCGTCCCAGACCCTCCAAACTGTGGTCCCGAACCATCCGACCAAACCCGACCGTCCCAGAACCCAAACTGTTGGTTCCGAACCATCCGACCAAACCGTCCAACCCGACCGTCCCGGACCCTCCAAACTGTTGGTCCCGAAACCATCCGACCAAAACCCGACCGTCCCGGAACCCAAACTGTTGGTTCCCAACCATCCGACCAAACCGTCCAACCCGACCGTCCCGGACACTCCAAACTGTTGGTCCCGAACCATCCGACCAAACCGTCCAACCCGACCGTCTCGGACCGTCCAAACTGTTGGTCCCGAACCATCCGCCCAAACCGTCCAACCCGACCGTCCCGGAACTTCCAAACGGTCCGTCCGGAAGAAGGTCCGGATCTCCTCCCGAACCATCCGACCAAACCGTCCAACCGACCGTCTCGTTCCCTCCGAACCCATCTCAGACCCTCTAAATTGTTGGTCCCGAACCATCCGACCAAACTATCCAACCCGACTGTCCCAGAACTTCCAATGGTTCGTCCGGAAGGTCTAGATCTCTCCAATTGTCCCAATCCATCCGACCAAATGGTCCTACCCGACCGTCTGGAAGAAGGTCTGCTTCTCCTCTAGTTCTCTCGAACCATCCGACCAAACGGTCCTACCCGACCGTCCCGGACCCTCCGAACTGTTGGTCCCGAACCATCTGACCAAACCGTCCAACCCGACTGTCTCGGACCGTCCAAACTGTTGGTCCCGAACCATCCGACCAAACCGTGCAACCCGACCGTCTCGGACCCTCCAAACTGTTGGTCCCAAACCATCCGACCAAATCGTCCAACCTGACCATCTCGGACGCTCCAAACTGTTGGTTCCGAACCATCCGACCAAATCCGACCGTCCCGGAACTTACAAACGGTCCGTCTGGAAGAAGGTCCGGATCTCCTCTAGTTGTCCCGAACCATCCGACCAACTCGTCCAAGCCGATCGTCCCGGAACATCCAAACGGTCCGTCCAGTAGAAGGTCCGGGTCTCCTCTAGTTGTCCCAACACCAAACCGTCCAACCCGGCCACCCCGGACCCTCCGAACTGTTGGTCCCGAACCATCCGACCAAACCATCCAACCCGACCGTCTCGGACCCTCCAAACTGTTGGTCCCGAACCATCCGACCAAACCGTCCAACTCGACCGTCCCGAAACTTCAAACGGTCCGTCCGGAAGGAGGTCCGATCTCCTCTAGTTGTGCCGAACCATCCGACCGAACCATCCAACCCGACCGTCCCGGACCTTGCAAACGGTCCGTCCGGAAGAAGGTCCGGTTCTCCACTAGCTCTCCCGAGCCATGCGACCAAACCGTGCAACCCGACCATCCCGGACCGTCCAAACTGTTGGTCCCGAACCATCCGACCAAACCGTCCAAGCCGACCGTCTCGGACCCTCCAAACTATTGGCCTCGAACCATCCGAGCCAAACACAAACGTTCCGGAACTACTAAACGGTCCGTCAGGAAGAACGTCTGAATCTCCTGTAGTTGTCCCGAACCATTCGACCAAACCATCCAACCGGACCGTCCCGGACCCACCAAACTGTTGGTTCCGAGCCATCCGACCAAACCGTCCAACCCGACCGTCCCGGAACATCCAAACGGTCCGTCCGGAAGAAGGTCTGAATCTCCGTAGTTGTCCCGAACCATTCGACCAAACCATCCAACCGGACCGTCCCGGACCCACCCAAACTGTTGGTTCCGAGCCATCCGACCAAACCGTCCAACTCGACCGTCCCGGACCTTCCAAACGGTCCGTCCGGCAGAAGTTCCGGCTCTCCTCTAGTACACCCGAACCATCCGACCAAACCATCCAACCCGACCGTCCCGGACCCTCCAAACTGTTGGTCCCTAACCATCCGACCAAACGATCCAACCCGACCGTTTTGGACGCTCCAAAATGTTGGTCCCGAACCATCTGACCAAACCGTCCAACCCGACCGTCCCGGAGCCTCCGAACTGTTGGTCCCGAACAATCCGACCAAATCCTCCAACCCGACCTTCTCGGACGCTCTAAACTGTTGGTCCCGAACCATCCGACCAAATCCGACCGTCCCGGAATTCACAAACGGTCCGTCCGGAAGAACGTCCGGATCTCCTCTAGTTGTCCCGAACCATCCGACCAAACCGACCAACCCGATCGTCCTGGAACTTCCAAACAGTCCGTCCGGAAGATGGTCCGGATCTCCTTTAGTTGTAGGAAACCATCCGACCAAATCGTCCAAGCCGACCACCCCGGACCCTCCGAACTGTTGGTCCCGAACCATCCGACCAAAACGTCCAACCCGACCGTTCCGAAACTTCCAAACGGTCCGTTCGGAAGAAGGTCCTGATCTCCTCTAGTTGTCCCGAACCATCCGACCAAAACCGTCCAACCCGACCGTCCCGGAACATCCAAACGGTCCGTCCGAGAAGAAAGTTAGGATCTTCTCTAGTTGTCCCGAACCATCCGACCAAACCGTCCAACCCGACTGTCTCGGACCCTCCAAACTGTTGGTCCCGAACCATCCGACCAAACCGTTAAGCCCGACTGTCTCAGACCATCCAAACTGTTGGTCCCGAAACCATTCGACCAAACCGTCAAACCTGACCGTCCGGAATATCCAAACGGTCCGTCTGGAAGAAGGTCCGGATCTCCTGTAGTTGTTCCGAACAATTCGACCACACCATCCAACTGGAGCGTCCCGGGACCCTCCAAACTTGTGGTCCCGAATCATCCGACCAAACCGTCCAACCCAAGCATCTCAGACCCTCCAAACTGTTGGTCCCGAACCATCCAACCAAACCGTCCAACCTGACCTTCTCCGAGCATCCAAACTGTTGCTCCCAAACCATCCGACCAAACCATCGAACCCGACCGTCTCGGACCCTCCAAACTGTTGGTCCCGAACCATCCGACCAAAACGTCCAACCCGACCGTCCCGAAACATCCAAACGGTCCGTCCGGAAGAAGGTCCAGATCTCCTCTAGTTGTCCCGAACCATCCGACCAAACCGTCCAACCCGACCGTCCCGGAACATCCAAACGGTCCGTCCGGAAGACGGTCCGGATCTCCTGTAGTTGTTCCGAGCCATTCGACCAAACCATCCAACCGGACCGTCCCGGACCCTCCAAACTGTTAGTTTCGAGCCATCCGACCAAACCGTCCAACCCAACCATCTCAGACCCTCCAAATTGTTGGTCCCGAACCATCCAACCAAACCGTCCGACCCGACCGTCTCAAACCCTCCAAACTGTCGGTCCCGAACCATCCGACCAAACCTTCCAACCCGACTGTCTTGGACCAACCGACCAAACCATCCAACCCGACCGTCGCAGACCCTCCAAACTGTTGGCCCCGAACCATCCGAGCAAACCGTCCAACCCGACCGTCTCGCACCCCCCCAAACTGTTGGTCTCGAACCAGCCGACCAAACCTTCCAACCCGACCGTGCCGGACCCTCCAAACTGTTGCTCCCCAAACATCTGACAAAACAGTCCAACCCGACCGTCCCGGACCTTCCAAACGGTTCGTCCGGAAGAAGGTCCGGCTCTCCTCTAGTACTCCCGAACCATCAGACCAAACCATCCAACACGACCGTCCCGGACCCTCCAAACTGTTGGTTCCGAACCATCCGACCAAACCGTCCAACCCGACCGTCTCGGACCCTCCAAACTGTTGGTGCCGAACCATCCGACCAAAATGTCCATCCCGACCGTTCCGAAACTTCCAAACGGTCCGTCCGGAAGAAGGTCCTGATCTCCTCTAGTTGTCCCGAACCATCCGACCAAAACCGTCCAACCCGATTGTCCCGGAACATCCAAACAGTCCGTCCTGAAGAAGGTCCGGATCTCCTGTAGTTGTCCCGAACCATTCGACCAAACCATCCAATCGGATCGTCTCGGACCCTCCAAACTGTTAGTTCAGAGCCATCCGACCAAAACCATCCAACCCAACCATCTCAGACCCTCCAAACTGTTGGTCCCGAACCATTCAACCAAACATTCCAACCCGACCGTCTCAGACCCCCCACACTGTTGGTCCCGAACCATCCGACCAAAACCGTCCAACCCGACTGTCCTGGACCAACCGACCAAACCATCCAACCCGACCGTCCCGAACCCCCCAAACTGTTGGCCCCGAACCATCCGACCAAACGTCCAACCCGACCGTCTTGGACCCTGTAAACTGTAGGTCTCAAACCATCCGACCAAACCGTCCAACCCGACCGTCTCGAACCCTCCAAACTGATGGTCCCGAACCAGCCGACCAAACCGTCCAACCCGACCGTCCCGGACCCTCCAAACTGTTGGTCCCGAACCATCTGACCAAACCGTCCAACCCGACCGTCCCGGACCTTCCAAACGATCCGTCCGGAGGACGGTCCGGCTCTCATCTAGTACCCCCGAACCATCCGACCAAACCAACCAACCCGACCATCCCGGACCCTCCAAAATGTTGGTCCCGAACCATCCTACCAAACCGTCCAACCCGACCGTCTCGGAGCCTCCAAACTGTTGGTCCTGAACCATCCGACCAAATCATCCATCCGGACCGCGTCGGACGGTCCAAACTGTTGGTCCCGAACCATCCGACCAAATCCCACCGTCCCAGAACTTACAAACGGTCCGTCCGGAAGAAGGTCTGGATCTCGTCTAGATGTCCCGAACCATCCGACCAAACCATCCAACCCGATCGTCCTGGAACTTCCAAACGGTCCGTCCGGAAGATGGTCCGGATCTCCTTTAGTTGTACGGAAACCATCCGACCAAACCGTCCAACCCGACTGTCCTAGAACTTCCAAGTAGTCCGTCCGGAACGTCTATATCTCCTCTAATTGTTCCAAACAATCCGACCAAACCGTCCAACCCGACCGTCCCGGACCTTCCAAACGATCCGTCCGGAAGAAGGACCGGCTCTCCTTTAGTTCTCCCGAACCATCCGACCGAACCGTCCAACCCAGCCGTCCCGGAGCTGCCAAACGGTCTGTCCGGAAGAAGGTCCAGATCTCCTCTAGTTGTCCCGAACCATCCAACCAAACCGTCCAGCCCGATCGTCTCAGACTCCCCGAACTGTTGGTCCCGAACCATCCGACCAAACCGTCCAACCCGGCTGTCCTGGAACTTCCGAATAGTTCGTCCGGAAAGTCTAGATCTCCTCTAATTTTCCCAAACGATCCGGCCAAACCGTCCAACCCGATCGTACCGGACCTTCCAAACGGTCCGTCCGGAAGAAGGTCTGGTTCTCCTCTAGTTCTCCCGAACCATTCGACCAAACCATCCAACCCAACCGTCCCGGAGCCTACAAACAGTTGGTCCGAACCAACCGACCAAACCGTCAACCCGACTGCCGCGGACCCTCCAAACTGTTGGTCCCGAACCATCCAACCAAACCATCCAACTGACCGTCTCGGTCCCTCCAAACTGTTGGTCCCGAACCATCCGACCAAACCGTCCAACCCGATCGTCCCGGAACATCCAAATGGTCCGTCCGGAAGAAGGTCTGGATCTCCTCTAGTTGTCCCGAACCATCCGACCTAACCGTCCAACCCGACCGTCTCAGATTCTCCGAACTGTTGGTCCCGAACCATCCGAAAAAATCGTCCAACCCGACCGTCCCTGACCTTCCAAACGGTCCATCCGGAAGGAGGTCCAGTTCTCCTCTACTTCTCCTGAACCATCCGACCAAACCGTCCAACCCGACCGTCTCGGACCCTCCAAACTGTTGGTCTCGAACCATCCGACCAAACCGTCCAACCCGACCGTCCCGGAACTTCCAAACGGTCCGTCCCGAAGAAGGTCCGGATCTCCTCTAGTTGTCCCAATCCATCCCACCAAACTGTCCAACCCGACCGTCTCAGACTCTCCAAACTGTTGGTCCGAACCATCCGACCAAACCCGACCGTCCCGGAACATACAAATAGTCCGTCCGGAAGAAGGTCCGGATCTCCTCTAGTTGTCCCGAACCATCCGACCAAATCATCCAACACGACCGTCTCGGACCCTCCAAACTGTTGGTCCCGAACCATACGACAAAACCGTCCGACCCGACTGTCCCAGAACTTCCAAATGCTCCGTCCGGAGAAAGGTCCGGATCTCCTCTAGTTGTCCCGAACCATCCGACCAAACCGTCCACCCCGGCCGTCTCGGACCCTCCAAACGGTTGGTCCCGAACCATCCGACCAAAACCGTCCAACCCAGCCGTCCCGGAACTTCCAAACGGTCCGTCCGGAAGAAGGTCCAGATCTCCTCTAGTTGTCCCGAACCATCCAACCAAACCGTCAAAGCCGACCGTCTTAGACTCTCCAAACTGTGGTCCAGAACCATCCGACCAAACCGTCCAACCCGACTGTCTCGGACCTTCCAAAAGGTCCGACCAAACCATCCAACACGACCGTCTCGGACCCTCTAAACTGTTGGTCCCGAACCATACGACAAAACCGTCCGACCCGACTGTCCCAGAACTTCCAAACGGTCCGTCCGGAAGGAAGGTCCGGATCTCACCTAGTTGTCCCGAACCATCCGATCAAACTGTCCGACCCAGCCGTCCCGGAACTTCCAAACGGTCAGTCCGAAGAAGGTCCAGATCTCCTCTAGTTGTCCCGAACCATCCGACCAAACCCTCCAACCCGACTGTCTTGGAACTTCCAAATAGTTCGTCCGGAAGGACTAGATCTCCTCTAATTGTCCCAAACGATCCGACCAAACCGTCCCGACCCGACCGTCTCGGACCTTCCAAACGGTCCGTCCGAAGAAGGTCCGGTTCCCCTCTAGTTCTCCCGAACCATTCGACAAAGCCATCCAACCCGACCGTCCCGGACACTCCGAACTGTTGGTTCCCAAACCATCCAACCAACCCGTCCAACCCAACTGTCCCGAAACTTGCAAATGGTAAGTCCGGAAGAAGGTCCTGATCTCCTGTAGTTGTCCCGAACCATCCCACCAAACCGTCCAACCCGATCGTCCCGGAACTTCCAAACGGTCCGTCCGGTAGAAGGTCCGCATCTCCTTTAGTTGTCCCAAACCATCCCACCAAACCGTCCAACCCGATCGTCCCGGAACTTCCAAACGGTCCGTCCGAAAGAAGGTCCGTTCGCCTCTAGTTGTCCCGAACCAGCCGACCAAACCGGGCAACCCGACCACCCCGGACCCTCCGAACTGTTGGTCCCGAACGATCCGACCAAACCATCCAACCCGACCGTCCCGGACCCTCGAAACAGTTGGTCCCAAACCATCCGACCAAACCATCAAACCCGACCGTCCTGGAACTTCCAAATGGTCCGTCCGGAAGGTCTAGATCTCCTCTAATTTTCCCGAAACCATCCCCGACCAAATCGTCCAACCCGACCGTCCCGGACCCTCCAAACTGTTGGTCCCGAACCATCTGACCAAACCATCCAACCCGACCATCCCGGACCCTTCAAACTGTTGGTCCCGAACCATCTGACCAAACCGTCTAACCCGACCGTCCCGGGCCCTCCAAACAGTTGGTCCCGAACGATCTGACCAAACCATCCAAACCCGACCGTCCCGGACCTCCAAACGGTCCGTCTGGAAGAAGGTCCGGCTGTCCTGGAACTTCCAAATGGTCCATCCGGAACGTCCTAGACATCTCTAATTGTCCCAAACCATCCGACCAAAACCGTCCGACCCGACCGTCCGGGACCCTCCAAACTGTTGGTCCCGAATCATCCAACCAAACCGTCCAACCCGACAGTCTCAGACCCTCCACACTGTTGATCCCGAACCATCCGACAAACCATCCAACCCGCCCGTCTCGGACCCTCCAAACTATTGGTCCCGAACCATCCGACCAAACCGTCCAACCTGGACTATCCCGAAACTTCCAAGCGGTCCGTGTGGAAGAAGGTCCTGATCTCCTACAGTTGTCCCCAAACCATCCGACCAAACCGTCCAACACGACCGTCCCGGACCTTCCTAACATTCCGTCCGGAAGAAGGTCCGGTTCTCCTCTATTTCTCCCGAACCATCCAACCAAACCGTCCAACCCGACCGTCTCGGACCCTACAAACTGTTGGTCCCGAACCGTCCGCCGAAACCGTCCAACCCGACTGTCCTGGAACTTCCAAATGGTCCATCCGGACGGTCTCGATATCCTCTAATTGTCCCCAATCATCCGACCAAACCACCCAGCCAGATCGTCCCGGACCTTTCAAACGGTCCGTTCGGAAAAAGGTCTGGTTCTCCTCTAGCTATCCCGAAACATCCGACCAAACCATCCGACCCGACTATCCCGGACCCTCCAAACTGTTGGTCCCGAACCATCCGATCAAACCGACCAACCCGACCGTCGCGAAACATCCAAACGGTCGGTCCGGACGAAAGTCCTGTTCTCCTCCAGTTGTCCCGAACCATCCGACCAAAACCGTCCAACCCGACCGTCCCGGACCTTCCAAAGGGTCCGCCGGAAGAAGGTCCGGATCTCCTCTAGTTGTCCTGAACCATCCAACCAAACCGTACAACCCGACCGTCTCAGACCCTCCAAGCTGTTGGTCCCGAACCATCCGACCAAACCGTCCAACCCGACTGTCCTGGAACTTCCAAATGGTCCGTCCGGAAGATCTAGATCTCCTGTAATTGTCCCAAACCATCCCCGACCAAACCGTTCAACCCGACCGTCCCGGACCCTCCAAACTGTTGGTCCCGAAACCATCCGACCAAACCGTCCAACCAGACTGTCTCGGACCCTCCAAACTGTTGGTCCCGAACTATCCGACCAAACCATCCAACCCGACCGTCCCGGGCCCTCCAAACTGTTGGTCGCGAACCATCTGACCAAACCGTCCAACCCGACCGTCCCGGACCTCCCAAACGGTCCGTCTGGAAGAAGGTCCGGCTGTCCTGGAACTTCCGAATGGTCCATCCGAAAGGTCTAGACCTCCTCAAATTGTCCCAAACCATCCGACCAAACCGTCCAACCCGACCATCCCGGACCTTCCAAACTGTTGGTCCCGAACCGTCCGGCCAAACCAACGACCCGACCGTCCCGGAACCTCCAAACTGTTGGTCCCGAACCATCCGACCAAACTGTCCAACCCGACCGTCTCGAACCCACCAAACTGTTGGTCCCGAAACATCCGACCAAACCGTTCAACCCGACCGCCCCGGACCCTCGGAACTGTTGGTCCCGAACCATCCGATCAAGCCGTCCAACCCGACCACCTCGGACCCTCCAAACTGTTGGTCCCGATCCATCCGACCAAATCGTCCAACCCGACCGTCTCGGACGCTCCAAACAATTGGTGCCGAACCATCCGACCAAACCGTCCAACCCGACCATCCCGAAACTTCCAAACGGTCCGTCCGAAAGAAGGTCCTGATCTCTTGTAGTTGTCCCGAACCATCCGACCAAACTGTCCAACCCGACTGTCTCGGACCCTCCAAATTGTTGGTCCCGAACCATCCGATCAAAGTGACCAACCCGACCGTCCCGAAACATCCAAACGGTTCGTCCGAACGAAAGTCCTGTTCTCCTCCAGTTGTCCCGAACCATTCGACCAAACCGTCCAACCCGACCGTCCCGGACCTTCCAAAGGGTCTGCCCGGAAGAAAGGTCCGGTTCTCCTCTAGTTCTGCCGAACCAACGAACTAAACCATCCAGCCTGACCGTCTCGGACCCTCCATACTGTTGGACCCGAAACCATCCGACCAAACCGTCCATCCCTACCGTCCCGGAACTTCCAAAGGGTCTGTCCGGAAGAAGGTCCGGATCTCCTCTAGTTGTGCCGAAGCATGCGACCAAACCGTCCAAGCCGATCGTCCTGGAACTACCAAACGGTCCGTCCGGAAGAAGGTTCGGATCTCCTCTAGTTGTCCCGAACAATCCGACCAAACCGTCCAACCCGACCGTCCCGAAACTTCCAAACGGTCTGTCTGGAAGATGGTCCTGATCTCCTCTAGTTGTCCCGAACCATCCGACCAAACCGTCCAACCCGACCGTCCCGGACCTTCCAAACGGTCCGTCCGGAAGAAGTGTGTGGTTGGGTGAATCGAGTGCTGCAGGCTTCCGTAATTAAGACGATGGTTGGCTGTGTCATTCATCAGGCTTCACAGGCTAGTTATCCAGGATCCTACATCGTGAAAATTGGGCAGACTTCGGGATTGATCATTCTCCTTCAGGGTGATTCACATGACAAACCGACCGTCCCGGACCTTTCAAATGGTCCGTCCGGAAGAAGGACCGGGTCACCTCTAGTGCTCCCGGACCATCCGACCAAACCATCCAACCCAACCGTCCCGGACCCTCCAAAATGTTGGTCCGAACCATCCATCCAAACCGTCCCACCCGGCCGTCTCGGACCCTCCAAACTATCGGTCCCGAACCATCGGACCAAACCGTCCAACCCAACCGTCTCGGACCCTCCAAACTGTTGGTTCCGAACCATCCGACCAAACCGTCCAACCCGACCGTCCCGGAACTTCCAAACGGTCTGTCCGGAAGAAGGTCTGGTTCTCCTCTAGTTCTCGCAAACTATCCGACCAAACCGTCCAACCCGACCGTCTCAGACCCTTCAAACTGTAGGTCCCGAACCATCCGACGAAAGGGTCTGTCCGGAAGAAGGTCTAGATCTCCTCCACTTATCCCAAACCATCGGACCAAACCGTCCAACCCGACCGTCCCGGACCTTCCAAACGGTCCGTCCGGAAGAAGGTCCGGGTCTCCTCTAGTTCTCCCAAACCATCCGACCAAACCATCCAACCCGATCGTCCCGGACCCTCCAAACTGTTGGTCCCGAACCATCCGACCAAACCGTCCAACCCGACCGTCTCGGAACCTCCAAACTGTTGGTCCTGAACCATCCGAGCAAACAATGCAACCCGACCGTCCCGGACCTTCCAAATGGTCCGTCCGAAAGAAGGTCCGGTTCTCCTCTAGTTCTGTCGAACCATCTGACCAAAACCGTCCAACCCAACCGTCTCGGACCCTCCAAACTGTTGGTCCCGAACCATCCGACGAAACCTTCCAACCCGACTGTCCTGGAAATACCAAATGGTCCGTCCGGAAGGTCTAGATCTCCTCTAATTGTATCAAACCATCCGACCAAACGGTCCAACCCGACCGTCCCGGACCTTCCAAACGGTCCGTCCGAAAGAAGGTCTGGTTCTCCTCTAGTTCTCCCGAACCAAGCGACCAAACCGTCCAACCCGACCGTCTCGGACCCTCTAAACTGTTGGTCTCGAACCATCCGACCAAACCGTCCACCCCAACCGTCCCGGAATTTCCAAACGGTCCGTCCGGAAGAAGGTCCGGATCTCCTCTAGTTGTCCTGCTGCACCATCCAACCAAACCGTCCGAACCGACCGTCTCAGACCCTCCAAACTGTTGGTCCCGAACCATCCGACGAAAACCGTCCAACCCGACTGTCCTGAAACTTCGAAATGGTCCGATCGGAAGGTCTAGATCTCCTCTAACTGTCCCAACCCATCCCGACTTAACCGTCCAACCCGACCGCCCCGGACCTTCCAAACGGTCCGCCTGGAAAAGGTCCGGCTCTCCTCTAGTTCTCCCGAACCATCCGACCAAACCATCCAACCCGACAATCCCGGACCTTCCAAACTGTTGGTCCCGAACCATCCGACCAAATCGTTCAACCCGACCATCCCAGACCCTCCAAGCTGTTGGACCCGAACCATTCGACCAAACCGTCCAACCCGACCGTCCCGGACCTTCCAAACGGTCCGTCCATCCGACCAAACGATCCAACCCGACCGTCTCCGACCCTGCAAACTGTTGGTCCCGAACCATCCGACCAAACCGTCCAACCCGACAGTCCTGGACGCTCCAAACTGTTGGTCCCGAACCATCTGACCAAACCGTCCGACCCGACCGTCCCGGAGCCTCCAAACTGTTGGTCCCGAACAATCCGACCCAAATCCTCCAACTAGACCGTCTCGGACGGTCCAAACTGTCGGTCCCGAACCATCCGACCTAATCCGACCGTCCCGGAAGTTACAAACGGTCCGTCCGGAAGAAGGTCCGGATCTCCTCTAGTTGTCCCGAACCATCCGACCAAACCGACCAACCCGATCGTCCTGGAATTTCCAAACAGTCCGTCCGGAAGATGGCCCGGATCTCCTTTAGTTGTACGGAACCATCCGACCAAATCGTCCAAGCCGAACACCCCAGACCCTCGGAACTGTTGGTCCCGAACCATCCGACCAAAGCATCCAACCCGACCGACTCGGACCCTCCAAACGGTTGGTCCCGAACCATCCGACCAAACCGTCTAACCCGACTATCCCGGACCCTCCAAACTGTTGGTCCCGAACCATTCGACTAAACCATCCAACCCGACCGTCTCAGAATATCCAAACGGTCCGTTCGGAAGAAGGTCCGGATCTCCTGTAGTTGTCCCGAACCATTCGACGAAAGCATCCAACCGGACCGTCCCGGACCCTCCAAACTGTTGATCCTTAGCCAACGACCAACCGTCCAACCCAACCATCTCAGACCCACCAAACTGTTGGTCCTGAACCTTTGAACCAAACCGTCCAACCCGACCGTCTCAGAGCCTCAAAACTGTTGGTCCCGAACCATCCGACCAAGCCGTCCAACCCGACTACCCTGGAGCTTCCAAATGGTCCGTCCGGATGGTCTAGATCCCCTCTAATTGTCCCAAACCATACGACCAAACCATCCAGCCCGACCGTCCCGGACCTTCCAAACGGTCCGTCCGGAAGAAGGTCCGGTTCTCCTCTGGTTCTCCCAAACCATCCGACCAAACCGTCCAACTCGACCGTCTCGGACCCTCCAAATTGTTGGTCCCGAACCATCCGACCAGACCGTCGAACCCGACCATCCCGGAACTCCGAAATGGTCCGTCCGGAAGAAGGTCTGGATCTCCTCTAGTTGTCCCGAACCATCCGACCAAAACATCCAATCCGACCGTCCCGAAACTTCCAAACGGTCCGTCCGAAAAAAGGTCCTGATCTCCTCTAGTTGCCCAAACCATCCGACCAAACCGTCCAACCCGACTGTCCTGGAACATCCAAACGGTCCGTCCGGAAGAAGGTCCGGATCTTCTGTAGTTGTCCCGAGCCATTCGACCAAACCATCCAACCCGACCGTCTTGGACGCTCCAAACTGTTGGTCCCGAACCATCTGACCAAACCGTCCGACCCGACCGTCCCGGAGCCTCCAAACTGTTGGTCCCGAACAATCCGACCAAATCCTCCAACCCGACCGTCTCGGACGCTCCAAACTATTGGTCCCGAACCATCCGACCTAATCCGACCGTCCCGGAAGTTACAAACGATCCGTCCGGAAGAAGGTCCGAATCTCCTCTAGTTGTCCCGAACCATCCGACCAAACCGACCAACCCGATCGTCCTGGAACTTCCAAACAGTCCGTCCGGAAGATGGTCCGGATCTCCTTTAGTTGTACGGAACCATCCGACCAAATCGTCCAAGCCGACCACCCCAGACCCTCCGAACTGTTCGTCCCGAACCATACGACCAAAGCATCCAACCCGACCGTCTCGGACCCTCCAAACTGTTGGTCCCGAACCATCCGACCAAAACGTCCAACCCGACCGTCCCAAACTTCCAAACGGTCCGTTCGGAAGAAGGACATGATCTCCTCTAGTTGACCGGAACCATCCGACCAAACCGTCCAACCCGACCGTCCCGGAACTTCCAAACGGTCCGTCCAGAAGAAAGTCTGGATCTTCTCTAGTTGTCTCGAACCATTTGACCAAACCGTCCAACCCGACTGTCTCAGACCCTCCCAAACTGTTGGTCCCGAACCATCCGACCAAACCGTCCAGCCAGACTGTCTTGGGCCCTCCAACCTGTTGGTCCCGAACCATTCGACCAAACCGTCCAACCTGACCGTCCCGGAATATCCAAACGATCCGTCTGGAAGAAGGTCCGGATCTCCTGTAGTTGTCCCGAACAATTCGACCACACCATCCAACTGGACCGTCCCGGACCCTCCAAACTTGGGGTCCCGAATCATCCGACCAAACCGTCCAACCCAAGCATCTCAGACCATCCAAAGAGTTGGTCCCGAACCATCCAACGAAACCGTCCAACCCGACCGTCCCGGAACTTCCAAACGGTCCGTCCGGAAGAAGGTCTAGATCATCTCTAGTTGTCCCGAACCATCCGACCTAACCGTCCACCCGACTGTCTCCGACCCTCCAAATTGTTGGTCCCGAACCATCCGACCAAACCATCCAACCCGACTGTCTCGGACCCACCAAACTGTAGGTCCCGGACCATCCGACCCAAACCGTCCAACCCAACCGTCCCGGAACATCCAAACAGGACGTCCGGAAGAAGGTCCGGATCTCCTGTAGTTGTCTCGAACCATTCAACCAAACCATCCAAACGGACCGTCCCAGACCCTCCAAACGGTTGGTCCCGAACCATCCGACCAAACGGTCCAACCCGACCGCCCTGGAACTTCCAAATGGTCCGTCCGGATGGTCTAGATCTCCACTAATTGACCCAAACCATCCGACCAAACCGTCCAACCCGACCGTCCCGGACCGGACCTTCCAAACGGTCCGTTCGGAAGAATGTCCGGTTCTCCTCTAGTTCTCCTGAACCATCCGACCAAACCATCCAACCCGATCGTCCCGGAACTTCCAGATGGTTCATCCGGAAGAAGGTCCGGATCTCCTCTAATTGTCCCGAACCATTCGACCAAACCGCCCAACCCGATCGTCCCGGAACTTCCAAACGGTCCGTCCGGAAGAAGTCTGGATCTCCTCTAGTTGTCCCGAAACATCCGACCAAACCATCTGACCCAACCACCCCGGACCCTCCGAACTGTTTGTCCCGAACCATCCGACCAAACCATCCAACCCGACCGTCTCGGACCCTCCGAACTGTTGCTCCCGAAACATCCGACCAAAACGTCCAACCCAACCATCCCTGAACTTCCAAACGGTCCGTCCGGAAGAAGGTCCTGATCTCCTCTAGTTGTCCCGAACCATCCGACCAAACCGTCCAACCCAACCGTCCCTGAACTTCCAAACGGTCCGTCCGGAAGAAGGTCCAGTTCTCCTCTTGTTCTCCCAGACCATCCGACCAAACCGTCCAACCCGACCGTCTCGGACCTTCCGAAATGTTGGTCCCGCACTGTCAGACCAAACCGTCCAACCCGACCGTTCCGGAACTTCCAAAAGTTTCGTCCGGAAGAAGGTCCGGATTTCCTCTAGTTGTCCCCAACCATCCGACCAAACCGTCGATCCCGACCATCCCGGACCCTCCGAACTATTGGTCCCGAACCATCTGACCAAACCATCCAAACCGACCGTCCAGGAACATCCAAGCGGTCCGTCCGGAAGAAGGTCTAGATCTCCTCTAGTTGTCCCGAACAGTCCTACCAAACCGTCCAACCCGACCGTCCCGGACCTTCCAAACGGTCCGTCCGGAAGAAGGTCCGGATCTCCTCTAGTTGTCCCGAACCATCCGACCAAACCGTCCAACCCGATTGTCTCCGACCCTCCAAACTGTTGGTCCCGAACCATTCGACTAAACCATCCAACCCGACCGTCTCGGAACATCCTAACGGTCCGTCCGGAAGAGGGTCCGGATCTCCTGTAGTTGTCCCGAACCATTCGACGAAACCATCCAACCGGACCGTCCCGGACCCTCCAAACTGTTGGTCCCGAGCCATCCGACCAAACCGTCCAACCCAACCATCTCAGACCCACCAAACTGTTGGTCCCGAACCTTCCAACCAAACCGTCCAACCCGACCGTCTTAGAGGCTCCAAACTGTTGGTCCCGAACCATCCGACCAAGCCGTCCAACCCGACTACCCTGGAGCTTCCAAATGGTCCGTCCAGATGGTCTAGATATCCTCTAATTGTCCCAAACCATCCGACCAAACCGTCCAGCCCGACCGTCCCGGACCTTCCAAACGGTCCGTCCAGAAGAATGTCCGGTTCTCCTCTGGTTCTCCCGAACCATCCGACCAAACCGTCCAACCCGACCGTCTCGGACCCTCCAAACTGTTGGTGCCGAACCATCCGACCAGACCGTCGAACCCGACCATCCCGGAACTTCCAAACGGTCCGTCCGGAAGAAGGTCTGGATCTCCTCTAGTTGTCCCGAACCATCCGACCAAAACATCCAACCCGACCGTCCCGAAACTTCCAAACGGTCCGTCCGAAAGAAGGTCCTGATCTCCTCTAGTTGTCCCAAACCATCCGACCAAACCGTCCAACCCGACCGTCCCGGAACATCCAAACGGTCCGCCCGGAAGAAGGTCCAGATCTCCTGTAGTTGTCCCGAACCATTCGACAAAACCATCCAACCGGACCGTCCCGGACCCTCCAAACTGTTGGTTCCGAGCCATCCGACCAAACCGTCCAACCCGACCGTCCCGGACCTTCCAAACGGTCTGTCCGGAAGAAGTTCCGGCTCTCCTCTAGTACACCCGAACCATCCGACCCGACCGTCCCGGACCCTCCAAAACGTGCAGCGCGACCTTCCCAAAACTTCCAAACATTCCGTCCGGAAGAAGGTCCTGATCTCCTCTAATTGACCCAAACCATCCGACCAAATCGTACAAGCCGACCACCCCGGACCATCCCAACTGTTGGTCCCGAACTATCCGACCAAACCATCCAACCCGACCGTCTCGGACCCTCCAAACTGTTGGTCCCGAACCATCCGACCAAAAACGTCCAACCCGACCGTCCGAAACTTCCAACCAAACCATCCAACCCGACCGTCCCGGAACATCCAAACGGTCCGGATCTCCTGTAGTTGTCCCGAACAATTCGACAAAACCATCCAACCGGACCGTCCCGGACCCTCCAAACTGTTAGTTCCGAGCCATCCGACCAAACCGTCCAACCCAACCATCTCAGACCCTCCAGAGTGTTGGTCCCGAACCATCCAACCAAACCGTCCAACTCGACCGTCTCAGACCCTCCAAACTGTTGGTCCCGAACCATCCGACCAAACCGTCCAACCCGACTGTCTTGGACCAACCGACGAAACCATCCAACCCGACCGTCCCAGACCATCCAAACTGTTGGCCCCGAACCATCCGACCAAACCGTCCAACCCGACCGTCTCGCACCCTCCAAACTGTTGGTCCCGAACCATCCGACCAAACTGTCCAACCCAACCATACCAGACCCTTCAAACTGTTGGTCCCGAACCATCGAACCAAACCGTCCAACCCGACCGTCTCAGACCCTCCAAGCTGCTGGTCCCGAACCGTCCGACCAAACCGTCCAACCCGACTGTCCTGGACCAACCGACCAAACCATCCAACCCGACCGTCCCAGACACTCCTAATTGTTGGCCCCGAACCATCCGACCAAACCGTCCAACCCGACCGTCTCGGACCTCCAAACTGTTGGTCCCGAACCAGCCGACCAAACCGTCCAACCCGACTGTCCCGGACCCTCCAAGCTACTGGTCCCAAACCATCTGACAAAACCGTCCAACCCGACCGTCCCGAACTTTCAGAACGGTCCGTCCAGAAGAAGGTCCGGCTCTCCCTTAGAACTCCCGAACCATCCGACCAAACCATCCAACCCAACCGTCTCGGACCCTCCAAACGGTTGGTCCCGAACCATCCGAACAAACCATCCAACCCGACTGTCCCGGAGCCTCCAAACTGTTGGTCCCGAACCATCCGACCAAATCGACAGACCCGACCGTCTCGGACGCTCCAAACTGTAGGTCTCGAACCATCCGACCAAATCCGACCGTCCCAGATCTTACAAACGGTCCGTCCGGAAGAAGGTCCGGATCTCCTCTAGTTGTCCCGAACCATCCGACCAAACCGTCCAGCCCGATCGTCCCGGAACTTCCAAACGGTCTGTCTGGAAGAAGGACCGGATCACCTCTAGTTGTCCCGAACCATCCAACCAAAGCGGCCAACCCAACCGTCTTAGACCCTCCAAACAGTTGGTCCCGAACCATCCGACCAAACCATCCAACCCGACCATCGCGGACCCTCCAAACTGTTGATCCCGAACCATCCGACCCAAACCGACCAACCCGACCGTCCCGAAACTTCCAAACGGTCCGTCCGGATGAAGGTCCTGAACTCCTCTAGTGGTCCCGAACTATCCGACCAAACCGTCCAACCATACCTTCCCGGACCTTCCAAACGGTCCGTCTAGAAGAAGGTCCGGTTCTTCTCTAGTTCTCCCGGACCATCCGACCAAACCATCCAACCCGACCGTCCGGGAACCACCAAACTGTTGGTCCCGAACCATCCGACCAAAACCGTCCAACCCGACCATCACGGACCCTCCAAACTGTTGGTCCCGAACCATCCGATCAAAACCGTCCAACCCGACTAGCCCGGACCCTTCGAACTGTTGTTCCCGAACCATCCGACCAAACCAACCAACCCAACCGTCTCGGACACTCCAAACTGTTGGTCCCGAACCATCCGACCAAAACGTCCATCCCAACCGTCCCGAAACTTCCAAACGGACCGTCCGGAAGAAGGTTCTGATCTCCTCTAGTAGTCCCGAACTATCCGACCAAACCGTCCAACCCGACCGTCCCGGACCTTCCAAACGGTCCGTCTGGAAGAAGGTCCGGTTCTCCTCTAGTTCTCCAAGACCATCCGACCAAACCATCCAACCCGACCGTCCGGAACCTCCAAACTGTTGGTCCCGAACCATCCGACCAGACCGTCCAACCCGACCGTCACGGACCCTCCAAACTGTTGGTCCCGAACCATCCGACCAAACCGTCCAACCCGACCAGCCCGGACCCTCCGAACTGTTGTTTCCGAACCATCCGACCAAACCATCCAACCCAACCGTCTCAGACCCTCCAAACTGTTGGTCCCGAGCCATCCGACCAAACCGTCCAACCCGACCGTCCCGGAACATCCAAACGGTCCGTCCGAGAGAAGGTCCGGATGTCCTGTAGTTGTTCCGAACCATTCGACCAAACCATCCAACCGGACCGCCCCGGACCCTCCAAACTGTTAGTTTCATGCCATCCGACCAAACCGTCCAACCCAGCCATCTCAGACCCTCCAAACTGTTGGTCCCGAACCATCCAACCAAACCGTTCAACCCGACCATCTCAGACCCTCCACACTGTTGGTCCCGAACCATCCGACCAAACTGTCCAACCCGACTGTCCTGGACCAACCGACCAAACCATCCAAGCCGACCGTCCTGGACCCTCCAAACTATTGGCCCCGAACCATCTGACCAAACCGTCCAACCCGACCGTCTCGGACCCTCCAAACTGTTGGTCCCGAACCAGCCGACCAAACCGTCCAACCCGACCGTCCCGGACCCTCCAAACTGTTGGTCCCGAACCATCTGACCAAACCGTCCAACCCGACCGTCCCGGGCCTTCCAAACGGTCCGTCCGGAAGATGGTCCGGCTCTCCTCTAGAACCCCCGAACCATCCGACCTAACCATCCAACCCGACCAACCCGGACCCTCCAAACTGTTGGTCCCGAACCATCCGACCAAACCGTCCAACCCCACCGTCCCGGAGCCACCAAACTGTTCGTCCCGAACCATCCGACCAAACCGTCCAACCCGACCGTCCCGGACCTTCCAAATGGTCCGTCCGGAAGAAGGTCCGGTTCTCCTCTAGTTCTTCCGAACCATCTGACCAAACCGTCCAACCCGACCGTCTCGGACCTTCCAAACTGTTGGTCCCGAACGATCCGACCAAACTGTCCAACCCGACCGTCCCGGAACTTCCAAACGGTCCATCCGGAAGAAGGTCCGGATCTACTCTGGTTGTCCAGAACCATCCAACCAAACCATCCAACCCGACCGTCTCAGACCGTTCAAACTGTTGGTCCTGAACCATCCAACCAAACTGTCCAACCCGACTGTCCTGGAACTTTGAAATGGTCCGTCCGGAAGGTTTATATCTCCTCTAATTTTCCCAGATCATCCGACCAAACCGTCCAACCCGACTGTCCCGGACCTTCCAAACGGTCCGTCCGGAAGAAGGTCCGGCTCTCCTCGAGTTCTCCCGAACCATCTGACCAAACCGTCCAACCCGACTGTCTCGGACCTTCCAAACTGTTGGTCCCGAACCATCCGACCAAACCGTCCAACGCGACCGTCTCGGACCCTCCAAGCTGTTGGTCCCGAACCATCCGACCAAACCGTCCAACCCGACCGTCTTGGACCCTCCAAACTATTGGTCCTGAACCATCCGACGAAACCGTCCAACCCGCCTGTCCTGGAACTTCCAAATGGTCCGTCCGGAAGGTCTAGATCTCCTCTAATTGTCCCAAACCATCCGACCAAACCGTCTAACCCGACCGTCCCGGACCTTCCAAACGGTCCGTCCGGAAGAAGGTCCGGTTCTCCTCTAGTTCTCCCGAACCATCCGACCAAACCGTCCAACCCGACCGTCTCGGACCTTTCAAACTGTTGGTCCCGAACCATCCGACCATACCGTCGAACACAACCGTCTCGGACCCTCCAAGCTGCTGGTCCCGAACCATCCGACCAAACTGTCCAACCCAACCGTCTTGGACCCTCCAAACTGTTATTCCCGAACCATCCCACGAAACCGTCCAACCCGACTGTCCTGGAACTTCCAAATGGCCCGTCCGGAAGGTCTAGATCTCCTCTAATTTTCCAAACCATCCGACCAAACCGTCCAACCCGACCATCCCGGTCCTTCCAAACCGTTGGTCCCGAACCATCCGACCAAAACCGTCCAACTCGACCGTCTCGGACCTTCCAAACCGTTGGTCCCGAACCATCCGACCAAACCGTGCAACCCGACCGTCCCGGACCTTCCAAACGGTCCGTCCGGAAGAAGGTGCGGCTCTCCTCTAGTTCTCCCGAACCATCCAACCAAACCATCCAACCCGACCGTCCCGGACACTCCAAACTGTTGGTCCCGAACCATCCGACAAAACCGTCCAACCTGACCGTCTCGGACCCTCCAAACTGTTGGTCCCGAACCATCCGACCAAACCGTCCAACCCGACCATCTCGGATACTCCAAACTGTTGGTCCCGAACCATCCGACCAAACCCGACTGTCTAGGAACATACAAACGGTCCGTCCGGAAGAAGGTCCGGATCTCCTCTAGTTGTCCCGAACCATCCGACCAAACCGTCCAACCCGACCCTCCCGAAACTTCCAAACGGTCCATCCGGAAGAAGGTCCGGTTCTCGTCTAGTTCTCCCAAACCATCCGACCAAACCGTCCAACCCGACCGTCTCGGACCTTCCAAACTGTTGGTCCCGAACGATCCGACAAACTGTCCAGCCCGACCGTCCCGGAACTTCCAAACGGTCCATCCGGAAGAAGGTCCGGATATCCTCTAGTTGTCCAGAACCATCCAACCAAACCATCCAACCCGACCGTCTCAGACCGTTCAAACTGTTGGTCCTGAACCATCCGACCAAACCGCCTAACCCGACTGTCCTGGAACTTTCAAATGGTCCGTCCGGAAGGTCTATATCTCCTCTAATTTTCCCAGATCATCCGACCAAACCATCCAACCCGACCGTCCCGGACCTTTCAAACGGTCCGTCCGGAAGAACGTCCGGCTCTCCTCGAGTTCTCCCGAACCATCCGACCAAAACCGTCCAACCCGACCGTCTCGGACCTTCCAAACTGTTGGTCCCGAACCATCCGACCAAACCGTCCAACGCGACCGTCTCGGACCCTCCAAGCTGTTGGTGCCGAACCATTCGACCAAACCGTCCAACCCGACCGTCTTGGACCCTCCAAACTGTTGGTCCTGAACCATCCGACGAAAACCGTCCAACCCGCCTGTCCTGGAACTTCCAAATGGTCCATCCGGAAGGTCTAGATCTCCTCTAATTATCCCAAGCCATCCGACCAAACCGTCTAACCCGACCGTCCCGGACCTTCCAAACGGTCCGTCCGGAAAGAAGGTCCGGTTCTCCTCTAGTTCTCCCGAACAATCCGACTAAACCGTCCAGCCCGACCGTCTCGGACCTTTCAAACTGTTGGTCCCGAACCATCCGACCATACCGTCCAACACGACCGTCTCGGACCCTCCAAGCTGCTGGTCCCGAACCATCCGACCAAACCGACCAACCCGACCGTCTTGGACCCTCCAAACTGTTATTCCCGAACCATGCCACGAAACCGTCCAACCCGACTGTCCTGGAACTTCCAAATAGCCCGTCCGGAAGGTCTAGAACTCCCCTAATTTCCCAAACCATCCGACCAAACCGTCCAACCCGACCGTCCCGGACCTTCAAAACCGTTGGTCCCGAACCATCCGACCAAACCATCCAACCCGACCGTCACGGAGCCTCCAAATTGTTGGTCCCAAACCAGCCGATCGAACCGTCCAACCCGACCGTCCCGGAACTTCCAAACGGTCCGTCCGGAAGAAGGTCCGGATCCCCTCTAGTTGTCCTGAACCATCCAACCAAACCGTCCGACCCGACCGTCTCAGATCCTCCAAACAGTTGGTCCCGAACCATACGACGAAACCGTCCAACCGACTGTCCAGGAAATTCCAAATGGTCCGACCAGAAGGTCTAGATCTCCTCTAATTGTCCCAAACCATCCGACCAAACCGTCCAACCCGACCGTCCCGGACCTTCCAAACGGTCCGTCCGGAAGAAGGTGCAGCTCACTTCTAGTCCTCCCGAACCATCCGACCAAACCATCCAACCCGACCGTCCCGGACACTCCAAACTGTTGGTCCCGAACCATCCGACAAAACCGTCCAACCCGACCGTCTCGGACCATCCAAACTGTTGGTCCCGAACCATCTGACCAAACCCGACTGTCCCGGAACATACAAACGGTCCGTCTGGAAGAAGGTCCGGATCTCCTCTAGTTGTCCCGAACCATCCGACCAAACCGACCTACCCGACCGTCCCGAAACTTCCAAACGGTCCGTCCGGAAGAAGGTCCTGATCTCCTCTAGTTGTCCCGAACCATCCGACCAAACCGTCCAACCCGACAGTCCCGGACCTTGCAAACCGTCCGTCCGGAAGAAGGTCCGGCTCTCCTCTAGTTCTTCCGAACCATCCGACCAAACCATCCAACTCGACTGTCCCGGACACTCCAAACTGTTGGTCCCGAACCATCCGACAAAACCGTCCAACCCGACCGTCTCGGAGCCTCCAAACTGTTGGTCCCGAACCATCCGACCAAACCGTCCAACCCGACCGTCTCGGACACTCCAAACTGCTGGTCCCGAACCATCCGACCAAACCGTCCAACCCAACCGTCTTGGACCCTCCAAACTGTTATTCCCGAACCATCCCACGAAACCGTCCAACCCGACTGTCCTGGAACTTCCAAATGGCCCGTCCGGAAGGTCTAGATCTCCTCTAATTTCCCAAACCATCCGACCAAACCGTCCTACCCGACCGTCCCGGACCTTCCAAACCGTTGGTCCCGAACCATCCGACCAAACCGTCCAACTCGACAATCTCGGACCTTCCAAACCGTTGGTCCCGAACCATCCGACCAAACCGTCCAACCCGACCGTCCCGGACCTTCCAAACGATCCGTCCGCAAGAAGGTGCGGCTCTCCTCTAGTTCTCCCGAACCATTCAACCAAACCATCCAACCCGACCGTGCCGGACACTCCAAACTGTTGGTCCCGAACCATCCGACAAAACTGTCCAACCCGACCGTCTCGGACCCTCCAAACTGTTGGTCCCGAACCATCCGACCAAACCGTCCAACCCGACCATCTCGGATACTCCAAACTGTTGGTCCCGAACCATCCGACCAAACCTGACTGTCCGGGAACATACAAACGGTCCGTCCGGAAGAAGGTCCGGATCTCCTCTAGTTGTCCCGAACCATCCGACCAAACCGTCCAACCCGACCCTCCCGAAACTTCCAAACGGTCCGTCCGGAAGAAGGTCCTGATCTCCTCTAGTTGTCCCGAACCATCCGACCAAACCGTCCAAGCCAACCGTCCCGGACCTTCCAAACGGTCCGTCCGGAAGAAGGTCCGGCTCTCCTCTAGTTCTCCCGAACCATCCGACCAAACCATCCAACCCGACCGTCCTGGACACTCCAAACTGTTGGTCCCGAACCATCCGACAAAACCGTCCACCCGACCGTCTCGGACCCTCCAAACTGTTGGTCCCGAACCATCCGACCAAACCGTCCAACCCGACCGTCTCGAACACTCCAAACTGTTGGTCCCGAACCATCCAACCAAACCCGACTGTCCCGGAACATACAAACGGTCTGTCCGGAAGAAGGTCCGGATCTCCTCTAGTTGTCCTGAACCATCCGACCAAACCGTCCAACCCGACCGTCCCGAAACATCCAAACGGTCCGTCCGGAAGAAGGTCCTGATCTCCTCTAGTTGTCCCGAACCATCCGACCAAACCGTCCAACCAAACCGTCCCGGACCTTCCAAACGGTTGGTCCCGAACGATTCGACCAAACTGTCCAGCCCGACCGTCCCGGAACTTCCAAACGGTCCATCCGGAAGAAGGTCCGGATCTCCTCTAGTTGTCCAGAACCATCCAACCAAACCATCCAACCCGACCGTCTCAGACCGTTCAAACTGTTGGTCCCGAACCATCCCACCAAACTGTCCAACCCGACTGTCCTGGAACTTTCAAATGGTCCCGGCTGTCCAACTCCGCCGTCCCGAGCGCCGTCGACCACCGCCATAGTGAGAGAGAGAGAGGGAGAAAAGGGGAAGGCCGCGTGGCTGTCCCCTATTGGTCCCGAGAGCCCAGTCAGCAGCTGACTGGGATTTCTTTACCCAATCAGCACTGACCCGGGGGCCCCACATGTCAGCCAGCAACGTTAAAGATTGGGAAATCTGTGTAGCATCTCAGGTGCACTTAGTATTTTTGGTTTCGTAGGCAGAAAAGGGATTAGGGTTAGGGTTTTGTACAAATTTAAAACAGCGATAACTTTCAAACCGTGGCTCGGATTTTAGCAAATTTTATATCGTTGGAAAGCTTATGAACTTGGCTGAAACAAAACTTCAAAATTTGAAATATAAAATCTTAATTACATTGAGTTTAGATGCATTCGTCCCTTCCGAGCGTCGTTCCTCGACGATTCACAACTTGGTGCTCGTAGCTCCAAATTAAGTAATTCCAGTTGCGTTAACCTTGTATCGTTGAATACTTTTAAGAATATCCACACTTTGAATTAGGACTGTATAATGTGCATAGCCACCTTAACCTTACATGTGATTAAGCGAAATCGACATTTCATGCAGCATTAGGGTCATACCTAAAACCTACTATCACCAATTGTAAATTCTTATTGCCCTAGATTTCTAATATCGATAAGTCACCCTAGAATTGCATATCTACACTCATTCACCATGCATACATGCTGAATCTCATTGCTTCTTTTTCTCGTTTATTTCTGGTATCGCGTGTTGCTCGAAATAGAGCTCGAAGAAGGAGACCACCAAGCTCATGAGTCAACGCAAGATCAGGAACCCTGCGACCAAGGCAAGCAGAGCTTGTTGCACTTTATTATTGTTATGTTGTATGCTTGTCTATATGCGCTTATGGTCGGAGCTTGTTAAACTAGCATGTTAGGTCTGGGGTAGGTTATATCTTGCTGCAGCTGAAAAAATTAATGTGGATGCCCCATTAACTTGAATTGCTTAAGTGAGATGTGAGAGCCGAAGGGGGGTACACGATGAATAAAGTTGGTATTAATTGAAGCTATAGGAGCGACCCCCCGGTGAATGAAGTGGTTTTTGTCCCTATACCAACCTGAGGTGACTTCATCGTGTTACTTCCCTTATCACCGCGTGAACGTTACCGAAATCTCTGCTATGGGTTTATTTGATGGTGAGTCTCGGTCACTTGGAGACTAGCTACCTCCGAGTGGAGAGTGCTCGTTATTCCCATGGGGATGTATGGTCGGTAACGGTTCGAGAGATTAACTGGACATGATGTGTGATGAATTGATGATTAATTGGGAGCGTGGGCTGCTCCAAGTGAGTTAGAATGTCATGCTTGATGCTTTCATGTTTGTACTTTGATTAGTTTGCAACTTGAGTTGCCAGTTGCGCGTCGTACTTTCTTCCTATAATGTTGTCATTGCCATGTGGTTTACTTACACCTTGATAGTTTGGAATGCACCATGATTATTTACTGTCGTAGTGAATCCATGTGTAGGACATTTAATCAAGCACGAATAAGTCTTGCGACTACCCTTGTACTCACCTAGGATATTCCTAGATCTTGCAGGTGAGCCAGTGGTCGAGGATTACTTCGACGATGCCTAGTTGCTTGGTTTTCTTGGTTGTTGGCTTACGACTCATGGGAATTATTTTGTTGGCTTTTGGGGCAGCGGTTGATGCACCGCTGTGGGACTCATTTAACTTTCTTCCGCTGTTGTTTAGATATTTCATATTTGGATATGTTTCCGGTTATCACCGAATGATTTAAACTGAATATTTCACAACGTGGATAACTAGTGGTATTATCGTATCGTAGTGGTTCGTGTGATGATATGCTCGCTGTCCAACATATGCCCCCACCTCCTGTCTGTCATGCGTGTATGTTGAAATGGGGAGTGTGGTTGGGTGCATATGGAGGTACTTGTTATTTTATTTCGGTTCATGAGGAATGCAAAGCGAAAGTACGGTCCATTGCCAAAGTGAGTCATACGCGTGAGGCGTATGTGTTTGGAATCGTGATCCCCCAATCAGGCCGTGGTGAGTCATACGCATTGCGTCGTATGCATGTCGCACGGGACGGGGGTGGGCCATAGACCGTCGCAGGTAGCGGCTATGGTCACCGTCTTCACTTGTTGTGAATCCCTTGAATCAGATTAGAATACCGGGTCCCTCACAGGTCGGGATGGAAGGTCTGGGACGGACCAGTTGGTTGGTTCGGGACGGTCTGGTTGGAGGGTTCGGGACTTCTAGAGGAAATCTGGAACTTCATCCAGATGGTCGGGTTGGAAGGTCCGGGACGGACCGGTTGGAGGGTACGGGACATTTCCGTTGGATGGTCTGGAACAGACCGGTTGGAGGGACCGGGACGGTCCGGTTGGATGGACCGGGATGGTCCGGTTGGATGATCCGGGACGGTCCGGCTGGAGGGACCGGGATGGTCCGGTTGGATGGTCCGGTCCAAGGGTTCGGGACTTTTAGAGGAGATCCGAAACTTCATCTAGACGGTCCGGTTGGATGCTCCGGGACGGTCCTGTTGGATGGTCTGGGACGGACCGGTTTGGAGGGACCAGGACGATCCGGTTGGATGGTCCAGGATGTTTCGGTTGGAAGGACCGGGACGGTCCGGTTGGATGGTCGGCTCCGAGGGTTTGGACTTCTAGAGGAGATCCGGAACTTTATGTGGTTCGGTTTGAAGGTCCGAGACGGTTCTGTCGGAGTGTTTGGGAATTCTAGAGGACATCCAAAACTTCATCCGGACGGTCCTGCTCGAGGGTCCAGGACGGTCTGATTGGATTGTCCAGTCGGAGGGTTTGGCACTTCTTGTTTAGATCCGGTCATAGGGTTCGGGACTTCTAGCGGAGATCTAGACTGTCATCCGGATGGTCCGGGACGGATCTGTCGGAAGGTTTGGGACTTCTAGAGGAGATCCGGAAATTCGTCCAGACGGTCTAGTTTTTGGGTCCAGGACAGTTCTGTCGGAGGGTTCGGGACTTCTAGAGGACATTCGGAACTTCATCCGGACGGTCCGGTTTGATGTTCTGGGACAGTTCGGTTGGATGGTCCGGTCGGAGGGTTCGGGGCTTTTTGAGGAGATCCGGACCTTCATCCGGACGGTCTGGTTTGAGGGTCCGGGACGGTCCGGTTGGAGGGTCCAGTTTGAGCGTTTGGGACTTTTTGAGGGGATCTGGACCTTCATCCAAACGGTCCGGTTTGTGGTTCCAGGACGGTTAGGTTGGAGGGTCCGGTTGGAGTGATTTGGACTTCTTGAGGACATCCGATCTGAGGGTTCGACAATTCTAGTGGAGATCCGAAACTTTATTCGGATGGTCCGGTTTGACGGTCCAGGACAGTTCTGTCGGAGGTTTCTTGTCTTCTAGAGGAGATCCATAACTTCATCCGGACGGTCTAGTTTGAGGGTCCGCTACAGTTCTGTCGGAGGGTTCGGGACTTCTAAAGGAGATCCAGAATTTCAGTCGGACGGTCCGGTTGGATGGTCCGATCGGAAGGTTCGGGACATGTTCTGGAGATCCGGTCATTGCGATTGGGACTTCTAGTGGAGATCCAGACCTTCATCTGGATGGTCCGGTTTGAGGGTCCGGGACGGTTCTATCGGAGCGATCGGGACATCTAGAGGAGATCCAGAACTTCATCCGGATGGTCCGGTTTAAGGGTCCTCGACGGTTCTGTTGGAGATATCGGGACTTCTAGAGGAGATCCGGAGCTTCATCCGGATGGTCAGGTTTGAGGATTCGGGACGGTTCTGTCGGATGCTCTGGTAAGAAGGTCCGGGACGGTTCTATCGGAGGGTTCGAAACTTCTTAAGGACATCCGGACCTCCATCCAGACGGTTCGGTTGGATTGTCTGGTCGGAGGGTTCGGGACTTCTAGTGGAGATCCAGACTATCATCCGGACGGTCCGGTTTGAGAGTCCCGGACGGATCTGTCGGAGGGTTCGGGACTTCTAGAGGAGATACGGAACTTCACCTGGACGGTCTGGTTTATGGGTCTGGGACGGTTCTGTTGGAATGTTTGGGACTTCTACAGTACATCTTGAACATCAGCCGGACCGTCCGGTTGGATCGTTCGGTTGGAGGGTTTGGGTGTTTTTCAGGAGGTCCGGTTCATCCGGACGGTCCGGTTTGAGGGTTCGGGACGGTCCGGTTGGATGGTCCGGTCCGAGGGTTTGAAACTTTTTTGTGGAGATTTGGACCATCATCTGGACGTTCCGGTTTGAGCAGTCCGTTTGGATGGTCCGATCGGAGGGATCGGGACTTCTTGAGGAGATCTGGTCTTAGGGTTCGACAATTCTAGTGGAGATGCGGAACTGTCCGGTTTGAGCATCCGGGAAGGTTATGTCAGAGGGTTCGTGATGCGGACATCACTGCTTCACGTTCAAGCCTACCTCCACTTGTTGGGCCAATGACACGAGCTCGAGCCAAAGCCCAACATGAGGTGAATCTTCTCCTTCGTACTTTTCTATTTGGCATTAATATGAATGGTATGCTACCTAATGCGCCAACATTATGCATGCTTAGGTATGAAGGATTGTCCAAGGTGGAGGACAACGGGACCGAGGAAGGGACTCCAAGCTTCAAGCCAAGTCCCAGCCAGACCGCTGCCTCGGACCCTCCGGACGCCCACTGAGAAGTAAGGCCCGGACTGTCCGGCTGAGGCCCGGACCCTCCGGATTTGGCCGCACCTTCTACCCGGACTCTCTGGATGAAGGTCCGGATCTTCTCTGGAATCCCGAACCTCACACCCGGAGAGTCCGGATGACCGTCCGAATCTTCTTTGGACTTCTAGAGGAGATCCGGAACTTCATTCGGATGTTCTGGTTAGAAGGACCGGGACCGACCGGTTGGACGGTTCGAGATGGTCCGGTTGGATGGTCCTGCTCGGGGGTTCGGCGGTTCGGCGCTTCGAGAGGAGATCCGGAAAATCATCCGGACGTTTCGGTTGGATGGACCGGGACGGACCGGTTGATGTGTCTGGGATGATTTGGTTGGATGGTCCATTGTGAGGGTTCAGGACTTCTCGAGGAGTTCCGGAACTTCATCCGGACGGTCTGGTTGAAAGGTTCGAGACGGACCGGTTGGAGGGTCCGGTACGATCCAGTCCGAGGGTTTGGGACTTCTACAGGAGATCCAGAACTTCATCCAGACGGTCCGTTTGAATGGTTCGGTTTGTGGGTTCGGGACTTCTAGAGGAGATCCAGAACTTCATCCGGACGGTCCGGTTGGAAGGACCAGGATGGACCGGTTTGTGTGACCGGGACGGTCCGGTTGGATGGTCCAGTCCGAGGGTTCGGGAATTCTAGAGGAGATCCGGAACATTATACTGTCCGGTGTGGATGGTACGGACTGGCTGGAGGTTCCGGGACAGTCCGGTTGGAGGGTCCGGGACGGACCGATTGGAGGGTCTGCGACGGTCCGGCTGGAGGGTCCAGTTGGATGGTCCGGACGGTCCAGTTGGATGGTTCGGTCCGAGGGTTCGGGGCTTCTAGAGGACATCTGGAACTCCATTCAGACTGTCGGGTTAGAACGTTCGGGACGAAGAGGTTGGAGGGTCCGGGACGGCCCGGTTGGATGGTCTAGGACAGACCGGGTTGGACGGATCGGGACGATCCGGTTGGAAGGTCTGGGATGGACCGGTTCGACGGACCGGGACGATCCGGTTGGATGGTCCGGTACGATGGTTCGGGCCTTCTAGAGGAGGTCCGGAACTTTATCCAGTCGGTCCATTTGGAAGGACCGGGACGGACCGGTTGGAGGGTCCGGGATAGACCGATTGGGGGGTTCGAGAATTCTCGAGGAGTTCCGGATCTTCATCCGGACGGTCGGGTTGGAAGGTTCAGGACAGTCCGGTTGGATGGTCCGGGACGGTCCGCGTCAAAGGTCCGGGACAGACTGGTTGGAGGGACCGGGACGGTCCAGTTGGATGTTCCAGTCCGAGGGTTTGGGACATCTAGAGGAGATCCGGAACTTCATCTGGACGGTCCAGTTGGAACGATCGGGATGGACCGGTTGGAGGGCCCGGGACGGTCCGGTTGGAAGGGCCGGGACGGTCCCGGTTGGAAGGGCCGGGACGGATCGGTTGGAGGGTTCAGGACAGTCTGATTGGATAGTCCGGTCGAAAGTTTCGGGACTTATTGATGAGATCCAGAACTTCACTCGGACAGTTCGGTTGGAAGGACACGGACCAACTGGGTCGACCGTCTGGGACGGTCTGGTTGGAGGGTCCGGGACGGTCCGGTCGGAGAGTTCGGGACTTCTACAGGACATCCGGAACTTCATCCGGATGGTCCGGTTGGAAGGACCTAGACCGACCGGTTGGAGTGTCTGCCACGGTCCGGTTGGATGGTCCGCTCCGAGGGTTTGGGACTTCTAGAGGAGATCCGAAACTTCATCCGAACATTCTGGTACGGATTGGGTGGAAGGTCTAGGATGCTTTGGTTGCACGGTCCAGTCCGACGGTTCGGGACCTCTAGACGAGATCCAGAACTTCATCCGGACGGTCCGATTGGAAGGTTCGGGACTTCTAAAGGAGATCTGGAACTTCATCCGGATGGTCAGGTTGGAAGGACCGGGACGGACCGGTTGGAGGGTCCGGGAAGGTCCGGTTCGAAGGTCCGGGACGGACCGGTTTGAGGGACCAGGACGGTCCGGTTGGACGGTCTGGTCCGAGGGTTCGAGACTTCTAGGGAAGATCCGAAACTTCATCCGGACGGTCCGGTCAGAGGCTTTGGGACTTCTAGAGGATATCCGGAACTTCATCCGGACGGTTCGATTGGAAGCACCGGGACCGACCGGTTGAAGCGTCCGCCACGGTCCGGTTGGATGGTTCGGTCCGAGGGTTTGAGACTTCTAGAGGAGACCCAGAACTTCATCCGGACGGTCCGACTGGAAGGTCCGGGACGAATCAGTTGGAGGGACCGGGACGGTCTGGTTGGACGGTTCGGTCTTAGGTTTCGGGACTTCTAGAGGAGATCCAGAACTTCATTCGGACGGTCTGGTTGGAAGGACCGGGACCGACCAGTTGGACGGTCCCGGACGGTTTGGATGGATGGTCCCGCCCGAGGGTTCAGGACTTCTAGAGGAGATCTGGAACTTCGTTCGGATCATCGGGTTGGAAGGTCTGAAACTTCGTCCGGATGGTCGGGTTGGAAGGTCCGGAACGGACCGGTTGTATTGTCCGGGACGGTCCCGTTGAATGGTCTGGGACAAACCGGTTGGAGGGATCGGGATGGTCCGGTTGGATGGTCCGGGGCAGTCCGATCGGAAGGTCCGGGACGGACCGATTGGAGGATCTGGGACATTCCCGTTGGTTGCTCCGTGACAAACGGGTTGGAGGGACTGGACGGTCCAGTTGGATGGTCCCGGACAGTCTGGTTAGAGGGACCGGGACGGACCGGTTGGCGTGTCCAGGACGGTCCGGTTGGATGGTCCGGCCGAGGGTCGGGACTTCTAAAGGAGATCTGGAACTTTATACGGTCCGGTTGGAGGGTCTGGGACGGTCCGGTTGGAGGGTCTAGGACGGACCAGTTGGAGGGTCCAGTTGGATTGTTCAGTCCGAGGGTTCAGGACTTCTAGATGACATCCGGAACTTCATCCAGACTGTCGGGTTAGAAGGTCCAGGACGGAGTGGTTTGAGGGTTCGAGACGTTCCTGTTGGATGGTCCGGGATAGACCGGTTGGAGGGACCGAGACGATCCGGGTGGATGGTCCGGTACGAGGGCTCGGGCCTTCTAGAGGAGATCTAGAACTTTATCCGGACGGTTCGGTTGGAAGGACCGAGACGGACCGGTTGGAGGGTCCGGGACAGACCGGTTGGAGGGTTCGGGACGGTCTGGTTGGATGGTCCGGGTCGGACTGGTTGGATGGTCCGGGACGGTCCGGGTTGAAGGTCCAGGACGGACTGGTTGGAGGGAGCGGGACTGTCCGGTTGGATGTTCCGGTCCGAGGGTTTGGGACTTCTGGAGGAGATCCGGCACTTCATCCGGATGGTCCAGTTCGAACAACCGAGACGGACCAGTTGAGGGCCCGGGACGGTCCGGCGGAGGGTTCGGGCCTTCTAGAGGAGATCCGGAACGTTATCCAGACGGTCCGGTTGGAGGGTCTGGGACGGACCAGTTGGAGGGTTCGGGAATTCTCGAGGAGTTCCGAAACTTCATCCGGACGGTCGGGTTGGAAGGTCCGAGACGGACCGGTTGGTTGGTTCGGGACGGTCGGGTTGGATGGTCCAGGACGGTCCGGGTCGAATGTCCAGGACGGACTGGTTGGAGGGACGGGGACGATCCAGTTGGATCTCTGGTCCGAGAGTTCGGGATTTCTAGAGGAGATCCGGAACTTCTAGAGGAGATCCGGAACTTCATCCGGACGGTCCGGTTGGAACGACGGCGACGGACCGGTTGGAGGTCCCGGGAAGGTCCGGTCGGAGGGTTCGGTCCTTCTAGAGGAGATCCGAAACTTCATCCGGACGTTCTGGTTGGAAGGACCGGGACGGATGGGTTGGCTGGTTCTGGACGGTCCGGTCAAAAGTTTCGGGACTTCTGGAGGTGATCCAGAACTTCATTCAGACTGTCTAGTTGGAAGGACCCAGACCGACCTATTGCACGGTCCGAGATGGTCCGGTTGGATGGTCTGGCCCAAGGGTTCGGTACTTCGAAAGGAGATCCAAAACTTCATCCGGACAATCCGGTGGAAAAGTCCGGGACGGACTAGTCGGAGTGTCCGGGACGGTCCGATCGGAGGGTTCGGGACTTCTACACGACATCCAGAACTTCATCCGGACGGTCCAGTTGGAAGGACCCGGATCGACCGGTTGGAGTGTCCGCCACGGTCCTGTTCGATGGTCCAGTCCGAGGGTTCGGGACTTCTAGAGCAGATCCGGAACTTCATCCGGACAGTCCGGTACGGATCGGGTGGAAGGTCCCGGATGCTTTGGTTGGATGGTACGGTCCAAGGATTCGGGACTTCTAGACGAGATCCATAACTTCATCCAGACGGTCCGGTTGGAAGGTCCGGGACAGACCTGTTGGAGGGTCCAGGCGGTCTAGTTGGATGGTCCGGTCGAGGGTTCGGGTCTTCTAGAGGAGATCTAGAACTTCATCCAGACAGTCCGGTTGGAGGATCCGGGACGGTCCGGGTGGACGGTCCGGACGGACCAGTTGGAGGGACCGGGACGGTCTAGTTGGACGGTCCGGTCTGAGGTTTCGGGACTTCTAGAGGAGATCCGGAACTTCATTCGGACAGCCTGGTTGAAAGGACTGGGACCGACCAGTTGGACGGTCCGGGACGGTCTGGTTGGATGGTCCGGCCCGAGGGTTCAAAAACTCGAGAGGAGATCCAGAACTTCATCCGGACGGTCCGGTTGAAAGGTCCAGGACAGACCGGTTGGAGGGTCCGAGACGATCCGGTCGGAGGGTTCGGGACTTCTAGAGGAGTTCCGGAACTTCATCCGGATGGTCGGGTTGGAAGGTCCGGGACAGACCGGTTGGTTCATTCGGGACGGACAGTTGGAGGGTTAGGGACTTCTAGAGGAGATCCGAACTTCATCCGGATGGTCGGGTTGGAAGGTCCGGGACGGACCAGTTAGAGGGTCCGGGGCATTCCCGTTGGATGGTCCGGGACAGACTGGTTTGAGGGACCGGGAATGTCCGGTTGGATGGTCCGGTCCGAGGGTTCGGGATTTCTAGAGGAGATCCGAAACTTCATCGAGACGGTCCGGTTGGAGGCTCCGGGATGGTCCTGTTGGATGGTCTGGGATGGACTGGTTGGTGGTCCAGTCCGAGGGTTCGGGATTTCTAGAGGAGATCCGAAACTTCATCGAGACGGTCCGGTTGGAGGCTCCGGGATGGTCCTGTTGGATGGTCTGGGACGGACCGGTCGGAGGGACCAGGACGATCCGGTTGGATGGTTCAGGATGTTCCGGTTGGAAGGACCGGGACGGTCCGGTTGGATGGTCGGCTCTGAGGGTTCAGGACTTCTAGTGGAGATCCGGAACTTTATACAGTTCGGTTTGAAGGTCCGAGACGGTTCTGTCGGAGTGTTCGAGAATTCTAGAGGACATCCGGAACTTCATCCGGACGATCCTGCTCGATGGTTCGGGACGGTCCGATTGGATTGTCCGGTCGGAGGGTTCGGCACTTCTTGATTAGATCCAGTCATAGGGTTCGGGACTTCTAGTGGAGATCCAGACTGTCATCCGGAGGATCCGGTTTGAGCGTCTGGGACGGATCTGTCGGAGGGTTCGGGACTTCTAGAGGAGATCCGGAACTTCGTCCGGACGGTCTGGTTTGTGAGTCCGGGACGGTTCTATCGGAGGGTTCGGGACTTCTAGAGGACATCCGAAACTTCATCCAGACGGTCTGGTTTGAGGTTCTGGGACAGTTCGGTTGGACGGCCCGGTCGGAGGGTTCGGGAGTTTTTATGGAGATCCAGACCTTCATCCGGACGGTCCGGTTTGAGGATCCGGGACGGTCCGGTTGGAGGGTCCGGTTCGAGGGTTTGGGACTTTTTGAGGGGATCTGGACCTTCATCCGAACGGTCCGGTTTGTGGTTCCGGGACGGTCCGGTTGGATGGTCCGGTTGGAGGGATCGGGACTTCTTGAGGACATCCGATGTTAGGGTTTGACAATTCTAGTGGAGATCCGGAAATTCATTCAGACGGTCCGGTTTGACGGTCCGGGACAGTTCTATCGGAGGTTTCTTGTCTTATAGAGGAGATCCAAAACTTCATCCAGACGGTCTGGTTTGAGGGTCCACTACGGTTCTGTCGGAGGGATCGGGACTTCTTGAGGAGATCTGGTCTTAGGGTTCGACAATTCTAGTGGAGATCCGGAACTGTCCGGTTTGAGCGTCCGAGAAGGTTATGTCGGAGGGTTCGTGATGCGGACATCACCATGGACAACACCGCTTCACGTTCAAGCCTACCTCCACTTGTTGGGCCAATGACACGAGCTCGAGCCAAAGCCCAACATATGGTATGCTACCTAATGCGCCGACCTTATGCATGCTTAGGTACGAAGGATTGTCCAAGGTGGAGGACAACGGGACCGAGGAAGGGACTCCAAGCCTCAAGCCAAGTCCCAGCCAGACCGCTGCCTCGGACCCTCCGGACGCCCACTGAGAAGGAAGGCCCAGACTGACCGGCTGAGGCCCGGACCCTCCAGATTTTGCCAGACCTTCCACCCGGACTCTCCGGTTGAAGGTCCGGATCTTCTCTGGAACCTCGGACCTCCCACTCGGACAGTCTGGATGAGGGTCCGGATCTTCTCTGGAAATCCCGGACCTCCCACCCGGATACTCCGGATGAGGGTCCGGATCTTCTCTAGAAGCCCCGGACGTCAGCCTGGACCCTCCGGGTACCCGGACTGTCCAGCTCGAATCCGGACTATCCGGACCTGCCTGCGCACAGTTGAACGGGCCACGGCCCATGTATCTCTTAAGTGGAGGGTTAGACTATAAATACCGTACCCCCCACTAATTAGGGTTTTTTAGACTTGTTGTTTAGACTAATGTTGAGCTTAGCTCCTAATCTAGGGTTCATCCCTCTAGATTAGGTTTTCTAACTTAGGCCATGCATTCAATCAAGGGGATTGTTGACTTGGTTTTCTAGTTCCCAAAGGCTTTCTCATTGGAGTTTGTTGTTGGGGTGGGTATTCCATTTAGGCTTTCCTAGTTATCAATCCAATCCGTGAAGATCGGGAGCCACCGTATCAACTTGGTATCAGAGCTCAAGGTTTCCATGGTTTGGATGTGTATCCCCTCCTTTCCCTATCCCCAATTGCTAGCTTTGTTTTGGTTGTTCTTGCCTATTTCGAAAATCTAGATGCAATTCGGAGTTTTGAGTGAGTTTTGGTTGGTTTTGATCCATTAGATCTTTGCTATACTTGTTGATCTAACCTCCCATTGTGTTGCTTTGGCCAATTTTGTTGTTTGCCCCTCTGATTTGGTGGATTTCGGTCCGCCTACGTCTCAGATCTGGTCCTCTGTTCACCGGTCGGATAGTCCGCATTTCACCCGGACTGTCCGGGCGGCCAGACCCTCTGGATTCAACCCGGATAGTCTGGATTTAGCAAAAACTAGACGCAACAGCTTTACCATTTGGGGCATAACTTCCACATCCAGTGTCCTTTTTCAGTGACCTTGGACTCGTTTCAAAGCTAACAATGAGCTCTAGGCCATCATCATTAGCATCAACCTCTTTAAGCAAGGTAAAATCTCTGAAAATGCACTTCTTCCTTGCACCTTCTTTATGAGCCAATCTTTCCTTTTGCGAAAACTTTGATCCTATTAAGACTAGTTCATTGATGATTGGTAGGGTCTTGTACACTTGTGCCACTTAGAACATCTTTCCCAAGCAATCAAAAATGTTAGTCTTATAAGATCTTGGCATAAAGAAAAAGAGGAAAAAGAATCACAAAAAAAGGAAAAAAAGAGAGAGAAAGAAACATGCAAATGCTATTGATCCTTTTGTAGGGAAAACGCAAGCTTGAAAGGAAATCCAAATAGGGAGAGTAGTCAAGTGTACAAATCATTTGCCCTATAAATTTGCAATCGAGCTAGCGTCTTTCCTAGTATTTGTGCAACTTGAGCTTATAGTCTTCGCTAGGAACAATCTTGTATTAGCTCATTTCTTGGTTGCACAAATCCCAGTATCTTTGTGTGTGAGTTTTCTTGTGCCTCACTTATATCCTTTGAGATCAACTCTTATTGCATTGTGTGAGGGACCCGGTATTTTAATCCAAATCAAGGAATTCACAACAAGTGAAGACGGTGACCATAGCCGCTACCTGCGACGGACTATGGCCCACCCCCGCCCCATGCGACATGCATACGACATAATGCGTATGACTCACCACGGCCTGATTGAGGGATCACGTGTCACGGACCCGGGAATTACATATGATTAGGGGAACGAATGGTCGCCAAGGGCCGAAGGACCAGTCGACCTGGTGGCACGGTACCTGCGCCGTACTCACCGAGGCGGAGTGATCCGACACCTGACCAACGCAAGCCGGCCGGGAAGCGACTAAACTTCCCAGAACCACATACAATTCCCTGACCCGGTGGAGGTTTAGAGCCGTTCCCGGATTCTACTACGCAAAACAAGGTCGGAGGAGCCCGGCGATTCTACCCACACCCTAACCTAGCCCGGAGGCTAGTGGGTCGCTCGAAAGCCCGGTAGAACCCACCCACACCCTGCCTGGCCGGCACAGCATCTCAGCCAGCGGGTCACTCAAACCGATTCCTGCTCAACATAGTAAAAAGGGGAACAACGGTAACTCTCCACGGCATGCCCACACACTTCACCTCATACACACATTGCATATGGGCAGCCTGAATAACAACTCGCATACCATAACAAAGCACTACAATACTATATTAAAACTAGTTGTCCACTTGGTGAACTTTACAGATACTTCAGTCGGCGATAACCGTAAATTTAGTTGAGACTGAAACAGTTACAATGCAGCGGAAAACAAACAAAAGCCCCGCAGTGGTGCATCAACCACTGAATAGCAACCAAACCATTCCCACGAGTCGAACGCGGACCAAGGAAACCATTTGGATTAAACTTCATCACAAAACTCCGCAACAGTTGGCTCACCTGCAAAAGTCTAGGAATATCCTAGGTGAGTACAAAGGTACTCGCAAGACTTATTCGTGCTTGATTCCATGCCCTACACATGCTCCACTACTACAGGAATTAAACATGATGCGATTCCATCGAAGTAGTACATAATCAAGATAGTAACCTAGTTCACAGCATAATCATAAATGGTAGAATCAAAGTGTACTTCAGAATTCAATTGAATACGGAGTAATCAAGACAATTGGAATATCACACCGGGGTAGCCCACACCCCTTAAATTCAATTAACCTCTTGGACCGTTGCCGGCAATACGATCACCCTGGAAATGACGAGTGCATTTCCCTTGGAGGTTGCAAAGCTCCAAGTGATATCGAGACTTACCTCAATCATTTCCCAGCATCGATTCTGCAAACATCCACGAGGATCACCAATCCATCTCACATCAATTTCAATCAATCACTCGGATCGTTACCGACAATACGATCACCCTGGATATGCCGAGTGCATTTCCCTTGGAGGTTGCAAAACTCCAAGTGATATCGAGACTTACCTCAAACATACCCCAGCCTCGATTCTCGGTAACGTCCACGCGTGACAGGGAAGTAACACGCTGGCATGCGGTTGGTGTGTGACCAATCTCAAATTCTAATCACCAAACCCCTGGGTCACCTCAACACTTCAATTAACACCAACCGTATCCATTGTGTACGCCCTCGGCTCTCCCAACTCACTTAAGCAATTTTTAGTTGAAAGGGCGATAAGGACGTTCTCAATGCGACAATAAACCCTACGCATGTTAGTGGTCCAATTTCAACATCCAATTCAAACAAGCATTCGCACACAATACATTGATACGGAAATAAAAGGATGCAACAAGCTCTGCTTGCCTTCGTCGTAGGATTCGGAGACTTGGGTGAGCGCAACGTTCTGCGGTTCTTCCTCTTCGGGCTCTGTCGCAAGCAACACGAGACACCGGAAAGGAAGTGGTAACAAAGATGAGTTTCCAGCATGTATGCATGATGGAATGCTATGCATGGGATGCTAGGGTTTTACGATAAAGCATGCTTCATGTTTAAACTTAAGTAATTAAAATGATTACCCTAGTAGTTATATGCATGACTTATTGAATTCAAGTTTATTTCAGGGTTAATAATAGTTGGTTTGGATGTTAGTACAAATGAAAGACTATTGTTATACAATAAAAGGTTGGTTATTTGTACTAACTCATTGGAACATTGAGGTTGAACTATGCAATGGAACATTTTATAAGATTTTGAAAATATGAACTTGTTCAAAGATAAACTATATATCTTTTGAGAGAAATTACCCAAGAGTTGAACTAAGACAACAGCTGCTCCTGCTTGCAAACCCTAACGCCAACTTCCCCCACTTTCTACCTTCAAAGGCCCTTCTTCTTACTGAAACCCTGCAACCCGGAAGCAATTCCGGATGGCCCGGAATGAATTCCGGATGACCCAAAACACTGCTGAGGAGCTTCGGTTGGAGCTGAGAAAAGAAGAAGGGGGAGTGAGGACAGGGGAATGGGGAATGCAGGAGGAGGGAAGGGGAGGAGAGGGGCTGGCTTACCGGAGTAACGGCGCTGGCTCACCGGAGCTGGCGCCGGAGCTGAGGAAGAGGAGGTCGGCCGGTTGGAGAAGAAGCTCGGGAGAGAGAAAAAGAGAAGAAAAGATGGCCGGGAGGAGAAAAAGAGGAGGAGGGGGCCGTTGGCGCCCTTTTATAGGGGCCCCGGAGGGACCTCCACGCAAGCACCACCGCCCACCGCCCCCAAACGGCGGTGGGGACGTGTCAGCTCAGATCTGACAGTCGGATGTTCACCCGGAAAACCGTCCGGAGGATGGCTCGGAATCCGGGTAACCCGGACGTGGCACTCGGAGGTTCCGGATGGGACCTCCGGCCTTCACAAAACCACGGCCAAAACCCTACTGGACTCACTCGGAAACCCACTCGGAATTTTCCGGGTTCACCCGGATGCTCATCCCGGAGGCTCCGGATTGGACCTCCGGTGGCACCGGGATCTCAAAAACGCTCTCTGGACCCTCTCGGAAATTGACTCGGAAATCACCCAGAATCCGGACCACCCGGAGGTTGAACCCGGAGGTTCCGAGACAAACCTCCGACTGACCGACTCACCCAAATTCCTCTCTGGACTCACCCGGAATGTAGCTCGGAACCCACCCGGAAATTCCGGGTCACTCGGAGGTTGCATCCGGAGGTTCCGGACCAAGACTCCGGATGAAGCGCAGAGAAGAGGATTTCGCAAAGTTTTGGGTTTTTGAAATGAGATATGCACATATTCTATAAAACCTAACTATTTAATATTCAAGTTTATGCAAGGTTTGTGCATGGATGATGCCATGTATGCATGAGGCAAAATAGAAATCTATTTATATACTTGGATGGGTGTTACATCACGATTCCAAAAACATACGCCACAATGCGTATGACTCACGTTGGCAATGGACCGTACCTTCACTTTGCACTTCACTTGATTCGGAATAAAATAACAAGTTCCTCCATATGCACCCGACCACACTCCCCATTTCAACATACACGCATGACAGACGGGAGGTGGGGGCATATGTTGGACAGCAAGCAAATCATCACACGAACCACTACGATTAGATAATAATACTAGATGTCCACCTTGTGAACAAAAGATTACATCACTCGGCTATAATCGAAAGTTTTAGTCAAATCCATAAAGTGAAACGAGTAGCAGCAGATGAAATAAACGAGACCCACAGTGGCGCATCAACCGCTGTCCAAAACATTCCCACAAGAACCCCATGGGTCGAACACTACCGAGGAAACCACAATTTCAAGCGTCGTCAAAATAGTCTTCGACCACCGGCTCACCTGCAAGCTCTAGGAATAACCTAGATGAGTACAAAAGTACTCGCAAGACTTATTCGTGCTTGATTAAATGTCCTACGCATGGATTTACTACAACATTAATAAACATGATGCTTCTCAGAGTAACAATATACAGGATTAAGAACAGGAATCAACAGTATAACAGGGAAAACTAACAGGTAAGGCACAGAACAGATTCATACATGTCAATGCTCAATCTTAACAGTATTCACTTGACCATTTCCAAGTCAATTGGGACAGCCCACATATTAAATCCAAAACTTATCCATCATATGCACATCTTAATTTTTCATCTCTCGGATCGTTACCGGCAATCCAGCCACCATGGGGATATCGAGTGCTCTTCACCTGGAGGTAGCTAATCTCCCAAGTAATCGAGACTTGCCATCAGGTAAACCCATAGCGGTGATTCCGGTGACATCCACGTGTGATAAGGGAAGTAACACGATGAAATAACCTCAAGTTGGTGCGACGACAAAACTCTACTTGCTCCGGGGGTCGCCTCTTTCACTTCTCTTTGCACCAACCGTATTCATCGTGCACACCCTCGCCTCTCGCATCTCACTTTAGAAAGTTTAAGTTATTAAGCCATCCAGTTAAATCTCAGCCAGTGCTGACACATGAAACATGACATCTCCTAACATACTAGTCTTGCTCATCCCAAGCGACCATTCAACAAGCGTTTCTACGCAAGCACATGCATGTAAAAGGACCTAAATAATAGTAGAGGTATGCAACAAGCTCTGCTTGCCTTGATCGCAGGGTTCCAGATCTTGCCCTGGAGTGAAAACCGAGTGGTCTCCTTCTTCAGGCTCTGATGCGAGCGATAAGCGATACCGGAAAATAAACGGTAAAAGAACAATAAGATCCAGCATGTATGCGTGATGAATAACTGATGCTAGATACATGTTCCTATAGTGATCAGTTGATGCCGAGGAACTTTGACTACATGCATGGCTTAAGTTTAACTTGTAGAGATTACGTGTAATACTAAGCATGCATGCACAACATTTTATGATGCGACTGGGAATTTAGGATTAACATCATTGGTGACAGTGCATGGCAATGTGTTAGTCAGGTTGGTATCATGCAAGTAATACAAGTCATGAGTTCAGCGCAATTGGAATTGTGCAATTTGGAGCTACGACCGTTGAGTTAGGGTTTTGCCGATCCGCGACACAACAGAGGACTAACGGATCCCCAAATGGCCTACTGTGCATATGCTCTAAATAAAGTTTTGTTTTGACCAAATCGTATGGATTTTCGTGAGGTTTCCAAATATATAAAATTTATCAAAATCGGAGTTACGGTTTAAAAGTTATAGGAGAGACTGACCGGCGGGACCCAGTGGCAGCGAGGCGGGCTGCGGCGCCGGCGGGGTTAGCGGGCTGGCCGGAGGCGGCCCAGTAGGCCTCAGCCCGATCCTTTTTCTTTTTCTTTTTACTTTTACTTTTTCTTTAATAACAGAGATACTAATTGCGTTATTTCATGTACGAATCTGGCTCCAAATTTCTGAAATTTTTACAGGATGTCCAAATGGATTTGTAGGACCTACTGTGGAAGTTTGAACTAATTTGAAGCTGGTTTGACCTGGTTTCTAGTTCAATCCCGAGTTTTGACCTAAAATGGAGTTTGAATTGCAGCTAGATTTTATTTTCTTCCAAAATTTTGAGAATTGGTAGGTAGCTTGGGTTTCTGCTCTCGAGACTACTTATGAAATTTGGGGACTTTTCATCCACCAGAGCTTCCCTAATCTCCCAGCCCTAGTCCTTCCACTTTTAGGGTTCGGGATTGATCGCCTCTATCAGACTAGCAGTTAGTAGCAATTTTGGGACGGCTTCAGAAGAGGAACAAGTAGGTGTTGGTCCTAGCTAGAGAATGCTAACTCACCTCACTTGCTATTGCTAATTCTGGTGTTTTCCGACCCAAATAAGTTGATTGGTGTTGTAATGATTTCCACCGAGGATGAGATTTGTACATATTCTATAAAATACAATCATATTACATTTTAGTTTAAACAAGGTGGGTGTGTGGGTGCACGTGTATGGGGATGATGGCAAGTATGCATGAATGCAAGGCAAAACCCTAATCGTCGAATTTGGGTATTACAAGACCTACCCCCCTTAAAAAGATCTCGACCCGAGATCTCTAACAATGGAAGAGGAAGGAGGTAAGGGAAAAGCAGAATTGGTACCACGTGGAAGCTTCATGGTCCTCAGACGAAGTAGACATCAAAGAGATGATTTTGAATAGACGAGTGTGGAAAATGTGGCCAAGTGTTCCTAACAAGGAGGCACTTGAGGTTGGAACGAAATGCTGCCAACTAGCGTACCCAATTGGGAGCCTTGGGCATCGTTCAACCGGGGAGGCGGGGAGTATCATGCATGTTAGCATGGGGTGGAAACAACTCTGGGTTAAGCGAGAAGTTCGAAAGGAGGGGGTTTGGTGGACCTGAAGGAGACGAGATGGGTCACCTTAGGAAAGGAGATCGATGATCACTCAGGCAGCACCATACTGCTCTTCGAGTTGTTGATAGCAAAACATGGGATCACTAATTGACTTCTACACCAGTTCTGGGAAGAGAAAACCAGATCAAGCTATTATTTTAGTAATGACCGCATCTGGGAGAGGAGGAGTGCAAGGACCTTGTCAGTCCTGCAAATTCAGAATTCAAGATTGTTGGTTTGAGTGAGAAGAGCGGTTATGAACAACTATCTTTGCTTGAGTAGGGAATGACCAAGATGGTGAGGATGGTGGCTCTGAAGCAATTGAAGTATCTGTTTATGATTACTTGGTGAAAGAAATCAGGAGTTGGATTGGGGCATCAGAAAGGCTTCACAGGTGCGAGGTGCAATAGCAATATGTTGAGGTCTCTAACTCAGAAAAAGGAAGGGTTGAACAAAAGAGAGGAGAATAGAAGCGAGGCCAAGATCATCCCTACACAAAGGATATCAGGGAGGAATGGACTTTCTCGAAACATAAGGAGTCGGAAGAAAGGTTCTCAATTTGTTTAGATGAACTTCAGTCATTTATGGTAGTAGAAGGGAGAGAAACGTCAGATTAATGCCATTTATAGCCTTAAAGAGAGGAAGGGAACTGATTTGCTCACAAGCATCGAATGCTTGCGGTCTCAAGATGGAGATTCATTTGAAGACGGATGGGAAGGAGTTGCCATGCATGACAAACATGGCATGCACCTTTCCTCTAGAAGGTCTCGGGCGAGATGGTGCTAAACATGGCAGTAATTCCAGAATTGTCGGGACCTAAGACTAGTCTCGTATTACACATAGTGCCATCGGCGAGGAGTTGGCCAAACTCCCTATTGGTGTTCTAGGTGAGCACGAAAGCATTCTGGGGTGCCAAGTACACACTCATATATATATATATCGGATTATTCATAGAACAGGTATATATATATATGGCATGTACGAGAGCAATTCGAGATCATCCAACACCTCAGAAACTTAAATTGTTAAGGTGGAATGGAACTTCTTTAAGATTGATCTGAGATTTCGTTTAATCCTGCTTGTAAGGTTTATTAGATGAGAATGGTTTAGATGTATTGCTTGTACAAGTGATGATTCAAAATTGTCGGGACCAAGGAATAATCCCGTGCCGCATGTAGTACCATCAACGAGGAGGTGATCAGGCTCCCTATTGATGTTCTGACATGGGCACGACAGCATTCCAGGATACCGAATGCTCGCTCATCAATTCTGAATAATCTATCATGTACAGACTCACATCCTTGAGGCAAAACAAGATTTTATGAGATTGGTCCGGAACTCTCTTCAATCTGGCTAGGGGGGGGGGAGAGGGAGGAATGAGATAGAACTTAAACAATTGATTGGCTGACTTGCACTGAAATGGACAAGGGAAAGGTGGCATACTTAAAATGCTATATCGATGTAGGAGTTGGGAACCGTGGATCAACATCCAATTGACATAATTATGGAAGTCAAGCCAACAAAAGACTGCAAGGTACAAAATTGGAAGTTGTTAGGCGCATTTGGACAGTCCTTCCATTACTAATAGGATACCAATCTTTGCTGATTTTGACCATGGTGAAGGTGGTGAGATAATGTAGCCTTATGCATGTTAGTTCTAGAATCCTGGTATTTACTCTAGGATGGAGGATTGGAGTAAAGGAGGTATGCTCATGGTCACAAGGAGAAATGTCAGTATACTCAGATCAATTTCTTTACATAGGTGGAATGCTCCGAGTTAAGAAGGAATACGTAAGAGGAATTGAGTTAATGAAAGGCATACCGACAAGGTTTTTTTTTGGGGCTTTCTGAGATCTCTCAATCGAGATGGAGCTAGATGGATCAGGATTAACATATTAGGAGTTGTTGGTTAAATTTGGGGCCTCTCTATTGCAATGATACGAAACTTTGAGATGGAAGTCAATCCTTGACATATAGTCACGATGGGCATGAATTGCGATAAGATGAGTTAGGTGTGACTTGTGCAATGACATTAGACGTGTATAGGCAGCAGGAATATATGTTTACAAATTGCACAAGGGCTAGGAGTCAACATCTTCCATATGAATAGCACGCGATATCCTTGCATACGACTGAAATTGTCCACACCTTCGAGTAAAATATTTCAGCACAGTATGCAAGAATAATGGGCAGCCATAATGTTCATATGGAAAGGTTTCAATCTCTTAGCCAATTTTTAGAAGGGAGAACTTAGTCCATAATACCGAGAAGCAAGTTTGGGCTTGCTGAAGTTTCTGGACAGCACGCACCTTAATTGTGTGAGAGTCTATCAAGAGGGCAAAAAGGCGAAGAGAAACCTGCACTTTGAGGTACAGACTTTGAGGATTGAAATCATGAGAATGTTTCATCCAAAATATGGAGAAAAGGGTCCATAAACTGACTCAATAGATAGATCGGAGAAACAAGGGGAGGATGAGCATATTAGTGTCCTCCAAGGGAAAGAATTTAAGGGTAGGCAGGAAGAGAGTGGACAAGGTAGAACTCTCCTGATTCGTCAATTTTGGCAGAGATAAGGTGTTAACAAGGTAGAGGAAAACAAGAGATCATCAACTCCAGGGCTTAGAGCGGAAATTTGAGCTAGCAGTACAACTGTAAGTGGCAAGGATGCAATGCTGATGATAGAACATGGTTATCATGTGTAAACTTGCTGGATATAAAGAAATGGGATGCTCCAGAATCAAAAAGAACGGTGGCGGGAGTTGAGTTAACGGAGAGCGTACCCAACACCACCTCTAGGGCATTCTGCGCTTCTTCGACGGTGACATGGTTAATCCTGCCACGACGGGTAGCCTGGGGCTTGTTAGGGGCTGGACCCCAAGCTTGAGAGCCTCTGCGTGCTTGCCCTTGCTGCACTTTAGGGGCAAAGAAATTTCCTGAGCGCAGGGAAAAACAACGGCTAGCAAAGTGCCCTATTTTTCCGCAGTTATAGCACTGAACCCTGCTCCAATCGATTAACGACCGCGGCTGTCTTCCCTGGAGACGGGACTGATGTCCTTGTTGCACTTTGGGAGCATAGGGGTGTCCCGAGCGAGGAATAGAACAACTGTTCGCGAAGTGTCCCATAGCCTCGCAGTTAAAACACCGAACCTTACTCAGATCAAAGGACGACCGCGGCTGTCCTCCCTGGGGACGAGGCGCATAACCTGGTTGCTGGGGACGAGGTGCATAGCCTTGCTGCTTTGGTGGATAGGGTCCTGTAGGACGGGGTGGTTGCGGCTGCCACACCCATGGTTTCTGCGAACTGCTAGCAGCGGATCTCTGCATCTCTCTCTCGCGCTTGCGAGTCTGGTCAAGGGCTGACTCTTTTGCTTCCACTTTGATGGCCTTGTCCACGAGTTGCTGAACGTTGCGTGCGAGTTGCTCGAAGATTCTATTCTGGGTTGCTAGCAGGTCCGCGACGTTGGGCCGATGGGGAGGGGGTGGCACTTCCTCCTCATCACACTCACGGCGACCACGAGCGGCTCCACGTGTTCCAGACGCCATGCTGTTGCAACCAAAGGACACAGAATGAGACGGCAACACTTGAGAGATGGAAAATTAAAGCATTTCCACAACGGTACAGCGAGGTATTCATGAACATGTCACATTATTTCATACACATTTTCTCGAGAAAATGAAGTACAAAACAATTGTAAGAACGATTGACAACAGTTTTCAATTGCATTAATACGTTCGACATAGTTCATAAATGGGGCTGCGGTTTAGATCACCTTACGGTGAAATAAATGTTACAAGATGCCAAAATTGCAGCCTCCAATACCCAAATACATGCCTCCAAAAGATAACTTAACCCTAGGATTTGGTTCGGCTTACACCACAAAATGAGACCTTCAACTTAACACCAGAATCTGAACGGCACCACTAGGGACTATATGGAGTTCCTTCGTTGCAGCGACGGGTCTCGTAAGCCTCCAAATCAGTGGGGAGAGGAACCAATGAGTGAAACAAAGGGATCCTATGGCCATTCGGAGGAACCACAGAGGGGATGCGACGAATGCTGCCTACCGACATTCATGAACGCAACACTTCGGGTGGGAAACCAATCTCCATTCCGCCCACCGAGGGATAATGGTGCACCCACGGACCTCCTTCATAGACCGAGTAGATGCCCTCCCCGATCCAAAAGTGAGGGGGTGCAGCAAAGTCCATCCTTTGGTGGTGAGCAAGCTCGAGGGAGATAAGGAGGCGATGACGGTACCGCCTTATCTCAAAACCACGGGCACGATACGCCACATCCAAGGATCGGACGAGATGCCCCAAATGGGCTAGTGCCACGTTGCTCTCCTGGGTGAAATCTTCAGACGGTGCCACGCCCTCCAAGGGAGTACGTGACGGGAAAAAGGAGAAGGGGCCCTCGACGAGGCCCAGAAGCTCATGGCGAAGGTGACACATGGCAGAATACGTGGCGTCTTGGACTGCAGACTCCAATTCAGCTCCATAACCATTGAAGAAGCACGGCTGATACGGAGGGTCATTCTCACGCGGTTTGATGAACACGCGTGCCCGGTACTCGTACATGCCAAACCTTAGGTCGGCTCTATGCACAAGGTACACTGGGAGACATGGGAATCCGAGTTCCCGGAGCATGCACAGGAGTACCTCCGGAAACCCATCAACATCCAAGGCATGGGTGGCATGCACCAACTGAGGGAATTCCATCTAACAGGACAAAGGATAGGTCAGGGTCAGCCACACAAAGAAAAACAAATGCAATAGAGGAGAAAATTCAGAACTAAGAGCGATGAGGGAAACGAATAAAAAGCAATCTACTTGCTAATTTTAAACATAGGGTTTAACTTCTTCAATTAATTTTCTCGGCGATGCCAAGTCCTATCTAACGACCACCTGCAATTGGCTTCCTACGGTCAGCTCGGCTCTGATACCAAGCTGTGAGGGACCCGGTATTTTAATCCAAATTAAGGATTTCACAACAAGTGAAGACGGTGACCATAGCCGCTACCTGCGACGGACTATGGCCCACCCCCGCCCCGTGCGACATGCATACGACACAATGCGTATGGCTCACCACGGCCTGATTGAGGGATCACGATTCCAAAAACATACGCCACAATGCGTATGACTCACTTTGGCAATGGACCGTACATTCACTTTGCACTTCACTTGATTCGGAATAAAATAACAAGTTCCTCCATATGCACCCGACCACACTCCCCATTTCAACATACACGCATGACAGACGGGAGGTGGGGGCATATGTTGGACAGCAAGCATATCATCACACGAACCACTACGATTAGATAATAATACTAGCTGTCCACCTTGTGAACAAAAGATTACATCACTCGGCTATAACCGAAAGTTTTAATCAAATCCATAAAGTGAAACGAGTAGCAGCGAATGAAGTAAACGAGACCCACAGCGGCGCATCAACCGCTGTCCAAAACATTCCCACAAGAACCCCATGGATCGAACACTACCGAGGAAACCACAATTTCAAGCGTCGTCAAAATAGTCTTCGACCACCGGCTCACCTGCAAGCTCTAGGAATAACCTAGATGAGTACAAAAGTACTCGCAGGACTTATTCGTGCTCTTCACCTGGAGGTAGCTAATCTCCCAAGTGACCGAGACTTGCCATCAGATAAACCCATAGTGGTGATTCCGGTGACGTCCACGTGTGATAAGGGAAGTAACACGATGAAGTAACCTCAAGTTGGTGCGACAACAAAACTCTACTTGCTCCGGGGGTCGCCTCTTTCACTTCTCTTTGCACCAACCGTATTCATCGTGCACACCCTCGCCTCTCGCATCTCACTTTAGAAAGTTTAAGTTATTAAGCCATCCAGTTAAATCTCAGCCAGTGCTGACACATGAAACATGACATCTCCTAACATACTAGTCTTGCTCATCCCAACCGACCATTCAACAAGCGTTTCTACGCAAGCACATGCATGTAAAAGGACCTAAATAATAGTAGAGGTATGCAACAAGCTCAGCTTGCCTTGATCGCAGGGTTCCAGGTCTTGCTCTGGAGTGAAAACCGAGTGGTCTCCTTCTTCGGGCTCTGATGCGAGCGATAAGCGATACCGGAAAATAAACGGTAAGAGAACAATAAGATCCAGCATGTATGCGTGATGAATAACTGATGCTAGAGACATGTTCCTACAGTGATCACTTGATGCCGAGGAACTTTGACTACATGCATGGCTTAAGTTTAACTTGTAGAGATTACGTGTAATACTAAGCATGCATGCATGACACTTTTATGATGCGACTGGGAATTTAGGATTAACATCATTGGTGACAGTGCATGGCAATGTGTTAGTCAGGTTGGTATCATGCAAGTAATACAAGTCATGAGTTCAGCGCAATTGGAATTGTGCAATTTGGAGCTACGACCGTCACTACCTCAGAAAACATCTGTGCTACATAACCATCACTGACGGGCGCGACGACGCCCGTCGCTGATTATAGGAAACAACGATGGGTGAGTAGAAGCCCGTCAGTACTTGCAATGCAAAAGATGGGTCAGCCAACTTCTACTGACGGGCACAATATAGTGCCCGTCAGTAGAAGTGGAACGGGAAGATAAGATTTTCATCTGTACTGACGAAAATCTTCACTGACGGGCTCTCCGGACATGCCCGTCAGTACTGTAGCTCTACCACTGACGGGCTAAAAATTGGGCCCATCAGTGGATTTTTGGCCCGTTAAAAACCCACCCCGAGCCCGCATCTAACCTAACCGGCCCCTCCCTCACTCCCCGCACCCCGCCCCTTTCTCCCCCATCTCCCCGCCCCCTCGCCGCCCCCCATCTCCCCATCTCCCCGCGCGCCGCCCCCCATCTCCCCGCGGACCCCGCCCCCTCCCCGCCGCCCCTCTCCCCGCCGCCCCCATCTCCCCATCTTCCCGCCGCCCCTCTCCCCGCCGCACTCCTCAAGTCCTCATTTCTCCTCCTCCTCCCAACCCCCGCCGCTCCAGATCCACACCAGATCCTCCCAACCCAGCGCCTCTCCTTCTAGAACCTTCCGCGCCTCCACCGCACCAGCCAATGGCCCCCACCCTCCTCGCTGCCGCCGCCCCCACGGCCGAAGGCCACCGACGCGGAGCAGGAGCAGCTACGGATGAAGCGTCAGATCCAAATCCACGGCAACGCGCTGGGCTCCTGCATCGACTACGCCCCGGCCACCAGCCCGTGGGCGGACGTCGGCGGCGGCGAGCTCGCGTTCGAGCTCGACGAAAACCTCGCGGAGGCGAGCCCCGGCTGCGAGCCCTACGCCCGAGAGCTATTAGTTATTGAATAATTTCTGCATTAGCCACTGAATCTTATTTTGTTTATTCTCTTGGTTATGTGATTAGCCACTGATTATTGATTTTTGTGAAGCCTCCTCCACCGGTGAATGATACAAATCCATACAATGTGTTTAGACCAAGAGAGAAGGCTTATCGTCTTCACACAAGGAGGGTGAGTGATAGGAAACCAGAGGCTTCTAATCAGTATCTGCCTACTGTATTTGCTGTGTATCCTTACGTTCATTGCTTTTCTCAGATGCAAAGATGAAAAAATAGTGTCCAATCATTTGACAAACTCCGTCTGGTAAGCGTAACAACAATCCTAAGTTTGTGCAGCAGCTGTTAATTTGATTATGGAAATATGCAGTTGTTTTGTTGTTGTAATTGCAGAATGCTTAGGTGCTTCTGCTTCATATTCCTAGTCTCGATGCTGATGGTCTTGATCGGCTTGAGGTTAGTGCGATGATCACAAATCTCTTACCTTTATGCGCTCGTTCTACTTGATCTATGCCTTCTAAATGGTAGACACTGACATCTCTAATGTTGGTAGAAAACGGTGAAAGCAAACACACCAGAAGTGGTGTTCTTGAGGGCTACATTCTAACTTATCCCTGTGATCCTTGCAGAAAATGCTGCAGTACGAGCCAGCAAAGCGGATTTCTGCAAAGAAGGCCATGGAGCACCCGTACTTCAACGATGTGAACAAGGAGCTCTACTGAAGCGTCTCCATGACTAACATGAAGCGGATTTCTTGTGACTTGTGCTTGCCCTGTAGCATTACTTTTGCTCCGAGGGCAGGCTTTTATCTCTGTTTTCTAGCTGCTGTTTAGTGTGCGCACGATTCACTAATGTTTGCGATATGCTGTAATGCTGTAATGCATCGTGGGCTGTAATTAAATCAGCAATGGTTTAATTTTTTTAATCCCAAAAAAGAATCACTGACGGGCATAAAATCTTGCCCGTCAGTGATATTAAACTTCTGCTGACGACCACGCGCCCGTCAGTGGAAGTTCAACTTCCACTAACTTCCACTGACAGGAGGTTAGTGACGGGCCCTAAACCCGTCAGCGATGTCATTTTTGCGCCCGTCAGTGGTTGTATATCCTGAGGTAGTGCGTTGAGTTAGGGTTTTGTCGATCCGCGGCACAACAGAGGACTAACGGATCCCCAAATGGCCCACTGTGCATGTGCTCTAAATAAAGTTTTGTTTCAACCAAATCGTAGGGATTTTCGTGAGGTTTCCAAATATATAAAATTTATCGAAATCGGAGTTACGGTTTAAAAGTTATGCGCGTTTCAATTTTTGTGGATTTTTAACCAAACCCTAACCCTAACTGCGGGAATCAAATTGCTAAATCTACCCGAGAGATACCCAAACCTGAATCCTAAATCCTACACGTACCCGAGTTAATCTACTCTAGATTCCCTAACCCTAAACCTACTCTGGCTGACACGCGGGCCCTAGCGGGCAGGGCTGATTGGGCAGCTGAGACCCAGTCAGCCGCTGACTGGACTCGGCTAGCCAGTCCCGGGCTGCCACGTGGCTATCCACTTCCCTCTCTCATCTCTCTCTCTCTCTCCCACACACTCACTCTCTCTGGCCCGATCGGAGCATGGCTTGGACGGTGCTCTCGCCGGAGGCTCGCCGGACTTGGCTAGAGGAGGAATGGGGCCACGGCTAGCTCGGCTGAGGGTGAGGGAGGGAAGAGGAGCTCACCCTGGGGACGGGTTGATGGTGCAGAGCGGTGGAGGAGGCTGGGGAAAGGGGTAGCGACGGTCACCGGCGGTGGGGCTTCTCGGTTGACGGCGGTGAGGGTTCCTAGGGCACAGATCTGCGGAAAAGAGAGAGGAGGGGTGTGAAGAGGAGTATGGGGAAGCTCGAGAGCCCAGAGGATGGGTCGGGGGCTCACCGGGTGCTCGGGAATCTCTCGCCGGAGTCGGGACCGGAGGCGAGGAAGACGGGGAGCGAGCGGAGCTAGGGTAGCGGGTGTTGGGGTTTTCGGACCGGCGATGGGAAGGGTGGTTGGCTGTCCGAGCGAGGGTTAAATAGCGCGGCGGCGCGGAGCGGGAGGAGGCTTGTCGGAGCGGGCACCACCCACCCCGACGTACGGACGGCGGCGACGTGGAAGAAAGGCGCTAACAAGCGGGCCCGGGCGACAGTGAGAGGGGAGGGGAGAGGAGAGACTGACCGGCGGGACCCAGTGGCAGCGAGGCGGGCTGCGGCGCCGGCGGGGTTAGCGGGCTGGCCGGAGGCGGCCCATTAGGCCTCAGCCCGATCCTTTTTCTTTTTCTTTTTACTTTTTCTTTTTCTTTAATAACAGAGATACTAATTGCGTTATTTCATGTACGAATCTGGCTCCAAAATTTCTGAAATTTTTACAGGATGTCCAAATGGATTTGTAGGACCTACTGTGGAAGTTTGAACTGATTTGAAGCTGGTTTGACCTGGTTTCTAGTTTAATCCCGAGTTTTGACCTAAAATGGAGTTTGAATTGCAGCTAGGTTTTATTTTCTTCCAAAATTTTTGAGAATTGGTAGGTAGCTTGGGTTTCTGCTCTCGAGACTACTTATGAAATTTGGGGACTTTTCATCCACCAGAGCTTCCCTAATCTCCCAGCCCTAGTCCTTCCACTTTTTAGGGTTCGGGATTGATCGCCTCTATCAGACTAGCAGTTAGTAGCAATTTTGGGACGGCTTCAGAAGAGGAACAAGTAGGTGTTGGTCCTAGCTAGAGAATGCTAACTCACCTCACTTGCTATTACTAATTCTGGTGTTTTCCAACCCAAATAAGTTGATTGGTGTTGTAATGATTTCCACCGAGGATGAGATTTGTACATATTCTATAAAATACAATCATATTACATTTTAGTTTAAACAAGGTGGGTGTGTGGGTGCACGTGTATGGGGATGATGGCATGTATGCATGAATGCAAGGCAAAACCCTAATCGTCGAATTTGGGTAATACACAGATCCGGTACTTCTTCCTGATGGACCACTTGGAGGGTCCGGGACGGTCCGTTTGGACTGTCCGGTCAGAGGGTTTCGAACATCTAGAGGAGATCTGGACCTTCTTCCGAACGGACCGCTTGGAGCATTTGGGCCGGTCCATTTGGACGGTCCGGTCGAAGGGTTCGGGACTTCTGGAGGAGATCCAGTACTTCTTCCTGACGGACCGCTTGGAGGGTTCGGGACGGTCCGTTTGGACGGTCCGGTCGGAGGGTTTGGGACTGCTAGAGGAGATCCGGAACTTCTTCCGGACGGACCCTTTAAATGGTTCGGCACGGTCCGTTTGGATGGTTTGATCGGAGGGTTCGGGACTTTTAGAGCAGATCCGGACCTCCTTCCGGACGGACTGTTTGGACCGTTTGGGCCGGTCCGTTTGGACGGTCCGGTTGGAGGGTTCGGGACATCTAGAGGAGATCTGGACCTCCTTTCAGACGGACTGTTGGGAGGGTTTGGGACGGTACGGTCGGATGGTGAGGGACTTCTAGAGGAAATCTGGAACTTCTTCCTCACGGACCGCTTCGATGGTTCGGGGCGGTCCGTTTGGACGGTCCGATCGGAGGGTTCGGGACTATTAGAGGAGATCCGGGACTTCTTTCAGATGGACCGTTTGGATGGTTCGGCACGGTCTGTTTGGACGGTCCGGTCCGAGGGTTCGGGACATCCAGAGGAGATCCGGACCTTCTTCCGGACGGACCGTTTGGAGCGTTCGGGCTGATATGTTTGGACGGTCCGGTCGGAGGGTTCACTAATGGAGATCCGGACTTCCTTCCGGACTGACCATTTGGAGCGTTCGGGCCGCTCCTTTTGGACGGTCCGGTTGGAGTGTTAGGGACTTCTAGAGGAGATCTGGACCTCCTTCCGGACGGACCATTTTGGGGGCTTCGGGACTTCTAGAGGAGATCCAGTACTTCTCCTGATGGACCGCATGGAGTGTGTGGCACGGTCCGATTGGATGGTCCGGTCGGAGGGTTCATGACTGCTAGAGGAGATTGGGAACTTCTTCCGGACGAACCGTTTGGGTGGTTTGGCACGGTCCGTTTGGAAAGTCCGGTCGGAGGGTTCGGGACATCTAGAGGAGATCCGGACCTTCTTCTGGATGGATAGTTTGGAGCGTTTTGGCCGGTCCGTTTAGGCGGTCCGCTCGGAGGGTTCGGGACTTTTAAAGGCGATCCGGTACTTCTTCTGGACGGACCGTTTGGAGCATTCGGGCCAGTCCGTTTGGACAGTCCGGTCAGAGCGTTCGAGACTTCTAGAGGAGATTTGGACCTCCTTCCGGTCAGACCGTTTGGAGCTTCTGTCCGGTCCGTTTGGATGGTGCGGTCGTAGGGTTTGGGACTTCTAGAGGAGATCCGGACCTTCTTCTAGATGGACCGTTTGGGGCGTTCAGGCCGGTCCATTTGCACGGTCCGGTCGGAGGGTTTGGGACAGCTAGAGGAGATCTGGACCTCCTTCCGGACGGACCGTTGGGAGGGTTCGGGACGGTACGGTCGGATGGTTCGGGACTTCTCGAGGAGATCCGGAACTTCTTCCTCACGAATCGCTTGGAGGGTGCGGGGCAGTTCATTTGGACGGTCTGGTCGGAAGGTTCGAGACTTCTAGAGGAGATCCGGTACTTCTTCCTGACGGACCGCTTGGAGAGTTCAGGATGGTCCATTTGGACGGTCCGGTCGGAGGGTTCAGGACTTCTAAAGGAGATCCGAAACTTCTTCCGGATAGACTGTTTGGATGGTTCTGCACAGTCCGTTTGGACGGTCCGATCGGAGGGTTTTGGACATCTAGACCTTCTTCCGGACGAGCCGTTTGGAGCGTTCGGGCCGGTCCGTTTGGACGGTCCGGTCGGAGGGTGTGGGACATCTAGAGGAGATCCGGCCCTTCTTCCGGACGGACCGTTTGGAGCATTCGGGCCGGTCCGTTTGGACGGTCCGGTCAGAGCGTTCGGGACTTCTAGAGGAGATTCGGACCTCCTTCCGGTCGGACCGTTCGGAGCATTCTGTTCGGTCCGTTTGGATGGTGCGGTCGCAGGGTTTGGGACTTCTAGAGGAGATCCAGACCTTCTTCTAGATGGACCGTTTGGGGCGTTCAGGCCGGTCCGTTTGCACGGTCCGGTCGGAGGGTTCGGGACGGTACGGTCGGATGGTTCAGGACTTCTAGAGGAGATCCGGAACTTCTTCCTCACGAACCGCCTGGAGGGTGCGGGGCGGTTCATTTGGACGGTCCAATCGGAGGGTTTGGGACTTCTAGAGGAGATCCGGAACCTCTTCCGGATGGACCATTTGGATGGTTCGGCATGGTCTGTTTGGACGGTCTGGTCGGAGGGTTAAGGACATCTAGAGGAGATCCGAACATTATTTCGGACGGACCGTTTGGAGCGTTCGGGCCAGTCCGTTTGGACGGTCCAATCGGATGGTTCGGGACTTCTAGAGGAGATTCGGTCCTCCTTTCGGACGGGCCGTTTGGAGCGTTCGGGCTAGTCCGTTTGGACGGTGTGGTCGGAGGGTTCGGGACTTCTAGAGGACATCTGGACCTTCTTCCGGACGGACCGTTTGGAGCATTGGGGTCGTTCCATTTGCACGGTCTGGTCGGAGGGTTCGGGATATCTAGAGTAGATCCGGACCTCCTTCCGGACGGACCGTTGGGAGGGTTTGGGACGGTACGTTCGGATGGTTCGGGACTTCTGGAGGAGATTCAGAACTACTTCCTCACAGACCGCTTGGAGGGTTCAGGACGGTCCGTTTGCACGATCCAGTTGGAGGATTCGAGACTTCTAGAGGAAATCCAGAATTTGTTCCAGATGGACCGTTTGGATGGTTCGGCACGGTCCGTTTGGACTGCCCGGTGGGAGGGTTCGGGACATCTAGAGGAGATCCGGACCTTCTTCCAGACGGACCGTTTGGAGCGTTCGGGGCGGATGGTTTAGGACTTCTAGAGGAGATCTGGACCTCCTTCCGGATGGACCGTTTGGAGCGTTCGGGCCGGTCCATTTGGACGGTACGGTCAGAGTGTTCGGGACTTCTAGAGGAGATCCGGACCTCCTTCCGGATGGACTGTTCGGAGGGTTCGGGAATTCTAGAGGAGGTCCAGCACTTCTTCCTGACGGACCACTTGGAGGGTTCGGGACGGTCCATTTGGATGGTCCGACCGGAGGGTTCAGGACTACTAGGGGAGATCCGGAACTTCTTCCGGACAGACCGTTTTGATGGTTCGGCACGGTCCGGTTGGACAGTCCGTTCGGAGGGTTCGGGACATCTAGAGGATATCCGGACCTTCCTCCGGACAAACCGTTTGGAGCGTTCGGGCCGGTCCGTTTGGACAGTCAGGTCGAAGGGTTCGGGACTGCTAGAACAGATTGCATGGTCTGGGACTTTGCAGTTGGACGGTGATGAGGGCATCACTACTAATGATACAACCACAGCTACATCCGCCCCAAGTACCATGTCGGAAATACAAGGACATATAACTAGGGCTCATGCTCGGCACCTTAATTATCAGGTATTGTCATTTCTTGGTACTTCATTTGATATTAAAAACATATGGTGTTGCCTAAAGGATGCGTTCTTTTGCTTGTTACAAATCCATGCCAAACTAAGTTGGCCCGATCTTTTGGTGGGAGGTAACTAACAGTTTGGTGGAATTTGATTTTGACAATCTGAATTTACTGTACGCAACGATACGCATTAGCAATCACTAAACCAATCTCCGATGGTTATTGACCTTACCGTAGGCACAATCAACCTGAACAACGAAGTTCGAGCTCCTGCAAGCAACCGAAGAGCCAGCAAGAACTATGATTGCAATCTGAAACTACGAGTATGAAATTGCAAGTATGGATAGGGAAGGAACGGTTAGATTGTCTGGGACGGTCCGGTTGGACGGTCCAATTGGAGTGTTCGGGACTTCTTGAGGAGATCCGGAACTTCAACCAGATGGACCAGTTGGAGGGTCCGGATCGGTCTGGTTGGACGGACCGATCGGAGGGTTCGGGACTTCTAAAGGAGATACAGAACTTCATCCGGACGGTCCGGTGGGATGGTCCGAGACGAAACAGTTGGAGGGTCCGGTTGATGGTCCTGTCGGAGGGTTTGGGACTTCTAGAGGAGATGCGGAACTTCATCCGGATAGTCCGATCGGAAGGTTTGGGACGAACCGGTTGGATCGTCCGAGACAGTCCGGTCGGAGGGTCCGGCTCATCTAGAGGAGATCCGGAAGTTCATCCAGAAGGTCTGGTTGGACGGTCTAGGATGGACCGGTTGGAGGGTCCGGGACGGTCTGGTCGCAGGGTTCTGGGCATCTAGAGGAGATCCGGAACTTCATCCGGATGGTCCGGTTGGAAGGTCTGGGATGAACTGGTTCCAGGGTCTGGGACTCTTTGGTTGGACGTCCGGTCGGAGGGTTCAGGACTTCCAGAGGAGATCCAGAACTTCCACCAGACGGTTCGGTCGGAAGGTCCGTGACGGACCGGTTGGAGGGTCAGGGACAGTCCGGTTGGACGGTCCGGTCAGAGGGTTCGGGACTTCTAGTGGAGGTACGGAGCCTCATCCGGATAGTTCGGTTTAGAAGTTCCAGGGCGGACTGGTTGGATGGTCCGGGAATGTCAGGTTTGACGGTCTGATTGGAGGGTTCGGGACTACTATTGGAGGGTCCGGTTGGAGGGTCTGTGACGGTCCGGTAGGAGGGTTCAGGATTTCTAGAGGAGATATGAAACTTCATGCAGATGTCCGGTTGGAAGGTCCGGGATGAAACGGTTGGTGGATCCAGGACTGTTCGGTTGAACGGTCCAATCTTTAGCGTTTGGGACTTTTAAAGGACATCCAAAACTGCATACAAACAGTCCGGTTGGAGGATCCTTGATAGACTGGTTGGAGGGTCAAGGACGGACCGGTTGGAGGGTCTGGGACGGACCGGTTGGAGGGTCAAGGATGGACCCGGTTGGAGGATTTGGGACTTCTAGAGGAGATCCAGAACTTCAACTGGAAGGTCTGGTTGGAAGGTCCGAGATGGATCGATTGGAGGATCCGGGACGGTCCGGTTGGACAGTCCGATCAGAGCATTCAGGACCTCTAGAGGAAATCCAGAACATCATCCGGACTTTCTGGTTGAAAGGTCCGGGACGGACCGGTTGGAGGGTCCAGGACAGTCCGGTCGAAGGGTTCGGGAATTCTATGGGAGATTTGGAACATCATCTGGACTTTCCGGTTGAAATGTCCTGGACGGTTTGGTTGGAATGTCCGGGACGAACCGGTTGGAGGGTTTGGGACTTCTAGAGGACATCTGGAACTTCAACCAGACGGTCTGGTTTGATGGTCTGGGACGGACCGGTTGGAGAGTCCCGGACGATCCAATTGGATGGACCAGTGGGAGGGTTCGGGGCTTGTAGTGGAGATCTGAAACTTCAACCGGACGGTCCGGTTGGAAGGACCAGAATAGAGCGGTTGGAGCGTCCAGGACAGTTCGGTTGGACGGTCCGGTCGGATAGTTCGGAACTTCTAGAGGAGACCCGAAACTTCAACCGGGCGGTCCAGTTCGATGATCTGGGACGGAGCGGTTGGAGGGTCCAAGACGGTCCGGTTGGACGGTTCGGTCGGAGTGTTTGGGACTTCTTGAGGAGATCTGAAACTTCAACTGGACGGTCCGGTTGGAAGGTCCGAGAAGGACCAGTTGGAGGGTCCAGGTCGGTCCGGTTGGAGGGATTGTTCGGAGGGTTCCGGAAAACTAGAGGAGAATTGGAACTTCATCCGGTTGGTCCGGTTGAAAGATCTAGGACGGATCGGTTGGACGGTCCAGGACGGTCCGGTCGGAGGATTTGGGACTTCTAGAGGAGATTTGGAACTTCATCCGAACGGTCCGATTGGAAGGTCCTGGACGAATAGTTTGGAGGGTCTGGTCAGAAGGTTCGGGACTTGTAGACGATATCTAGAATTTCATCCGGATGGTCCGGTTGGTGGCTACGGGATGGACTGGTTGGAGGGTCCAGGACAGTCCGGTTGCACGGTCTGGTCAGTGTTTGGGACTTCTAGAGGAGATCCATAACTTCAACCGCACGGTGTGGTTGGAAGGTCCTTGATGGACCACTTGGAGGGTCCTGGTCAGTCCGGCAGGATGGACCGGTCGGAGGGTTCGGGACATCTAGAGGAGCATCGGAACTTCATCCGGACAGCACGGTTGAAAGGGTAGGGACGGACCTGTTTGAGGGTTCGGGACTTTTAGAGGAGAAACGAGCTTCCTCCGGATGGTCCGGTTGGAAGGTCCAGGACGAACCGGTTGGAGGGTCTGGGACGGTCCTCTTCAAGGTTTCAGGACTTCTAGACGAGATCCAGAACTTCAACCAGATGGTCCGATCGGAAGGTACCTGACGGACCGGTTGGACGGTCCGGGATGGTCCGGTTGGAGGTTTCGGGACTTCTGGAGGAGATACGGAACTTCATTCAGACGGACTAGTTGGAAGGTCCAGGACGGAGCGGTTGGAGCCTTCGGGACATTCTGGTTGGACTGTCCGGTCGGAGGGTTCAGGACTTCTTGAGGAAATCCGGAACTTCAACCGGATCGTTCGGTTGGACGGAGCTATCGGAGGGTTCGGGGCATCTAGAGAAGAACCAGAAGTTCAACCGAATGGATCGGTCGGAAGGTCCAGGATGGACCGGTTGGAGGGTCCAGGACGGTCTGGTCAGAGGGTTTGGCACTTCTAAAGGACATCCAGAACATCATCTAGACGGATCGGTTGGATGGTCGAGGACGATTCAGTGGGAGGGTTCGGTACTATTACAGGAGATCCGGAACATCAACCGAACCGTCCGATTGGAAGGTCTGGGACGAACCGGTTGGAAGGACCGGTCGGAAGGTTTGGGACATCTAGAGGAGAACCAAAACTTTTTCCGAACGGTCTAGTTGGAAGGTCCGGGACAAATCGGGATGGAGGGTTCGGGACTGTTGGACGGTCCGGTCGGAGGGTTCGGGACTTGTAGAGGACATCCATAACTTCATCCGGATCGTCCGGTTGGAGGGCCCTTGACAGATCGAGTTGGAGGGTCTGGGACGGAGCGGTTGGAGGGTTCGGGACGGTCCGATTGGACGGTCCAGTCGGAGGGTTGGGACTTCTAGAGGATATCCGGAACATTGGATGGTCCGGGACGGATCAGTTGGAGAGTCCGGGACGGTCCAGTTGGACGGACCAGTCGGAGGGTTCAGGCATCGAGAGCAGAACTGGAACTTTAACCGGACAATCTGGTTGGAAGGTCCGAGACGGACCAGTTGGAGGGTCCAGGTTGGTCTGGTTGGACAGTGAAAGGATCGTAGGTGCCAACTAGAGGGGGGTGAATAGGAGGCTAACAAATTTAAACAATTACTTCAATTTATCAAGATTAAAGCTCAACAGGTTGACGGGTTCAGCTAGTTGTGTGACAGGTCAGATACTCAGGCAGTATTTGATATGTAAATTAACACACAGCTGTCACACAGGTGCCTAACACAGGTGTACTAGCAACCCTAAACAAGTGTGAAAGATAGATAGCTGTGTAACAGATAACTTGCACGGATATGAGACAAGCAATAAGACAACTGTGACACAGCTAAATTAACACAGGCAAGGAAGTGAAAGTCACAGCTAGATTATGTATATCAGTGAATCATACAAGCATGCAGCCAGATATCATGAAGTGCAGGGGCACTCGAAACCACGTACTAACTGTTCTGCAGGTCGTGCTTCCACTTGGGCACTGCGCGCACCCCTGCCCCGCCCACTCGTACCTCCACAATGACTCCTTCAACCTTCAGATCAGCTCCAGCTGTTGCTCCTTCCAATTCAGCATCCCGTACTATGACATCGATGAAAAATGCTTCATCAACTCTTGCTAAAAGTTCATCATCATGGCTTCCACGGGGAGAACAAAGGATATTTCAGTGCCATCATTGCAAGGGCTTTGGCCATATCATGAAGGACTGTCCTAACAAGCGTGTCTTGCTCGTTCGTGAAGACGGCGAGTACGACTCCGCGAGTGATCTAGATGGGGAGACCTATGCTTTGCTTGCTAAACATGAACAAGGTGACACCAAGTTCGACCAAGATGAAGAGCATGTGACCACTGAAGATGCCGACCGGTACATGAGTATTATAGCACACCGTGTGCTTAGTGCTCAGATTGTGCGAGACAAGAAAAATCAGCGCCACAACCTCTTCCACATCAAAGGTGTCATCAAGGAGTGTTCGGTTCGTAAATCATTGATGGAGGAAGTGCAATAACTTAGCAAGCATCGACATGGTGGAGAAGCTCAGTCTACCTACACGGCCACATCCATATCCTTATTACATTCAGTGGTTCAATGATGGCGGCAATGTAAAGGTAACATGTGACGTGGGCACATCAGTGACCATTTGTATTTATCAACATGACTCTTTATGTTGGAAAGAAGTGCTAAACCTCATAGATAAATATTATCAGGTGGATTCAATTACTTGTCTTATAAACTTCATATATCGAGAGGCAGAGCTACTACTTTACTTTTATGATATGTGCAGAACACTCGTTGAGCTCTACAAGTCCAAAGTGAAGATGAGATGCGCTAGCGTCCAGCAGGAGGGGAGGGAGGAAGGACTACCGCACAAGTCAAAATACACAAGTGTCTACATACATATTTAGAACGTATATCGAGTCTTGATCGGGAAAGATAATGAATGATAGCATTCATCATGCGTACGACAAACCGAGGACGGTTTGTTTTGAAGAAAGGGAGGATGATGCGGGCACATCATGATCATTTGTATTTATCAACATAACTCTGATGCGGGCACATTAATGATCATTTGTATTTATCAACACAACTCTTTATGTTGGAAAGAAGTGCTAAGCCTCGTTGATAAATATTATCAAGTGGATTCAATTTACACTTATCTTATACATTTCATATATCGAGAGGCAGAGCTACTACTTTACTTCTATGATATGTGCAGGACACTTGTTGAGCTATACAAGTCCAAAGTGAAGATGAGATGTGTTGGCGTCCAGCGGGAGGAGAGGGAGGAAAGACTGTGGCATAAGTCAAAATACACAAGTGTCTACATACATATTTGGAACATATATCGAGTCTACTTTCCAACGAATCAAATGGTGCACGATTTGGAGCTTCCTAGAGAAAGTTATGGACATGGAAGTAAAGGTTGCATGAGCTGTCTCAAACTGCACGGAAGAATTGACATAGTTGAAGAATCCGAAGCTTATATGGCAAGTATTGGTGGAACCCTATACTACTACAACCATCCAAAGGTTACTAATGCCATCCTTATCTGGTTCCACTCGGATATGGGGCGAAAAAGGCAAGGAAATAGATGATGGAAAGAATTGGGGTTGATTCAGATTCGGTTCGGATCAGCCAGGAGGTCCGAATTTAAAACAGCCATAGTTTCCTCATACAAAATCCAAATTAGGCAAATGAGTACTTGTTGGAAAGATAATTCCGAGCATTTTCCAATGAGTATATGCTCGTCTACAGATTCCTTTTGGTCTGTCCGCAATCATCACAACAAGTCATCAGTTGTATCTGCACTTTTCCAAATAGAGTCCTGTAACTTAGGGAAGTTAAAGTTATGTTGGATTTCGACCCTAACACTAGGCAGGATGTCCTAGAGTCTATACATACTGCTGTACTCATGGCTTTTAGGCTTAGACCACTTTATGCATAAGAATTGAAACATAGCTATTGCTTGTTCTTTCAAACCAGCGTTTATGCGAGGATTGCTGAGAGAGAATTAGGCGATCGTGTTTGTTCAGCAATTCAAGGTCAAGCCATCGTTCTACTGAGAATTGGAGACTTGGCAATCATTGCTCGTGGTCTCGCGGCAATCATCTACCGGTTTGTTTGGGTGTTTTCCGAAGAGTTGAGGGTTCACGCATTGGCGCGATTGTTTAGCTAGCGAGATCATCTATTCATACCATTTATCCACGGTTCCTCACCGAGAAGCTCGGGCCACCCCGTATCAAGTCTACTCTCCAACGAATAAAACGGTGCATGATTTGGAGGTTCCTAGAGCTTTCTTAGACTGAAAGTTATGGCCATGGAAGTAAAGGTTGCACAAAGCTGTCTTAGACTGCACGCAGGAATTGACATACTTGAAGAATCCGGAGCTTATATGGCAAGTATTGGTGGAACCCTACACTACTACAACCATCCAATGGTTACTAATGCCATCCTTATCTGGTTCCACTCGGATTTTGGGCGAAAAAGGCAAGGAAATAGAAGATGGAAAGGGTTGGGCCACTCCGTATCATCGTGGTGTCAGATTCCAAGGCCACTCGGTGAGAGCTATTTGCCCGTTGTTTTAGACATCTAGTTTATGTCCTATAAACCCATAGACATCTAGTTTTGTCTTTTGATGTAGTTTTACTTCTGCAATTTTCTTGCGTCATGTTAGTTCCACTTTACTAGATTATATTGTCGAGTTGCTGGTCATGTTCCTTTTGTGTCACTTTAGCCGTTGTTTTTTGTTCCAATCTATTTGGTCCTTTCATTTGCGTTTGGTGTCAGAATCATGTATCTCTTGATCTGTTGGCAAGTTTGTGTCATCTACTTGCTATTTGTGTTCTCAAAACTAGAAAATCCCAAAAGAAATATTAGCCACGAAATTTTTGGAACCATCATTACTGCGCGCACTTGCGATTACCTCAATTGATCGTTTGTGTTTGTGGTGCATGTCTTGTTATTACGTGCAACTTTGTTTCACTTATCTAGTTGTTTGCACAATCGCTGTTGGTTAGTGAGCTCCACCATCTTTGCAATATCTTTTTTTCACCTATTGAGACTAGCTATAGATTTTCTCAAGGGACTGCTCATTGTTTAGGTTGTGCACCATAAATTTTGTTTCATCAAGTTGTGCTCATCATCAAGTTATTGTGCTCCCTGCTGTTTTCCACGTTTGTTGGCCAAAAGAAAAAAAAATAAAAAGAACAAAAAAAAAGAGAAGAAGAAAAAGAGAAGAAGAAAAAAAAAGAAACAAAAGTGGCCAAGTTCTATTATCATATCAAGTGCAATCTTATTTGGGGGTGCATGTCATCCAATTTTGTTTCTGCTATTTTGCACACATAGTTGAGCAATCTTGTACCCTCTTCTTTCAACTTTGAGCAATAGCTAGCGTCTCTCCTTGAAATGTTGCAATACGAGCTTTGACGACATTCTCAATCTTTATAGCTCATTCTTTTGACTGCAATAGTCCCACTATCTTTGTGCGTGTGTTGCTGTCCACTCTTCACTTATATTTATTGATCAGCAACTAGGCATTTTGGTTTGGTGATTTGTGATTTAACTCGGCACTCGAGGTTCAGAATTTCATAGGGTTCCCCACCAAGCTCGACCTACATCCGTGTCGTGTGCTACCTTACTCTCGGTTACACTCATACATTACTTGGTATTTGTTTGCTCGCTGTCATCAGTGTAAGTTTGCTTTCTCTCATTCACTTCGGAACGGTAAGCTTGCCTTGTTTTAGCATAGTGAGTTGTGAGCGTTGAGAGTTTGCACTTCAATATCCACATATACTTTTCACTTGGTGTTTTCCACCTTTAGTCATGTCAGAAGACGAGCAGAACATTTCTACATTTACAGGAAGCCCGAATGCCGAGGAATATATTACATAGGAGCTGCATGTTGATGAGTTTTTCCGCTTGACCCACTATTCAAAGGAGTGCAAATTGCACCTTGCGTCCAATGGTTTGGTTGCTTACAGGAAACATTGGTGGGAGCGAGTTGTCTGCCTACATACTGAGCGCCATGACTTGTCGATTGTCACTTGGGATGAGATGAGGCGTGAGCTACGTGCACAATTTGTACCTCGCCACAAGCGCTTCCTATATGAGAGGTTGTGACAAGAGCTCCAATACAATGCTGCTGATCACCATATCAAGAAGACGGAGCTTGGGATGTTCCCTTCCGTCAACGAGACGAGTGCTGCCGATCTATTACCAGTGGCACAAAATATGAGCATGGTTAATGGCAAGCACACCATTGTGGGCTCTTGTTCTATTTCAGAGGTTAATATGTATCAAAACCCATGTGAGGATGAGAGCCACATAGCCAAATTGAGCGAGAATGATGTTATCAAGAGCGAGATGTGTGAATCCACCAGATGTGAGGTTGAGAGCATACATCTTCAGAGTGTGAGCGTAATACTAGAAAAATTGAGTTTAGTAGATGAAAGCATATGTGAGGATATTTCTACTGATATAATCATCTCTACGTTTGGTGTTGTTTCTTGTAATACGCAGGTTGCTTTCGAAGAAAGGGAGCTACAAGAAACACAACCTTCATTAGTTGAGGAGATTTTTGTGGTACCTACATCATCCGAGGAGATCAATAATAAACATCGTACTGATCCGGTCATACAACCAAAAAGGGAGAACATTTGTGAGTATATTCCTGCTGTAGTAAATTCTAGTGAGTTTCCTTGTGCAAAACTTGAACAACCATGTGCTAAATTGCATGCTTATAATTTTGAACATCTGGTACTTATTATACATAAGGAAGTGCTAGCTAGCATACTCCCTGCTGATGTTCTGTTCAATATCATGCTTGATGAGCCTATTAGTTTGGAATGTGCTATGGATAAGCTTTCTACAATTTCATCATTCAAATCCTTATCTAACATTTATGCCAAATTCAATTTCATTAGTGGCTATGGCATCGATGGTCAGCTTCTTGTTTATCAAATTTGCATAACTTGTGATCGCCTTGCTGAATGGAGGCATGGTATTTCAGGCAGTAATAATTGTGTGCAGACGTTTGTTCCATGTGCTATACCATCCAATTTTTGTGATACTATTGATATTGAGCATCTGCTGCATGATTGTTCGCATTTTAGTACATACACTTGTATTAGAAATCAACATCTTGTAGTTCATGAGTGGAAACCAATTCGAATTATGTCACCCTTGTTGAAATGGTTCAATCTTGCTCGCTTAAAATCTGGTCATCTAAATGAGTTATGCTTGCTAGAAAAAGTTGACATTATGCCCATATATGCTATTGATCGAGTATTACAACAAATGAGTTTTTTTTCTAGGAAGGGGAAATTCTATGTGCTTTATTTATATTTGCAAGTTAAGTTGTAAACTTAACATTGAGAGTTATTCTACTACATGCTTCACTCATAATTGCAATTTGAGTTGCAAAATTCTGAGACAAGATGCCTTGCTGAAATCGGGTTTGCTCATTTGCTCATGTTCAGCTTCTACGAGTGCTTTTAAAACAACTTCCTACTTTGGTCATTGCAATATAAAAATACATCAGTTGGTATCTACTTGGTATTATATTCTTCATTGTTGCTATGAAATTTGTATACGAAACCAAAAGAATAATGGAATCTGGGATGTCTACATATATGTTGCATACACATTGTACTTTTTGTTTCCTGCATTTCCAGCTTGCCAAAAGCCGAGGACGGCTTTTCCTGAAGAAAGGGAGAATGATGCGGGAAAGACAATGAGTAATAGCATTCATCATGCATACGACAAACTGAGGACGGTTTGTTTTGAAGAAAGGGAGGATGATGCGGGCACATCAGTGACCATTTGTATTTATCAACATGAGGAGAGGGAGGAAGGACTGCAGCACAAGTCAAAATACACAAGTGTTTACATACATATTGGAACATATATCAAGTCTACTTTCTAACGAATCAAACGGTGCACGATTTGGAGCTTCCTAGAGAAAGTTTTGGCCATGGAAGTAAAGGTTGCACGAGCTGTCTCAGACTGCACGCAAGAATTGACATACTTGAAGAATCCGGAGCTTATATGGCAAGTATTGGTAAAACTCTACACTACTATAACCATCCAAAGGTTACTAATGCCATCCTTATCTGGATCCACTTGAATTTGGGGTGAAAAAGGCAAGGAAATAGAAGATGGAAAGGGATGGGCTCGATTCGGATTCGGTTCGGACAGCCAGGAGGTCCGAATTTAAAACAGCCGTGGTTTCCTCATACGAACTCCAAATTAGTCAAATAAGTATTTGTTGGAAAGCTAACTCCGATTACTTTCCAACGGGTATACACCCATCCAAAGATTCCTTTCGGTCCATCCGCAATCATCAAAACAAGTCGGAGGTTATATCTGTTACTTTCCAAATAGAGTCTTGTAATTTAGGGAAGTTAGAGTTAGGTTGGATTTTGACCCTAACACTAGGGTGGACGTCCTAGAGTCTATATATACTGCTGTACTCATGGCTTTTAGTCTTAGACCACTTAATGCATAAGAATTGAAACATAGCTATTGCTTGTTCTTTCAAACCAGTGTTCATGCACCGGGACAGTCGGGTTTGGTCGGATGGTTCGGGACCAACAGTTTGGAAGGTCCGGGACGGTCGGGTTGGACGGTTTGGTCGGATGGTTCGGGACAGATAGAGGAGATCTGGTCCTTCTTCCGGACGGACCGTTTGGAAGTTCCGGGACGATCGGGTTGGACGCTTTGGGCGGATGGTTCGGGACAACTAGAGGAGATCCGGACCTTCTTCCGGACGGACCGATTGTATGTTCCGGGACAGTCGGGTTTGGTCGGATGGTTCGGGAGCAACAGTTTGCTGGGTCCGGTACGGTCGGGTTGGATGGTTTGGTAGGATGGTTCGGGACCAACAGTTGGGTTGGACGGTTTGGTCAGATGGTTCGGGACCAACAGTTTGGAGGGTCTGAGACGGTCGGGTTGGACGGTTTGGTCGGATGGTTCGGGACCAACAGTTTGGAGGGTCTGAGACGGTCGGGTTGGACAGTTTGGTTGGATGGTTCGGGACAACTAGAGGAGATCCGAACCATCTTTCGGACGGACCGTTTGTATGTTCCGGGACTGTCGGGTTTGGTCGGATGGTTCGGGACCTACAGTTTGGAGCGTCCGAGACGGTCGGGTTGGACGATTTGGTCAGATGGTTCGGGACGAACAGTTTGGAGGGTACGGGAGGACCGGTTGGATGGTTTGGTCGGATGGTTCGGGAGAACTAGAGGAGAGCCGGGCATTTTTCCGGACGGATCGTTTGGAAGGTCCGGGACGGTCGGGTTGGATGGTTTGGTCGGATGTTTTGGGACCAGCAGTTTGGAGGGCCCGGGACGGTCGGGTTGGACGGTTTGGTCGGATGGTTCGGGAGAACTAGGGGAGAGCCGGACCTTCTTCCGGACGGACCGTTTGGAGGGTCCGCGACGGTCGGGTTGGACGGTTTGGTCGGATGGTTCAGGACCAACTGTTTGTATGGTCTGAGACGGTCGGGTTGGACGGTTTGGTTGGATGGTTCGGGACAACTAGAGAAGAACCGGATATTCTTCCGGACGGACCGTTTGGAAGGTCCGGGACGGTCGGGTTGGACGGTTTGGTCGGATGGTTCAGGTCCAACAGTTTGGAGGGTCCGAGACGGTCGGGTTGGATGTTTGGTCGCATGGTTCGGGAGATCTGGAGGAGCACCGGACATTCTTCCGGACAGACCGTTTGGAAGGTCCGGGACGGTCGGGTTGGACGGTTTGGGCGGGTGGTTCGGGACAGCTAGAGGACAACCGGACAGAACCGGCCCTTCTTCCGGACGGACCGTTTGGAAGATCCGGGATGGTCGTGTTGGACGGTTTGGTCGGATGGTTTGGGACAATTAGAGGAGATCTAGACCTTCCGGACGGACCATTTTGAAGTTCCAGGACTGTCGGGTTGGACAGTTTGGTCGGATGGTTTGGGACCAACAATTTGGAGGGTCTGAGACGGTCGGGTTGGACGGTTTCGTTGGATGGTTCGGGACAAATAGAGGAGATCAGGATCTTCTTCCGGACGGACCATTTGGAAGTTTCGGGACAGTCGGGTTCGACGGTTTGGTCGGATGGTTCGGCACAACTAGGGGAAAACCGAACATTCTTCTGGACGGACTGTTTGTATGCTCCGGGACAGTCGGGTTTGGCCAGATGGTTCTTGACGAACAGTTTGGAGTGTCCGAGATGGTCGGGTTGGACGATTTGGTCGGACGGTTCGGGACCAATAGCTTGGAGGGTCCGAGACGGTCGGGTTGCATGATTTGGTCAGATGATTCGGGGCCAACAGTTTGGAGGGTCCTGGACGGTCGGGTTGAACGGTTTGGTCGGATGGTTCGCGACCAACAATTTGGAGGGTCCGAGACGGTCGGGTTGGACGGTTTGGTCGGATGGTTCGTGAGAACTAGAGGAGAACCGGACTTTCTTCCGGACGAACCTTTTGGAAGGTCCGGGACGGTCGGGTCGGACGGTTTGGTCGGATGGTTCGGGACAACTAGAGGAGATCAGGACCTTCTTCCGGACAGACCGTTTGGAAGTTTTGGGCGGTCGGGTTGGACGGTTTGGTTGGACGGTTCGGGACCAACAGTTTGGAGGGTCCGAGACGGGCGGGATGGATGGTTTGGTCGGATGGTTCGGGACCAACAGTTTGGAGGGTCCGAGACGGTCGGGCTGGACGGTTTGGTCGGATGGTTCGGGAGAGCTAGAGGAGAAACGGACCTTCTTCCGGACGTACCATTTGGAAGTTCCAGGACGATCGGGTTGGACGGTTTGGTCGAATGGTTCGGGCCAACTAGAGGAGATCCGGACCTTCTTCCGAGACGGATCGTTTAGAAGTTCCCGGACGATCGGGTTGGACGGTTTGGTCGGATGGTTCGGGACAATTAGAGGAGATCCGGACCTTATTCCGGACGTACCATTTGGAAGTTCCGGGACGATTGGGTTGGACGGTTTGGTCGGATGGTTCGGGCCAACTAGAGGAGATCCGGACCTTCTTCCGAGACGGACCGTTTGGAAGTTCCCGGACGATCGGGTTGGACGGTTTGGTCGGATGGTTCGGGACAACTAGAGGAGATCCGGACCTTCTTCCGCACGGACTGGACCTTCTTCCGCACGGACCGTTTGGAAGTTCCGGGACGGTTGGGTTCGACGGTTTGGCACACTTAGAGGAGATCTAGACCTTCCGGACGGACCATTTGGAACTTCCAGTACTGTCAGGTTGGACGGTTTGGTCGGATGGTTTGAGACCAACAGTTTGGAGGGTCTGAGACGGTCGGGTTGGACGGTTTGGTTGGATGGTTCGGGACAACTAGAGGAGATCAGGACCTTCTTCCGGACGGACCGTTTGGAAGTTTCGGGACAACTAGAGGAGAACCGGACCTTCTTCCGGACGGACCGTTTGGAAGTTCCGGGACGCTCAGGTTGGACGGTTTGATCGGATGGTTCGGGACAGCTAGGGGAGATCCGGACCTTCTTCCGGACGGACCGTTTGGAAGCTCTGGGACGATAGGGTTGGACGGTTTGGTCGGATGGTTCTGGACACCTACAGGAGATTTGGACCTTCTTCCGGACGGACCGTTTGTATGTTCCGGGACAGTCGGGTTTGGTCGGATGGTTCGGGACCAACAGTTTGGTGGGTCCGGTACGGTCGGGTTGGACGGTTTGGTCGGATGGTTCGGGAGAACTAGAGGACAACCGGCCCTTCTTCCGGACGGACCGTTTGGAAGTTCCAGGACGATCGGGTTGGACGGTTTGGGCGGATGGTTCGGGACAACTAGAGGAGATCCGAACCTTCTTCCGGACGGACCGTTTGTTTGTTCCGGGACAGTCGGGTTTGGTTGGATGGTTCGGGACCAACAGTTTGCTGGGTCCGGTACAGTCGGGTTGGATGGTTTGGTAGGATGGTTCGGGACCAACAGATGGGTTGGACGGTTTGGTCTGATGGTTCGAGACCAACAGTTTGGAGGGTCTGAGACGGTCGGGTTGGACGGTTTGGTCGAATGGTTCGGGACCAACAGTTTGGAGGGTCTGAGACGGTCGGGTTGGACGGTTTGGTTGGATGGTTCGGGACAACTAGAGGAGATCCGAACCTTCTTTCGGACGGACCGTTTGTATGTTCCGGGACAGTCGGGTTTGGTCGGATGGTTCGGGACCTACAGTTTGGAGCGTCCAAGACGGTCGGTTGGACGATTTGGTCGGATGGTTCGGGACGAATAGTTTGGAGGGTCCGGGAGGACCGGTTGGATGGTTTGGTCGGATGGTTCGGCAGAACTAGAGGAGAGCCGGACCTTCTTCCGGACGGATCGTTTGGAAGGTCCGGGACGGTCGGGTTGGACGGTTTGGTCAGATGTTTTGGGACCAGCAGTTTGGAGGGCCCGGGACGGTCGGGTTGGACGGTTTGGTCGGATGGTTCGGGAGAACTAGGGAGAGCCGGACCTTCTTCCGGACGGACCGTTTGGAGGGTCCGCGACGGTCGGGTTGGACGGTTTGGTTGGATGGTTCGGGACCAACTGTTTGGAGGGTCTGAGACGGTCGGGTTGGACGGTTTGGTTGGATGGTTCGGGACAACTAGAGGAGAACCGGACATTCTTCCGGACGGACCGTATGGAAGGTCCGGGACGGTCGGGTTCGACGGTTTGGTCGGATGGTTCAGGTCCAACAGTTTGGAGGGTCCGAGACGGTCGGGTTGGATGTTTGGTCGCATGGTTCGGGAGATCTGGAGGAGCACCGGACATTCTTCCGGACAGACCGTTTGGAAGATCCGGGACGGTCGGATTGGACGGTTTGGTCGGGTGGTTCGGGACAGCTAGAGGAGAACCGGACATTCTTCCGGACGGACCGTTTGGAAGGTCCGGGAAAGTTGGGTTGGAAGGTTTGGTCGGATGGTTCGGGACCAATGGTTTGTATGTTCCGGGACAGTCGGGTTTGGCCGGATGGTTCGGCACCAACAGTTTGTAGCGTCTGAGACGGTCGGGTTGGACGATTTGGTCGGATGGCTCCGGACCAACAGTTTGGAGGGTCCGGGAGGTCCAGTTGGATGGTTTGGTCGGATGGTTCAGGAGAACTATAGGAGAGCCGGACCTTCTTCCGGACGGATCGTTTGGAAGGTCCGGGACGGTTGGGTTGGATTGTTTGGTTTGATGGTTCGGGAGAACTAGTGTAGAACCGGACCTTCTTCCGGACGGACCGTTTGGAAGGTCCGGGACGGTCGGGTTAGACGGTGTGGTCCGATGGTTCGGGAGAACTAGAGGAGAACCGGACCTTCTTCCGGACGGACCGCTTGGAAGGTCCCGGACGATCGGGTTGGACGGTTTGATCGGATGGTTCGGGACCAACAGTTTGGTCGGTTCGGGACGGTCGGGTTGGATGGACCGTTTGGAAGGTCCGGGACCGTTTGGAAGGTCCGGGACGGTTGGGTTCGACGGTTTGGCACAATTAGAGGAGATCTAGACCTTCCGGATGGACCATTTGGAAGTTCTAGTACTGTCACGTTGGACGGTTTGGTCGGATGGTTCGGGACCAACAGTTTGGAGGATCTGAGACGGTCGGGTTGGACGGTTTGGTTGGATGGTTCGGGACAACTAGAGGAGACCAGAACCTTCTTCGGGACGGACCGTTTGGAAGTTTCGGGATAGTCGGGTTGGACTGTTTGGTCGGATGGTTCGGGACAACTTGAGGCGAACCGGACATTCTTCCGGTCGGACCGTTTGGAAGGTCCGGGACGGTCGGGTTGGACGGTTTGGTCGGATGGTTCGGGACATGGACGGTTTGGTCCGATTGTTCGGGACCAACAGTTTGGAGGGCCGGGGACGGTCGGGTTGGACGGTTTGGCCGGATGGTTCGGGAAAACTAGAGGAGAGCCGGACCTTCTTCCGGACAGACCGTTTGGAGGTTCCGCGACTGTCGGGTTGGACGGTTTGGTCGGATGGTTCGGGACCAACAGTTTGGAGGGTTCGGGACGGTCGGGTTGGATGGTTTGGTCGGATGGTTCGGGAGAACTAGAGGAGAACCGGACCTTCTTCCGGACGGACCGCTTGGAAGGTCCCGGACGGTCGGGTTGGACGGTTTGATCGGATGGTTCGGGACCAACAGTTTGGGGGGTTCGGGATGGTCGGGTTGGATGGTTTGGTCGGATGGTTCGGGGGAACTAGAGGAGAACCGGACCTTCTACCGGATGGACCGTTTGGAAGGTCCGGGACCGTTTGGAAGGTCCGGGACGGTTGGGTTCGACGGTTTGGCACAATTAGAGGAGATCTAGACCTTCCGGACGGACCGTTTGGAAGGTCCGGGACGGTCGGGTTCGACGGTTTGGTCCGATGGTTCGGGAGAACTAGAGGAGAACCGGACCTTCTTCCGGACGGACCGCTTGGATGGTCCCGGACGGTCGGGTTGGACCGTTTTATCGGATGGTTCGGGACCAACAGTTTGGGGGGTTCGGGACGGTCGGGTTGGATGGTTTGGTCGGATGGTTCGGGAAAACTAGAGGAGAACCGGACCTTCTACCGGATGGACCGTTTGGAAGGTCCGGGACCGTTTGGAAGGTCCGGGATGGTTGGGTTCGACGGTTTGGCACAATTAGAGGAGATCTAGACCTTCCGGACGGACCATTTGGAAGTTCCAGTACTGTCAGGTTGGGCGGTTTGGACGGATGGTTCGGGACCAACAGTTTGGAGGATCTGAGACGGTCGGGTTGGACGGTTTGGTTGGATGGTTCGGGACAACTAGTGATACGAATCGCCCTACCAAGCTTGATGAATATGGCTCCAAGCTTGATGAAAATGGCTCAAGAAGCTCAAACACAACACCTACGCATGTTGGATCGATGACAAGAGTTCAATTCAAAGCTATCCAACATGAGGTGAATCTATTCCTTGCTAAATATCTATTTCATTTGAGCTTGAATGGTGTGCTACCTAATGCCTTGATCATTTGCACACTTAGGATGGAGAAAAAGGACATCGAGGAAGCTCAAAGCAATCGATTCAGAGGCTTCCAGGAAATGTCAGAGTCTCTGACATCAATCCCGGAGCCTCAGATTTCCCAGAACTCCAGTCAGAGCCTCGGAGATGGACTTCAGGCAAGACCAGAAGACGATCCCGGTGCTGCCGATTTCCTAAACCGGACGCGCCGAGTTCTCAACTCGAAGAAGTCCAGAAGACAGCGCCAAGTTCTCAACTCGAAGAAGTCCAGAAGACAATCCCGGTGCTGCCGATTTCCAAAACCGGACGCACCGAGTTATCAAATCAAAGGAAGTCCAGAAGACGATCCCGGTGCTGCCGACTTCCTAAACCGGACATACCGAGTTTTTCCTCTTAAGTCTTCAGCCTCCGACGATCCTCCGGACGTCCACTAACGCCAAGATCAGGAGGTCATCCCGGAACTACCGTAAAGTCTTCAACCGGCATAAAGTCTTCAACCTCCCCGAAGAACTTGAAGACTCAAGACAGAAGGCCATTCCGGAACTTCCGACTTTCCTTCTTCAGCCGTAAAGTCTTCAGCTATAAAGTCTTCAACCTTCCCGAAGAACTTGAGACTGAAGACTTGAAGAATCAAGACAGTAGCAGATCCCGGAACCACCGATTTTCAAACCGGAGCTTCCGACTTTTCTGTCTGTACTCAGATATTTTAGACTCTTATGTACTGTAGCAACATATACTGTAGCGAACCGTCATACTGTAGCTACTGTAGCTACTGTATCTACGTGTACTGTAGCAAACCGTCCTACTATAGCTACTAGTAGATATTTTGTTTGAGGTAGCTTAGTCCTTAAGTCTTCATCCTCTATAAATATGAGGACCTCTCCACATGTAAAGACTAGTGAAGAATTTCAGAATTGAAGAGAACTCTTGTTCCTCTAGAGTGTGAGCTATTTCCACCTCAAGGGAATAGGGAGTTATCTGAGTTTGCTACTCCGTTGTTCTTGTGATTTCTTCGAAGATTGCTTGAACACGTTGCTCCACGTTAGTGAGTAACAAAGGGCCGAAGTGTGTGGTTGGGTGAATCGAGTGCTGCAGGCTTCCGTAATCAAGACGGTGGTTGGCCGTGTCATTCATCAGGCTTCACAGGCTAGTTATCCAGGATCCTACGTCGTGAAAATCGGGCAAACTTCGGATTTGATCATCCTTCTTCAGGGTGGTTCACATCATCTGGTATCAGAGCTCATACTCTGGTACTTGGAGGGGGGATCGGTTCACATCATCTGGTATCAGAGCTCGAGGTTGACACGGTAGGATTTGTATCTTTACTTTGTGTTCTTCTTCCTATCCAGAAAAAGCCACACAAAAATATTGTTCTTCAAACCCGTAGTTTCAATTGAAAATTTCAGTGAGTTTTGCTAGGTTTTAGATCCATTAGAATCTTGCTTACTTGCTGATCACAAAAATATATTCTTCACTCCAATCTTTTGAATCTTCGAGTAATCACATCATCTATCCATTACTCAATACTTTGCATACCTATAAGGTCTAGCTTACAAAGATTGCTTTGGGCTTTGCACATTTGATATCACTCCCTAGAACTCCAAATTAAGAGTTACTTCTTCTTGTTAAAGCCCTTGTTACAAGATTGACCTTGGTACAAAAGAAAGAAAAGAAAAGAAAAAGAGGGAAAAGAAAAAGAAGTATCAATCAAAAGAAAGAAGAAAGAGCCTTGGTCAATATCTTTTGGGCATTGCATACAATTCAAAAGCTAAGCCAAACTTGTGATCTCATGTGCAAATCTGAAGCCCAATAAAAAGTGCAACCAAGCTATTGTCTTTCCAACTTGTGCAACACGAGTTGCTTCATTCTTCACTCTCAGATTTTTTGTGATCGCAACTAAGTATTGAATTTCTAGTGTGGATTACTACTTATCATTACAATACGTAGAATTTCAATTGCATTGGTATTACACTAACCCTCCAAGCTCCAGCAAAATAGCCAACCTGAGGGGTTGGGGATACATATTTATAGGCTGCTAGCCAGCCAAGCATATGCCAAGATGCTAGTCTAAGATGCTAGTCTAAGGTGCTAAAGTGCTGTCCTCTAAAGTGCTGTCCTATGCTAGTCTAAGATGCTAGTCTAAGATGCTAAAGTGCTGTCCTCCAGCCAGCCCCACAAAGACTAGCACATGAGACTTATCCATCATTCTCCCCCTAAGTCTTGTGCGTCGTCTTGTGGGAAAGTTGAACCATCCCGGTCCTGGAGCAGAGCTCAAGGAACTTGATCCTCCCAAGGGGCTTGGTAAGCAGGTCCGCAAGCTGGTCCTTGGTGTTGATGTAGCTCGCCTTGATGCTCCCTTCCTCCAAGCAGCCTCGGATGAAGTGGTACCTCACCCGGATGTGCTTACTCCGTTCATGGAAAACGGGGTTCTTTGCCAGGGCCAGAGCGGACTTGCTGTCCACTCTGAGCTCCACCGCTCTAGTGTCTCTGCCGAGGAGATCACCAAGCAGTCGAGCGAGCCAGAGCGCCTGAGTCGAAGCAGTGGAGGCTGCTATGTACTCGGCCTCGCAGCTGGACAGGGCCACCACCTGCTGCTTGACCGACTGCCAGCTAACGAGGCACTTGCCGAGGAAGAAGAGGATCCCGCTCGTGCTCTTGCTGGTGTCGATGTCGCCGGCGTGGTCGCTGTCGCTGTACCCGACGAAGTGTGCCGCCCCCGGGCACCTAGGGTAGTAGAGGCCGTGGTCGAGAGTCCCCGCAACGTAGCGGATGATCCTCTTCACAGCCTGCTGGTGCTCCGTCGTCGGTCGCTGCATGAACCGACTAACGTAGCCGACGGAGAATGCCAGGTCCGGCCGTGTGTGGGCGAGGTAGCGAAGGCTCCCCACAAGACGCCGGTATTGCGTAGCGTCCACCTCCTCCGTCGTGCTGTCGCGGCTCAGCTTCAGCCTCTCCTCCATCGGAGTGAGAGCTGGGTTGCAGTCGGTGAGCCCAGCTAGCTCAACGACGCGCTTGGCGTAGGCGGTCTGTCGAAGCGTGATCCCGGTGTCATCCTGGTGCACCTCGATTCCCAGGTAGAAAGAGAGAGGCCCCAGGTCACTCATCTGGAAGGTGGCCTTCATCTCTTCCTAGAATGCCGCCACCTCCGCATCTTTGGTGCCGGTGATCACCAAATCGTCGACGTAGACACCCACCAGCAGAGCATTTCCTCCACTGCCCCGTCGGTAGATGGCCGCCTCGTGCGGGCTTTGCTCGAAGCCCATCCCCTTTAGCGTGGAATCCAACTTGGCATTCCACGCCCTCGGTGCCTGCCGCAAGCCATAGAGGGCCTTGCGCAGGCGGAGCACCTTGCCCTCCTTGCCGGGGATCGCAAATCCCGGCGGCTGGTGCACGTAGACCTCCTCCTTCAAGTCGCCGTTAAGGAACGCCGACTTAACATCCATGTGATGAACGCGCCAGCCCTCCTGGGCAGCTAGCGCAAGGAGGAGTCGCACGGATTCCATCCGTGCCACGGGAGCGAAGGCGTCGTCGAAGTCGACCCCCTCCTGCTGCACGAAACCTCGTGCCACCAAGCGAGCCTTGTGCTTGACGATGGCGCCGGTTTCATCCCTCTTCAGCTTGTACACCCACTTAAGGGTGATCGCACGGTGACCACGAGGAAGGTCAGCAAGCTCCCAGGTGCGGTTGTTCTCAACCGCATCCATCTCCAACTGCATCGCGGCGCGCCATGCCGCGTGTTTCTCGGCCTCTGCAAACGACCGAGGCTCGCCGTCGTCACACGCAAGGTGTAACTGCGCCTCCAGGTCGTGAGGCACCGGTCCCGGCACCGGCTGGTCGCCGAGAAGGTTCTCCATCGTACGGTACCGTAACGACTCGCCGTCGTGGTACGCGTCGATGCGCTCCTCGTCGTGAGAGAGCGGAGTAGCGAGCTCAACCGGGCTGCGCTCGACACGAGCTGGTGGTGGAGTAGACGTGCCCGGAGAGGTGCCTGTCGGAGCTGGAGTGCATGGCGTTGCCGGCTGTGGTGGAGCCGGCGAAGAACTCATCGCAGCCGAGGTCCTAGCTGGAGAGCGTGGTGCTGTCGGAGTAGCAGGCGCCGGGGTCGGTGGAGGCTCGGGGACTGGGGTAGGCGCGCTCGTCGAAGAATAGCTGCCTACTCCCCCAGCTCCCTCGAAGTGGACGTACTCGACAGTGAAGTCGTCGTACGTCGGAGCCGAGCCGTCGTCCACCGCCTTGTCCCACGCCCATCCTCGCCCTTCGTTGAACACAACGTCGCGCGCCGTGCGCACACGCTGTTTCTTCGGGTCGAGGATGCGGTAGGCCTTCGAGCCCTCCGCGTAGCCGATGAACACTCCCGGAGTGCTCCTGTCGTCGAGCTTGCCCAAGCTCCTTGGCGAACGCGAGGCAGCCGAAGACCCGCAAGTGGGAGACCGCCGGCTTGCGCCCATGCCAAGCCTCGTACGGCGTCTTGCCGTCGAGTGCCTTGGTAGGTGAGCGGTTGAGGATGTAGGCCGCCGACACCACCGCCTCTCCCCAGAAGACAGCCGGCATCCCCCCTCTGCTTGAGAAGGGCCCGAGCCATCCCCACAACCGTCTGGTTGCGTCGCTCGACGACGCCGTTCTGCTGCGGGCTGTACGGCGCGGAGTAGTGGCGCTGAATGCCCTTATCAGCGCAATACGACGCGAATTCAGCCGCCGTGAATTCGCCGCCGTTGTCGGTGCGCAGTACGCGCAGCTTGCGGCCGCACTCCGCCTCCGCAGCAGCCTGCGCGCGCCTGATGGCGTCCGCAGCCTCTCCCTTGCTGCCGAGGACCATCACCCACATGTAGCGGGAGAGGTCGTCGACGAGCAGCAGGAAGTAGCGTCGTCCTCCCGGTGTGGCCGGTGTCACCGGGCCACACAAGTCCCCGTGCACAAGCTCGAGCCTCTCCTTGGCTCGAAAGCTCGCCTGCTGGGGAAAGGGGAGTCGCCTTTGCTTCGTCAACACGCAGATGTCGCAGAGCTGCTCCACGTGGTCGAGGCACGGCAGGCCTCGCACCATCTCCGTGGCACTGAGCCGCTTCAGGGCCTCGAAGTGAAGGTGCCCGAAGCGCTCGTGCCACTGCCACGCCTCGTCGTCTCGACGAGCAGCGAGACAGAGGGGTTGTGCCACCTGCACGTTGAGGACGTAGAGTCGATTTGCGCTTCTGGTTACCTTGGCAAGAAGGCGACGACGGCGATCCCAAATCCTCATGACTCCATCCTCAATCACCACGCGCGAACCGTTCTCATCCAGCCGTCCCAAGCTGATGATAGAGTTCCTCAACGCGGGGATGTAGTAGACTTCGGTGAGCAGTCTGTGCTCACCAGACATGGCGGTGAAGATGACGGAGCCGACGCCCTTGATCTCCACGCCAGAGGCATCCCCAAACTTGACGGAGCCTCGGACGCTAGAGTCAAGCTTGGTGAAGAACTCCCGTCGACCGGTCATGTGATGGGTGGCGCCGGTGTCGAGACACCACCCGTCGGTCTTGTCATTGCCGGAGCTGTCGCCGAGGAGGGCGTGTGCTTTTGACTCGTCAAGGTGGAGGAGAGCCGCTGCGGCCGGTGCCGCTGGAGGTAGCTCGATGCTTGCATGTGCCATGAACAGAGCCGGCTCCTCCTCCTTCGCCTGTGCGACGTGGGCCTGGCCGCGTCGTGGCTGTCGACAGTCCTTGGCCCAATGGCCAAGCTGGCCGCAGTTGTGGCAGGTGTCGTCTCGTGCCGGCTTGTGCTTGCCGGCGGCGCCGCCCTGGGCGCCTCCGCGGGCATCGCCCTCGGCACGTCCTCGCGCCCCGGCCTGGGCGTCTCTGCGCGCCTTGCGCGGCTTGCCACGCTTGCGGCCGCCTATCGTGGAAGAAGGCTCCCCCTTTTTCCGGTCACCTTGGCGGGCATCCCACTGCTCCAGAGTGAGAAGGAGCTTCCCGCCAGTGGTGATGGGCCCCGAGAGAGGCTGTGGCTCATCGCTGTCGACGACCTTGAGGCGACCTATCGCCTCCTCGATCGACATCGTGGAGAGATCCAGCAGAGACTCGATCGAGCGAGCCATCTGCTTGTACTTCTCGGGGACGCAGCGGAAGAGCTTTTCGACAGCTCTCTCCTCGCCGTAGGTGTCGTCGCCGAACTGCACCATCTTCTGCAACAGAGTGTTGAGACGGAGAGCAAAGTCATCAACGTCCTCACCTGGCTTGAAGGCCAGGTTCTCCCACTCCTTGCGAAGTGCCTGCAGTGTGGACATGCGGGCGCGGTCGCTGCCGATGCGTGCCGCAGCGATGGCGTCCCAAGCCTCCTTGGCAGTCCGCTTGTTGGTAAGCGAGAACTGCATCTCGGACGGGACTGCAGCGATGAGAGCATCCAGCGCTCGTCGATCCTGGTCGTAGTCGACGTCGCCGTACCGGACTGCCTCCCACATGTGCCGCACCTGGAGCTTTACCCTCATCACCGCAGCCCACTCGACGTAGTTGGTCTTGGTGAGGGTAGGCCACCCACCGCCGGGGCCGACGTCCCTGACAACAGCCTGGAAACCATGGTAACCATGGTACCGATCCGGGGAGAGAGAGCCACGCTGCCTGTGAAGGTCGCGCTCTCCATTGACCCGTCCACCACCGTTGCTGTGCGCGCCTCCTCCAGGAGCGCCGCCAGCGCGTCCGTGCCTGTCTGGGCTGCCGCCGCGCTCGTGGGCGTGCGCAGCTGCCCCAGGAGCGCCACCGCCGTGCGCGCCCCCTCCAGGAGCGCCGCCAGCGCGTCCGCGCCTGTCTGGGCTGCCGCCACGCTCGTGGGCGTGCGCGGCTACCCACTGCGCCGACCGCGCTCGTGCTGCGTCCCTCTCTAGCAGCTCGAGGTCCGCGTCGGCGGTGTCGTCAGCGGAAATGGAGCTGCCGGTGCTGCTGCGCAGAGCCTCGACCTCCGCTGCCGCCGCACACGCTACGTCCGCCGCTGCCGCTGCTTCAGCCTCCGCTCTGGCTGCTGCCAGCTCCGCCGCTGCCAGCCTCGACGCCCTTGCCGCCGCCGCAGCGGTCTCTGCCGCCGCTCGCTCGCGTTCTTCTGCCGCGGCAAGTTCGGCCTCCTGCCGACGCCGCGTGCTCGAGGCGACCGAGCGCTGAGACTGCCCTGCGGACATGACGCGCTACCGGGTGGCTGCTGCGTGGGGAGAGGGCTGCTTCAGACGAGCTGCTGCTCGTCTGCGCGGGAGAGGAGTGAGCAGGAGCGGCCGGAGCTGCTGCTCGCAGCTGGGGCTGTTGTGTGGTTGGGAGAGGAGATGAGCAGGAGATGCTCAGGCTACAGGATAGTACGGCTCTGATACCAGTTGTTAGTCGCTGAATTCTTACTCTTGGTAGGAGCAGAACTCTCATACTCATCGAGAGAGGATGACACTAGGAGTTGGGGCAATTTTCTGTTTTTTTTTCTCAATGCCATGCCAACCTGAGGGGTTGGGGATACATATTTATAGGCTGCTAGCCAGCCAAGCATATGCCAAGATGCTAGTCTAAGATGCTAGTCTAAGGTGCTAAAGTGCTGTCCTCTAAAGTGCTGTCCTATGCTAGTCTAAGATGCTAGTCTAAGATGCTAAAGTGCTGTCCTCCAGCCAGCCCCACAAAGACTAGCACATGAGACTTATCCATCATCTTATTACAGCACTTGGGCCTTGATTCACTCGATTCATCACCTTCACCCTTGTACTACTACTGAAGCACACGTTGTTCTTCAACAGAAGAAGTCTTCATAAGAACTTCGGTAAGCAAGGGTAGGGATTGAGTAAATCCACATAAACAATCTATTCGTGCTAGTCTCTTTGCTTGAGCTAACCATGACAGGAACTGAAGAAAGCCTATATGCCCACAAAAACACCTATTTTTGGGAATAGGAATTTGTCGTTTGTACAACTAACCATGGCAGGTCACGAGTACGTGGAACTTCCCTACTATGGAAGTGCTGATCCGGAAGAGTACCTTCAATGGGTACAACATATGGAGTCGGAACTTCAATCCAAGAAGCTTACCAAAGCTAAGGAAGTAGCACGAGCCACCATGGAGTTCGAAGACTATGCTTATGATTGGTGGAAGCATCATCCTAGCAAGCGTTTCACCGCTAGTTGGGATGAATTGAAGATGATCATGAGAGAAGAATTTGTGCCATACGATTATGAGCATGAATTGCTTCGTCAAGTAAAGAGCCTTAAACAGGGACGCCAATCTGTCCAAGCATATTACAAGAAACTGAATTATGCTATGCATCGTGCCAATATCATGAATGCCTCAGAAGCAAGGGCATACTTCAAACAAGGTTTAAATCCTGAAATCTCTACTACTGTTCGTTTAAAATATAATGGTAGTATGCAGGACCTTGTGAATTTCGCCATCGAGGCGGAGGAAAGAGTTAAGAAGCCGCATACACCACGGTTCAATTTGGGCCAAAGTCTTGCGCCTTCATCAACTCAATCAGTTGGGTTTACTCTTCGAGTACCTAGAGCTGAAAAAGAGAAAGAAGCCCCTAATACGGTGCCACCCAAGGAAGCCAAGCCTTCAAGTCAAAAAGAAGAAGATGAAGCTTTAACCATGAAAGAAACTTCTTCAATGGTAAATGGGGTTGAGTGCATCAAAAGTGAATATGTGAGAGATACAACAAATGAAAAGGGAGTAGTGGATGAAGACATAAGTAAGAGAGTTTTTGAAACTAACAATGTCATCTCTACTTCTGATATTGTCTCTCATATGATGCAAGTTTGCAATGAGGAAGATTTGAACACTAATGTAGTCATCTCTACTTCTAGTGTTATTTCTTCTAATGTGCAGGTTGGCATTGAAGAAAGGGAGTTGCACGTTGAACCTGCACTACCAAATGGAACTGATGAGGTAGCAACATCATCTGAGGAGGATGTTAACGAAAAAGGTACTACTCAGATTATACCACTAGAAAGAGAGCCAAATTGTGAGTATACTCTTGCTGCTATAGTTGCACCATGTGTTGATATTGTTCATGAACAATTGGATACTTCATGTGATACAAGTGCAACTTTACATGCTGATTTGGTCACCCCTTCAGTTGCTATGAATTGTTTATCCTTATGTGATCAAATAGATGAACTAGTTGATGAATTTTGTGCTTTATGTAAAACAAATGAGTTCCCTACTGATTTGGAAGCACAACATTATGATGTCCATGCTACTAGTTCTGAAGTTGATAATTGGGATGAGCTTTGTGATATGGTTGATGACTTGTTAGAAATTTTGGACCTCCCAAGTCATGAGAAAAACCATATAATTGTTGATTTGAGTGCACCCATTGCTCAAACTAATTCTTCCACTAATTTGAGTGCACCAATTGATGAAATGATTGATGATATTAAATTTGATATGGATCATGTGCAATTAAATTAGACATAAAGAAATTCTTGCTAGGATTTTCCCTGCTAATTCTTTGTGTTATATTATGATGGATCCACCTATGTTTGTGAGACATACAAATGTGTACATGCTAGTTCCTTTTGGTATGACCTCCAATTCTAGAGCTGACTTTGGGCAAAATACCTTGTGGCATGATTGCTTGAGTTTTAGATCATTCAGTTGTTCTAAGTTTCAGCATGTTGTCACTAGTAATTTGGGATCCTTTAGAGTCTTTCCACCTAGGTTGGGATGGTTTAAGGAAGAGCATGATAACTCTACACCTATAATTCAATGCTTCACTTATATGAGCAAATTTAGTTGCAATACTTGTTGTATGGATGTTCAGCTCATGGGTCCTTATGCTAATCTTTGGACTGCTTCTAACATGAGTTATTGTATTTGCTGCCCTGTGCTAATGAGCTATCGCTGTTTTCAAACATTACTTGTGCCATGTTATGATTCTCTTGAGAAGAATCTGAATAAAAATGATTGTCCTTCAAAAAGTAATGAACTACCTACTTGTTCATACCTTGATATCCATACAAGCATGGGTAGTGATAATAGTGCAGTAGAATCATGGAAGAACTTTAAAGTTTTCTCTCCTATGTTACAAAGATTTGATCTTAAGAAGACAAAGCATGATCACCTTAATGACTTATGTAATTGGCAACAAGTCTATGTGCTATCCTGTAATAACTTATTTGAGTACTTACAAAAATTAAGGTTGATTTTTCTTCAAAGGGGGGGAATGATATGAATAACATTGGTACACATCAGAATGATGAGACTAATATAAAATATGTACATGGTAGTTCAATCTACATGACATATAAGTCTTATAGCTTTTGTACTAATTGCATTGCGCTAAATCAAATAGCCAACAAAATGGATGATGTATATATATACCATGCATATACATTGTTTCTGTTGTTTAGCACATCCCCAGTTTATCAAAAGCCGAGGACGGTTTTTCTTGAAGAAAGGGAGGATGATACGAATCGCCCTACCAAGCTTGATGAATATGGCTCCAAGCTTGATGAAAATGGCTCAAGAAGCTCAAACACAACACCTACGCATGTTGGATCGATGACAAGAGTTCAATTCAAAGCTATCCAACATGAGGTGAATCTATTCCTTGCTAAATATCTATTTCATTTGAGCTTGAATGGTGTGCTACCTAATGCCTTGATCATTTGCACACTTAGGATGGAGAAAAAGGACATCGAGGAAGCTCAAAGCAATCGATTCAGAGGCTTCCAGGAAATGTCAGAGTCTCTGACATCAATCCCGGAGCCTCAGATTTCCCAGAACTCCAGTCAGAGCCTCGGAGATGGACTTCAGGCAAGACCAGAAGACGATCCCGGTGCTGCCGATTTCCTAAACCGGACGCGCCGAGTTCTCAACTCGAAGAAGTCCAGAAGACAGCGCCAAGTTCTCAACTCGAAGAAGTCCAGAAGACAATCCCTGGTGCTGCCGATTTCCAAAACCGGACGCACCGAGTTATCAAATCAAAGGAAGTCCAGAAGACGATCCCGGTGCTGCCGACTTCCTAAACCGGACATACCGAGTTTTTCCTCTTAAGTCTTCAGCCTCCGACGATCCTCCAGACGTCCACTAACGCCAAGATCAGGAGGTCATCCCGGAACTACCGTAAAGTCTTCAACCGGCATAAAGTCTTCAACCTCCCCGAAGAACTTGAAGACTCAAGACAGAAGGCCATTCCGGAACTTCCGACTTTCCTTCTTCAGCCGTAAAGTCTTCAGCTATAAAGTCTTCAACCTTCCCGAAGAACTTGAAGACTTGAAGACTTGAAGACTTGAAGAATCAAGACAGTAGCAGATCCCGGAACCACCGATTTTCAAACCGGAGCTTCCGACTTTTCTGTCTGTACTCAGATATTTTAGACTCTTATGTACTGTAGCAACATATACTGTAGCGAACCGTCATACTGTAGCTACTGTAGCTACGTGTACTGTAGCAAACCGTCCTACTATAGCTACTAGTAGATATTTTGTTTGAGGTAGCTTAGTCCTTAAGTCTTCATCCTCTATAAATATGAGGACCTCTCCACATGTAAAGACTAGTGAAGAATTTCAGAATTGAAGAGAACTCTTGTTCCTCTAGAGTGTGAGCTATTTCCACCTCAAGGGAATAGGGAGTTATCTGGGTTTGCTACTCCGTTGTTCTTGTGATTTCTTCGAAGATTGCTTGAACACGTTGCTCCACGTTAGTGAGTAACAAAGGGCCGAAGTGTGTGGTTGGGTGAATCGAGTGCTGCAGGCTTCCGTAATCAAGACGGTGGTTGGCCGTGTCATTCATCAGGCTTCACAGGCTAGTTATCCAGGATCCTATGTCGTGAAAATCGGGCAAACTTCGGATTTGATCATCCTTCTTCAGGGTGGTTCACATCATCTGGTATCAGAGCTCATACTCTGGTACTAGGAGGGGGATCGGTTCACATCATCTGGTATCAGAGCTCGAGGTTGACACGGTAGGATTTGTATCTTTACTTTGTGTTCTTCTTCCTATCCAGAAAAAGCCACACAAAAATATTGTTCTTCAAACCCGTAGTTTCAATTGAAAACTTCAGTGAGTTTTGCTAGGTTTTAATCCATTAGAATCTTGCTTACTTGCTGATCACAAAAATATATTCTTCACTCCAATCTTTTGAATCTTCGAGTAATCACATCATCTATCCATTACTCAATACTTTGCATACCTATAAGGTCTAGCTTACAAAGATTGTTTGGGCTTTGCACATTTGATATCATTCCTAGAACTCCAACTAAGAGTTACTTCTTCTTGTTAAAGCCCTTGTTACAAGAAGGTCGGGTTGGACGGTTTGGTCGGATGGTTCGGGACAACAAGAGGAGAACCGAACCTTCTTTCGGACGGACCGTTTGGAAGGTCCGGGACGGTCGGGTTGGAGGGTTTGGTCGGATGGTTCGGGACCAACAGTTTGGAGGGTCCGAGACGGTCGGGTTGGACGGTTTGGTCGCATGGTTCCGGAGATCTAGAGGAGGACCGGACATTCTTCCGGACGGACCGTTTGGAAGGGTCCGGGACGGTCGTGTTGGACGGTTTGGTCGGACGGTTCGGGACAGCTACAGGAGATCCGGACCTTCTTCCAGACGGACCGTTTGGAATTTCCGGGACGATCAGGTTGGACGGTTTGGTCGGATGGTTCGGGACAACTAGAGGAGATCCGTACCTTCTTCCTGATGGATCGTTTGTATGTTCCGGGACAGTCGGGTTTGGTCGGATGGTTTGGGACCAATAGTTTGGTGGGTCCGGTACGGTCGGGTTGGATGGTTTGGTCGGATGGTTCGGGGGACATCAGACGAGAACCGGCCCTTCTTCCGGACGGACCGTTTGGAAGATCCGGGACGGTCGGGTTGGACGGTTTGGTCGGATGGTTTGGGACAATTAGAGGAGATCTGGACCTTCCGGACAGACCATTTGGATCCTCCGGAACAGTTGGGTTGGACGGTTTTGTCAGATGGTTCGGGACCAACAGTTTGGAGGGTCTAGGACGGTCAGGTTGGACGGTTTGGTTGGATGGTTTGGGACAACTAGAGGAGATCCGAACCATCTTCCGGACGGACCGTTGGTATGTTCTGAGACAGTCGGGTTTGGTCGGATGGTTCGGGACCAACAGTTTGGAGCGTCCGAGACGGTCGGGTTGGACGATTTGGTCGGATGGTTCGGGACCAACAGTTTGGAGGGTCCGGGAGGTCCGGTTCGATGGTTTGGGGGGATGGTTCGGGAGAACTAGAGGAGAGCCGGACCTTCTTCCAGACGGATCGTTTGGAAGGTCCGGGACAGTCGGGTTGGACAGTTTGGTCGGATGGTTCGGGAGAACTAGAGGAGAGCTGGACCTTCTTCCGGAAGGACTGTTTGGAGGGTCCGCGACGATCAGGTTGGACGGTTTGGTCGGATGGTTCGGACCAACTGTTTGGAGGGTCCGGGACGGTCGGGTTGGATTGTTTGGTTGGATGGTTCGGGAGAACTAGAAGAGAACCGGACCTTCTTCCGGACGGACCGTTTGGAAGGTCCGGGACAGTCGGGTCCGACGGTGTGGTCGGATGGTTTGGGACAACTGCAGAAGATCTAGACCTTCCGGATGGACCATTTGGAAGTTCCAGGACTGTCGGGTTGGACGGTTTGGTCGGATGGTTCGGGACCAACAGTTTGGAGGGTCTAAGACGGTCAGGTTGGACAGTTTGGTCGGATGGTACATTACAACTAGAGGAGAACCGGCCCTTCTTCCGGACGGACCGTTTGGAAGATCCGGGACAGTCGGGTTGGACGGTTTGGTCAGATGGTTCAGGACAACTAGAGGAGAACCGGACATTCTTCCCGACGGACTGTTTGGAAGGTCCGGGACGGTCGGGTTGGACGGTCTGGTCGGATGGTTTGGGACAATTAGAGGAGATCTAGGCCTTAAGGACAGACCATTTGGAGCTTCCGGAACAGTTGGGTTGTATGGTTTGGTCGGATGGTTCGGGACCAACAGTTTGGCGGGTCTGAGACGGTCGGGTTGGACGGTTTGGTTGGATGGTTCGGGACAACTAGAGGAGATCCGAACCTTCTTCCGGACGGACCGTTTGTATGTTCCGGGACAGTCGGGTTTGGTCGGATGGTTCGGGACCAACAGTTTGGAGCGTCCGAGACGGTCGGGCTGGACGATTTGGTCGGATGGTTCGGGACCAACACTTTGGAGGGTCCGGGAGGTCCGGTTGGGTAGTTTGGGCGGATGGTTCGGGAGAACTAGAGGAGAGCCGGACCTTCTTCCGGACGGTCCGTCTGGAAGGTCCCGGACGGTCGGGTTCGACGGTTTGGTCGGATTGCTTGGGACAATTAGAGGAGATCGAGACCTTCCAGACGGACCATTTGGAAGTTTCAGGACTATCGGGTTGGACGGTTTGGTCGGATGGTTCGGGACCAACAGTTTGGAGGGTCTGAGACGGTCGGGTTGGACGTTTGGTCGGCTGGTTCATTACAACTAGAGGAGAACCGGCCCTTCTTCCGGACGGACCATTTGGAAGATCCGGGACAGTCGGGTTCGACGGTTTGGTCGGATGGTTCGGGACAACAAGAGGAGAGCTGGACCTTCTTCCGGACGGACTGTTTGGAGGGTCCGCGACGGTCAGGTTGGACGGTTTGGTCGGATGGTTCGGGACCAACTGTTTGGAGGGTCCGGGACGGTCGGGTTGGATTGTTTGGTCGGATGGTTCGGGAGAACTAGAGGAGAACCGGACCTTCTTCCGGACGGACCGTTTGGAAGGTCCGGGACAGTCGGGTCCGACGGTGTGGTCGGATGGTTTGGGACAATTGGAGAAGATCTAGACCTTCCGGATGGACCATTCGGAAGTTCCAGGACTGTCGGGTTGGACGGTTTGGTCGGATGGTTCGGGACCAACAGTTTGGAGGGTCTAAGACGGTCGGGTTGGACGGTTTGGTCGGATGGTACATTACTACTAGAGGAGAACCGGCCCTTCTTCCGGACGGACCGTTTGGAAGATCCGGGACGGTCGGGTTGGACGGTCTGGTCAGATGGTTTGGGACAATTAGAGGAGATCTAGGCCTTAAGGACAGACCATTTGGAGCTTCCGGAACAGTTGGGTTGTATGGTTTGGTCGAATGGTTCGGGACCAACAGTTTGGCGGGTCTGAGACGGTCGGGTTGGACGGTTTGGTTGGATGGTTCGGGACAACTAGAGGAGATCCGAACCTTCTTCCGGACGGACCGTTTGTATGTTCCGGGACAGTCGGGTTTGGTCGGATGGTTCGGGACCAATAGTTTGGAGTGTCCGAGACGGTCGGGCTTGACGATTTGGTCGGATGGTTCGGGACCAACAGTTTGGAGGGTCCGGGAGGTCCGGTTGGATAGATTGGGCGGATGGTTCGGGAGAACTAGAGGAGAGCCGGACCTTCTTCCGGACGGACCTCCTGGAAGGTCCAGGACGGTCGGGTTCGACGGTTTGCTCGGATGGCTTGGGACAATTAGAGGAGATCGAGACCTTCCAGACGGACCATTTGGAAGTTCTAGGACTGTCGGGTTGGACGGTTTGGTCGGATGGTTCGAGACCAACAGTTTGGAGGGTCTGAGACGGTCGGGTTGGACGTTTGGTCGGATGGTTCATTACAACTAGAGGAGAACCGGCCCTTCTTCCGGACGGACCGTTTGGAAGATCCGGGACAGTCGGGTTGGACGGTTTGGTCGGATGGTTCGGGACAACAAGAGGAGAACCGAACATTCTTCCGGACGGACCGTTTGGAAGGTCCGGGACGGTCGGGTTGGAGGGTTTGGTCGGATGGTTCGGGACCAACAGTTTGGAGGGTCCGAGACGGTCGGGTTGGACGGTTTGGTCGCATGGTTCCGGAGATCTAGAGGAGGACCGGACATTCTTCCGGACGGACCGTTTGGAAGGTCCGGGACGGTCCTGTTGGACGGTTTGGTCGGACGGTTCGGGACAGCTACAGGAGATCCGAACCTTCTTCCAGACGGACCGTTTGGAATTTCCGGGACGATCGGGTTGGACGGTTCGGTCGGATGGTTCGGGACAACTAGAGGAGATCCGTACCTTCTTCCTGATGGATCGTTTGTATGTTCCGGGACAGTCGGGTTTGGTCGGATGGTTTGGGACCAATTGTTTGGTGGGTCCAGTACGGTCGGGTTGGATGGTTTAGTCGGATGGTTCGGAGGAACTAGACGTGAACCGGCCCTTCTTCCGGACGGACCGTTTGGAAGATCCGGGACAGTCAGGTTGGACGGTTTGGTCGGATGGTTTGGGACAATTAGAGAAGATCTGGACGGTTTGGTTGGATGGTTCGGGACAACTAGAGGAGATCCGAACCTTCTTCCGGACGGACCGTTTGTATGTTCCGGGACAGTCGGGTTTGGTCGGATGGTTCGGGACCAACAGTTTGGAGCGTCCGAGACGGTCGGGCTGGACGATTTGGTCGGATGGTTCGGGACCAACAGTTTGGATGGTCCGGGAGGTCCGGTTGGATAGATTGGACGGATGGTTCGGGAGAACTAGAGGAGAGCCGGACCTTCTTCCGGACGGATCGTTTGGAAGGTCCGGGACAGTCGGGTTGGACGGATTGGTCGGATGGTTCGGGAGAACTAGAGGAGAGCTGGACCTTCTTCCGGACGGACTGTTTGGAGGGTCCGCGACGGTCAGGTTGGACGGTTTGGTCGGATGGTTCGGGACCAACTGTTTGGAGGGTCCAGGACGGTCGGGTTGGATTGTTTGGTCGGATGGTTCGGGAGAACTAGAGGAGAACCGGACCTTCTTCCGGACGGACCGTTTGGAAGGTCCGGGACAGTCGGGTCCGGCGGTGTGGTCGGATGGTTTGGGACAATTGGAGAAGATCTAGACCTTCCGGATGGACCATTTGGAAGTTCCAGGTCTGTCGGGTTGGACGGTTTGGTCGGATGGTTCGGGACCAACAGTTTGGAGGGTCTAAGACGGTCGGGTTGGACGGTTTGGTCGGATGGTACATTACAACTAGAGGAGAACCGGCCCTTCTTCCGGATGGACCGTTTGGAAGATCCGGGACGGTCGGGTTGGACGGTTTGGTCAGATGGTTCGGGACAACTAGAGGAGAACCGGACATTCTTCCCGACGGACAGTTTGGAAGGTCCGGGACGGTCGGGTTGGACGGTCTGGTCGGATGGTTTGGGACAATTTGAGGAGATCTAGGCCTTAAGGACAGACCATTTGGAGCTTCCGGAACAGTTGGGTTGTATGGTTTGGTCGGATGGTTCGGGACCAACAGTTTGGCGGGTCTGAGACGGTCGGGTTGGATGGTTTGGTTGGATGGTTCGGGACAACTAGAGGAGATCCGAACCTTCTTCCGGACGGACTGTTTGTATGTTCCGGGACAGTCGGGTTTGGTCGGATGGTTCGGGACCAACAGTTTGGAGCGTCCGAGACGGTCGGGCTGGACGATTTGGTCGGATGGTTCGGGACCAACAGTTTGGAGGGTCTGAGACTGTCAGGTTGGACGTTTGGTCGGATGGTTCATTACAACTAGAGGAGAACCGGCCCTTCTTCCGGACGGACCGTTTGGAAGATCCGGGACAGTCGGGTTGGACGGTTTGGTCGGATGGTTCGGGACAACAAGAGGAGAACCGAACATTTTTCCGGACGGACCGTTTGGAAGGTCTGGGACGGTCGGGTTGGAGGGTTTGGTCGGATGGTTCGGGACCAACAGTTTGGAGGGTCCGAGACGGTCGGGTTGGACGGTTTGGTCGCATGGTTCCGGAGATCTAGAGGAGGACCGGACATTCTTCCGGACGGACCGTTTGGAAAGTCTGGGACGGTCGTGTTGGACAGTTTGGTCGGACGGTTCGGGACAGCTACAGGAGATCCGAACCTTCTTCCGGACTGACCGTTTGGAATTTCCGGGACGATCGGGTTGGACGGTTTGGTCGGATGGTTCGGGACAACTAGAGGAGATTCGTACCTTCTTCCTGATGGATCGTTTGTATGTTCCGGGACAGTCGGGTTTGGTCGGATGGTTTGGGACCAATAGTTTGGTGGGTCTGGTACGGTCGGGTTGGATGGTTTGGTCGGATGGTTCGGGGGAACTAGACGAGAACCGGCCCTTCTTCCGGACGGACCGTTTGGAAGATCCGGGACGGTCGGGTTGGACGGTTTGGTCGGATGGTTTGGGACAATTAGAGGAGATCTGGACGGTTTGGTTGGATGGTTTGGGGACAACTAGAGGAGATCCGAACCTTCTTCCGGACGGACCGTTTGTATGTTCCGGGACAGTCGGGTTTGGTCGGATGGTTCGGGACCAACAGTTTGGAGCGTCCGAGACGGTCGGGCTGGACGATTTGGTCGGATGGTTCGGGACCAACAGTTTGGAGGGTCCGGGAGGTCCGGTTGGATAGATTGGGCGGATGGTTCGGGGGAACTAGAGGAGAGCCGGACCTTCTTCCGGACGGACCGTCTGGAAGGTCCCGGACGGTCGGGTTCGACGGTTTGGTCGGATCGTTTGGGACAATTAGAGGAGATCGAGACCTTCCAGACGGACCATTTGGATGTTCCAGGACTGTCGGGTTGGACGGTTTGGTCGGATGGTTCGGGACCAACAGTTTGGAGGGTCTGAGACGGTCGGGTTGCACGTTTGGTCGGATGGTTCATTACAACTAGAGGAGAACCGGCCCTTCTTCCGGACGGACCGTTTGGAAGATCCGGGACAGTCGGGTTGGACGGTTTGGTCGGATGGTTCGGGACAACAAGAGGAGAACCGGACATTCTTCCGGAAGGACCGTCTGGAAGGTCCGGGACGGTCGGGTTGGAGGGTTTGGTCGGATGGTTCAGGACCAACAGTTTGGAGGGTCCGAGACAGTCGGGTTGGACGGTTTGGTCGCATGGTTCCGGAGATCTAGAGGAGGACCGGACATTCTTCCGGACGGACCGTTTGGAAGGTCCGTGACGGTCGTGTTGGACGGTTTGGTCGGACGGTTCGGGACAGCTACAGGAGATCCGGACCTTCTTCCGGACTGACCGTTTGGAATTTCCAGGACGATCGGGTTGGACGGTTTGGTCGGATGGTTCGGGACAACTAGAGGAGATCCGTACCTTCTTCCGGATGGATCATTTGTATGTTCCGGGACAGTCGGGTTTGGTCGGATGGTTTGGGACCAATAGTTTGGTGGGTCCGGTACGGTCGGGTTGGATGGTTTGGTCGGATGGTTCGGGGGAACTAGACGAGAACCGGCCCTTCTTCCGGACGGACCGTTTGGAAGATCCGGGACGGTCGAGTTGGACGGTTTGGTCGGATGGTTTGGGACAATTAGAGGAGATCTGGACTTTCCGGACAGACCATTTGGAGCCTCCGGAACAGTTGGGTTGGACAGTTTTGTCAGATGGTTCGGGACCAACAGTTTGGAGGGTTTAAGACGGTCGGGTTGGACGGTTTGGTTGGATGGTTTGAGACAACTAGAGGAGATCCGAACCATCTTCCGGACGGACCGTTTGTATGTTCCGAGACTGTCGGGTTTGGTCGGATGGTTTGGGACCAACAGTTTGGAGCGTCCGAGACGGTCGGGTTGGACGATTTGGTCGGATGGTTCGGGACCAACAGTTTGGAGGGTCCGAGACGGTTGGGTTGGACGGTTTGGTCGCATGGTTCCGGAGATCTAGAGGAGGACCGGACATTCTTCCGGACGGACCGTTTGGAAGGTCCGGGACGGTCGTGTTGGACGGTTTGGTCGGATGGTTCGGGATAGCTAGAGGAGATCCGGACCTTCTTCCGGACGGAACGTTTGGAATTTCCGGGACGATCGGGTTGGACGGTTTGGTCGGATGGTTTGGGACAATTAGAGGAGATCAGGACCTTCCGGCAGACCATTTGGAGCTTCCGGAATAGTTGGGTTGGGCGGTTTTATCAGATGGTTCGGGACAACAAGAGGAGAACCGGACATTCTTCCGGACGGACCGTTTGGAAGGTCCGGGACGGCCGGGTTGGAGGGTTTGGTCGGATGGTTCGGGACCAACAGTTTGGAGGGTCCGAGACGGTCGGGTTGGACGGTTTGGTCACATGGTTCCGGAGATCTAGAGGAGGACCGGACATTCTTCCGGACGGACCGTTTGGAAGGTCCGGGACGGTCGTGTTGGACGGTTTGGTCGGACGGTTCGGGACAGCTACAGGAGATCCGGACCTTCTTCCAGACGGACCGTTTGGAATTTCCGGGACGATCGGGTTGGACGGTTTGGTCGGATGGTTCGGGACAACTTGAGGAGATCCGTACCTTCTTCCTGATGGATCGTTTGTATGTTCCGGGACAGTCGGGTTTGGTCGGATGGTTTGGGACCAATAGTTTGGTGGGTCCGGTACGGTCGGGTTGGATGGTTTGGTCGGATGGTTCGGGGGAACTAGACGAGAACCGGCCCTTCTTCCGGACGGACCGTTTAGAAGATCCGGGACGGTCGGGTTGGACGGTGTGGTCGGATGGTTTGGGACAATTAGAGGAGATCTGGACGGTTTGGTTGGATGGTTCGGGACAACTAGAGGAGATCCGAACCTTCTTCTGGACGGACCGTTTGTATGTTCCGGGACAGTCGGGTTTGGTCGGATGGTTCGGGACCAACAGTTTGGAGCGTCCGAGACGGTCGGGCTGGACGATTTGGTCGGATGGTTCGGGACCAACACTTTGGAGGGTCCGGGAGGTCCGGTTGGATAGATTGGGCGGATGGTTCGGGAGAACTAGAGGAGAGCCGGACCTTCTTCCGGACGGACCGTCTGGAAGGTCCCGGACGGTCGGGTTCGACGGTTTGGTCGGATGGTTTGGGACAATTAGAGGAGATCGAGACCTTCCAGACGGACCATTTGGATGTTCCAGGACTGTCGGGTTGGACGGTTTGGTCGGATGGTTCGGGATCAACAGTTTGGAGGGTCTGAGACGGTCGGGTTGGACGTTTGGTCGGATGGTTCATTACAACTAGTGGAGAACCGGCCCTTCTTCCGGACGGACCGTTTGGAAGATCCGGGACAGTCGGGTTGGACGGTTTGGTCGGATGGTTCGGGACAACAAGAGGAGAACCGGACATTCTTCCGGACGGACCGTCTGGAAGGTCCGGGACGGTCGGGTTGGAGGGTTTGGTCGGATGGTTCGGGACCAAGAGTTTGGAGGGTCCGAGACGGTTGGGTTGGACGGTTTGGTCGCATGGTTCCGGAGATCTAGAGGTGGACCGGACATTCTTCCGGACGGACCGTTTGGAAGGTCCGGGACGGTCGTGTTGGACGGTTTGGTCGGACGGTTCGGGACAGCTACAGGAGATCCGAACCTTCTTCCGGACTGACCGTTTGGAATTTCCGGGATGATCGGGTTGGACGGTTTGGTCGGATGGTTCGGGACAACTAGAGGAGATCCGTACCTTCTTCCGGATGGATCATTTGTATGTTTCGGGACAGTCGGGTTTGGTCGGATGGTTTGGGACCAATAGTTTGGTGGGTCCGGTACGGTCGGGTTGGATGGTTTGGTCGGATGGTTCGGGGGAACTAGGCGAGAACCGGCCCTTTCTTCCGGACGGACTGATGAGGGCATCTCCACTACAGTTACACCCAATGCTACTCCTCACATAGTTTCAGCTCCTATTACATCACCAGCTGAACCTACACAAGTGCCGGAGATACAAGGACCAATGACTAGGGCACGTGCCAAACAACTTAATTACCAGGTACTTTCGTTCCTCGGTACTTTGCCTTATATTGATAAAGATATGATGCTGCCTAATAATGATATTCTTTTGCTAATTAGGAGTGGAGGGCCTAGCTTGGATATGAAGGACAAGTATTGGAGCATGACGAGCAAGCTACAAGGGCATGGCAACAAGCATACGAGAAGCCAGACGATAAACAAGAGCACAAGTGATGATGGAAGAATACTCAAGCCACTATGAAAAAGGACTTAGTGAAATATGGTGCTCTGCCACCTTAATGGGCCAATGGGCCATGTATCCAAATAGGTTAAGTAAAAGTAAGGGAGTCCTCATGGGGTTTCGGTACTGTTTACGCGCACTATTCACGCGCGTGAACAGTAACCCACCTCCTCATCCTATCCTATATAAGTAGCCACACCCCCCTAGGGTTAGCGGGGGTTTTGCTAAAGTTTAGAATCAGCCACCGTTGCTATTAGTCGTGTTCTTCGTTTGTGTCGTCCGATCAGATCAAGACCGATTGTGAAACCCCACCATATAATATATCGTACTTCATCTATACTCGCAATTTCAGATTGCTATTTCTCAATTCTTGCTTGTTCGTCGATTGCTTGCAGGGATTAAGAACCTCGTGTTCAGGTTGACCGTGCTACCGGCATCGTCAATAACCTCTCGGAGTTGGTCTAGCGATTGCTAAGGCGCACCGATCGCTGCACGGTGTAGTCGGATCGTCAAGGTCGAATCCATCTAATCGATAGTTATCTTCTCATCGAAAGATCGGGACACCCCATTGTTCTATCAAGTGGTATCAGAGCTCAAGTTGCTCGGTGAGAAATTTCCTGTTTTTCCGTAGTAGTAGATTACATCTTTTTCCTATCATCCACAATCAGCCAAAAATCAAAAAAAAATTAGGGTTAGTTCATCCATTGTCCCAGAACCAATCTGAGCCGTGCAATTTTCAATCTAGTACTTACATTGTTGAATTTTTGCTGCATAGATCGTGTCAAGTTGCTGGTGTAGATTGGTTCGTTGCATAATTTTACTACTAGATCATACCCTCCTTGTTGCTCGTTTGATTCGGTGTACTATTCATGCGTACTGTTCACGCACGTGAACAGTATCTCCTCCCCCACCCTTCTCTCATAATAGATTGGATCTTGCAAAGAGTTTGGAAAGAAAAAGAAAGAAAGGGAAGTTGGGATTTACTTGGGTTTCAAGTTGATTGCCCAATAGTGTTTGGTTTCTATCTCATATCTTTTTGGCAGGGACTTGGCCAACCCAAGGGCCTCCCCCACGACCTTAATAAGGGTCCTGGGACATCCACTCCACGTTGGGTTTGACCAGAAATCAAAGTTGGTTCGGATTCAAAGTTCAAACCGAATTCAAAGCCAATTCGGATTCGAAAAGTTCAAAGTGTCCAGAAAAATCTGAAAAAATTCTGTAAAATCAAGGATATTCTCAGGAGCCTACCATAAAAATTTCAGCTGATTTGGCCAAGCCGTTTGGGAGATATCGCAAAAAAAACCGAACCAGGCAGACTTGTGGCAGGAAGCTAAAACTTCGTCTTTTGATAACTTTTGCTCTGTTTGGAATTTTTCTGAGGTTCAAAAAAGTACAAGAAAATTACAAAAAGAATAAGAAGCCACATAGAAGGCCACTGATAAAAAAAAATCTCAGAAGAATTCTTGCATTGCATTGCTTCTTTAGCTTGTGATCTTTTGCCTCTATTGTTTCAGTATCTAGGCTTAGTTAAATTTTGCTCGTTCTAGTCTAAGTCCAGCAACTAGGACTAGTATGTTTGAGCATATATTCAACTTTGTATTGCTACTTTGATCACTTGCTATTTCTTTGCTACTCACAAAAGCCTTCCAAGCTCCACTACTCTATACCGTGCAGATTTTCGATCACTTGGTAATCGCTTGTTCCATACTTTGGAGGTACTTGACACCGTCGGTTGCCGGTCACCTCCTTGCTGCAGGGTAAGAACTTGTAAGAATTGTGATTAGCTTGAGCGTTGAGCGATTGTCACCACATCCTAGTAGCTAGTAGGGACATTACACTTGTGTTTTTCGTGTCTTTTTGGTACTAACCATGACAGGTTCACGCATGAACAGCGGGGATGATCTTTCTCCTCGCACCCGGAAGTTGAGAGATGACTTCCAAGGTGTTGTGTCCAAACATGTTGGGGACATTGACACACGCTATGCCGGTGCTATGGACCGGATGGACGGGATAGAGGCAAGCGTCAAGGAGCTGAACGCTAAGATTGACGTTATCCTCACCCGTTTGGATGGCACTTCGGGCACTCCACCACCTCTACATCAGCCACCACCTCGACATCAGCTACCACCACCACTTCGCGTATCCGCTCCTGTGCTCCAAGCTACACAACAGCGAGCACGTCGTGTCCCCGACTTTGCTCCACAAGCTTCCGGTACTTCGGTGTACCCTCATAATGCTACCACAGCCACGGGTGAGGAAGAGGAAGCTAACTTTGATGACTATCATGGAGGGTCTGAGGACGAGGACGCCGTCACCACCAACAATGATCGACTACATCGACGGCTGCGACAAAACCGACATGGTATGCACCCACGTCGGGAGGCACGTGATAATGATGATGTTGCTAAACTAAAACTAAAAATTTCACCATTTGAGGGTAGATATAATCCTGATGCATATCTTACTTGGGAATTAGAAGTTGAACAACGCTTTGCATGCTTGAATTATCCCGAGGATAAACGTGTTAGGGCTGCTGTTTGTGAGTTTACCGGTTTCGCTTCTATTTGGTGGGCTGAACATTGTAGGATGTATCATGAAAATATACCAACTACTTGGGCTGCCTTGAAAGATGCTATGCGTACCCGATTTGTTCCTCCTTATTATCAACGTGAATTGCTTAATAAACTTCAGCGTTTGAGACAAGGTAATAATTCTGTGGAGGAATACTATCAAGAATTACAAACTGGTTTGATTAGATGTGCTATTGTTGAGGATAATGAGGCTATGCTTGCTAGGTTTATGGGTGGTTTAAACAAAGAAATTCAAACCATACTTGAGTATAAGGAATATAATACTATCACTCGTTTATTCCATCTTGCTTGCAAAGCTGAACGTGAAGTGCAGGATCGACAGCCGAAGACAAGATCTAACTTTTCTGCAGGGCGTACAACTTCGTGGACACCTCACACACCCGCTGGCCCGTCCACACGTACCGCTGCCCCGGCCACTTCAAATGCTAAATCATGTTCGTCTACAACACGAACAGCACCGCAAGCACCTACACTAGCAAAGTCTTCCTCCACTGCCCCGGCGAAGAGTTCTTCTTCCATGGCGTCGACCGGGAAGACCAAGGATACACAATGCCATCGCTGCCACGGCTATGGTCACATGCAAAGAGATTGCCCCACAAAGCGTGTGATGATTATACGAGAAGATGGGGAATATGATTCCGCAAGTGACTATGATGAAGATACATTGGCTCTCATCGCTGCGCAAGAACAAAATGATGACGAATCTGATCAAGATGTACAATATATGGGCGCCGAGGATGCAGATCAGTATGTGAGCTTGATTGCACAAAGAGTTTTGAGTGTGCAAATGAGCCGTGCCGAGCAAAATCAGCGACACAACTTGTTTCAAACAAAAGGTGTTGTGAACGAGCGTGCTGTTCGGATTATAATTGATGGAGGGAGCTGCAATAACTTGGCAAGTTCAGAGATGGTTGAGAAGCTTTCACTCACCACACGTCCACACCCTCATCCCTACTACATCCAATGGTTCAACAACAGCGGCAAGCTTAAGGTAACAAGAACGGTACGAGTGCATTTTACTATTGCCGTCTATGCTGATTTTATTGATTGTGATGTGGTCCCTATGCAAGCATGCTCAATGTTACTTGGTAGACCATGGCAATATGATAGAGATTCTGTGCATCATGGTAGGACTAATCAGTATGCCCTTTTGCATAAGGGTAAAAAGATTGCATTAGTTCCTATGACTCCTGATCAAATTTTGAAAGATGATCTTGCTAAAGCTAGTAGAGCTAAGAATCAGGAGCAAAACAAGGGTGAAAATCAGATTGTACCTAAAGAATTTGAGCAACATAAAACTACAAGCAAATCTGCACCTAGGCCTTCTAATGAAATAAAATTGAAAGGTACATGTTTGCTTGCAAGTAAATCTGATATTTCTGATTTGGATGCTAGTAATTCTATTTGCTATGCAGTCATATGCAAAGAGGCCTTGTTTTCATTCGAGGATTTGCCTCCCTCTTTGCCTCCTGCTATCACTAACATTTTGCAGGAGTTCACTGACGTCTTTCCTGACGACGTACCACCGGGATTACCACCTATTCGAGGGATAGAGCATCAAATTGATTTAATTCCCGGTGCCTCGCTGCCCAACCGTGCGCCATACCGTACCAATCCGGAGGAGACAAAGGAGATTCAACGTCAAGTACAAGAGCTACTCGACAAAGGTTATTGCAATACCCAGATTCGACAATTAGGGTTTGCCTCGCATTCATGCATACATGTCATCATATTCATGCATAAAAACCCACACACACACCTTATTTAAACTAAGATAAAGTACGATGAAACTTTATAGAATATGTACATATCTCATCCTCGGTGGAAATTATTGCAAACAGTTTGGAGCGTCCGAGACGGCCGGGTTGGACGATTTGGTTGGATGGTTCGGGACCAACTGTTTGGAGGTTCCGGGACGGGCGGGTTGGACGGTTTGGTCGTATGGTTCGGGACCAACAGTTTGGGGGTCCGGGACGGTCGGGTTGGACGGTATGGTCGGATGCTTCGGGACCAACTGCTTTGGAGGGTCTGAGACGGTCGGGTTGGACGGTTTGGTCGGATCGTTCGGGACCAACAGTTTGGAGGGTCAGAGACGGTCGTGTTGGACGGTTTGGTCGCATGGTTCGGGACCAACAGTTTGGAGCGTCCGAGACGGTCGGGTTGGACGATTTGGTTGGATGGTTCGGGACCAACAGTTCGGAGGGTCCGGGAGGTCCGGTTGGATGGTTTGGTCGGATGGTTCGGGAGAACTAGAGGAGGGCCGACCTTCTTCCGGATGGATCATTTGGAAGGTCCAGGATGGTCGGGTTGGACAGTTTGGTCGGATGTTTTGGGACCAGCAGTTTGGAGGGCCCGGGACGGTCGGGTTGGACGGTTTGGTCGGATGGTTCGGGAGAACTAGAGGAGAGCAAGACCTTCTTCCGGACGGACCGTTTGGAGGGTCCGCGACGGTCAGGTTGGACGGTTTGGTCGGATGGTTCGGGACCAACTGTTTGGAGGGTCCGGGACGGTCGGGTTGGATTGTTTGGTTGGATGTTTCGGGAGAACTAGAAGAGAACCGAACCTTCTTCCAGATGGACCGTTTGGAAGGTCCGGGACGGTCGGGTTCGACGGTTTGGTCAGATGGTTCGGGACAGCTAGAGGAGATCCTGACCTTCTTCCGGACGGACCGTTTGGATGTTCCGGGACGATCGGGTTGGACAGTTTGGTCGGATGGTTCGGGACCAACAGTTTGGTGGAGGGTCTGAGACGGTCGGGTTGGACGGTTTGGTTGGATGGTTCAGGACAACTAGAGGAGATCAGGACCTTATTCGGGACGGACCGTTTGGAAGTTTCGGGACAGTCGGGTTGGACGGTTTGGTCGGATGGTTCGGGCCAACTAGTGGAGAACCGGACTTTCTTCCGGACGGACCGTTTGGAATGTCCGGGACGGTCGGGTTGGAGGGTTTGGTCGGATGGTTCGGGACCAACAGTTTGGAGGGTCCGAGACGGTCGGGTTGGACGGTTTGGTCGCACGGTTCCGGAGATCTAGAGGAGGACCGGACATTCTTCCGGACGGATCGTTTGGAAGGTCAGGGACGGTCGTGTTGGACGGTTTGGTCGGATAGTTCGGGACAGCTAGAGGAGATCCGGACCTTCTTCCGGACGGACCGTTTGGAATTTCCGGGACGATCGGGTTGGACGGTTTGGTCGGATGGTTCGGGACAACTAGAGGAGATCCGGACCTTCTTCCGGACGGACCATTTGGAAGTTCCAGGACTGTCGGGTTGGACGGTTTCGTCCGATGGTTCGGGACCAACAGTGTGGACGGTCTGAGACGGTCGGGTTGGACGGTTTGGTTGGGTGGCTCGAGACCAACAGTTTGGAGGGTCTGAGACGGTCGGGTTGGACGGTTTGGTCGGATGGTTCGGGACCAACAGTTTGGAGGGTCCGGGACGGTCGGGTTGGATTGTTTGGTTGGATGGTTCGGGAGAACTAGGGGAGAACCGGACCTTCTTCTGGACGGACCGTTTGGAAGGTCCCGGACGGTCGGGTTCGACGGTTTGGTCAGATGTTTTGGGACTATTAGAGGAGATCTAGACCTTCCAGACGGACCATTTGTAAGTTCCAGGACTGTCGGGTTGGACAGTTTGGTCAGATGGTTCGGGACCAACAGTTTGGAGGGTCTCAGACGGTCGGGTTGGACGTTTGGTCGGATGGTTCATTACAACTAGAGGAGAACCGGCCCTTCTTCCGGACGGACCGTTTGGAAGATCCGGGACGGTCGGGTTGGACGGTTTGGTCGGATGGTTTGGGACAACTAGAGGAGAACCGGACATTCTTCCGGACGGACCGTTTGGAAGGTCCGGGACGGTCGGGTTGGAAGGTTTGGTCGGATGGTTCGGGACCAACAGTTTGGAGGGTCCGAGACGGTCGGGTTGGACGGTTTGGCCGCATGGTTCTGGAGATCTAGAGGAGGACCGGACATTCTTCCGGACGGACCGTTCGGAAGGTCCGGGACGGTCGTGTTGGACGGTTTGGTCGGATGGTTCGGGAAAGCTAGAGGAGATCCGGACCTTCTTCCGGACGGACCGTTTGGAATTTCCGGGACGATCGGGTTGGACGGTTTGGTCGGATGGTTTGGGACAATTAGAGGAGATCTGGACATTCCAGCAGACCATTTGGAGCTTCCAGAACTGTTGGGTTGGGGCGGTTTTATCAGATGGTTCGGGATCAACAGTTTGGAGGGTCTGAGACGGGCGGGTTGGACGGTTTGATCGTATGGTTCGGGACCAAGAGTTTGGGGGTCCGGGACGGTCGGGTTGGACGGTATGGTCGGATGCTTCGGGACCAACTGTTTGGAGGGTCCGAGACGGTCGGGTCGAACGGTTTGGTCGGATGGTTCGGGACCAACAGTTTGGAGGGTCAGAGACGGTCGTGTTGGACGGTTTGGTCGCATGGTTCGGGACCAACAGTTTGGAACGTCCGAGACGGTCGGGTTGGACGATTTGGTTGGATGGTTCGGGACCAACAGTTCGGAGGGTCCGGGAGGTCCGGTTGGATGGTTTGGTCGGATGGTTCGGGGGAACTAGAGGAGGGCCGAACCTTCTTCCGGATGGATCATTTGGAAGGTCCGGGATGGTCGGGTTGGACGGTTTGGTCGGATGTTTTGGGACCAGCAGTTTGGAGGGCCCGGGACGGTCGGGTTGGACGGTTTGGTCGGATGGTTCGGGAGAATTAGAGGAGAGCAAGACCTTCTTCCGGACGGACCGTTTGGAGGGTCCGCGACCGTCAGGTTGGACGGTTTGGTCAGATGGTTCGGGACCAACTGTTTGGAGGGTCCGGGACGGTCGGGTTGGATTGTTTGGTTGGATGTTTCGGGAGAACTAGAAGAGAACCGGACCTTCTTCCGGATGGACCGTTTGGAAGGTCCGGGACGGTCGGGTTCGACGGTTTGGTCGAATGGTTCGGGACAGCTAGAGGAGATCCTGACCTTCTTCCGGACGGACCGTTTGGATGTTCCGGGACGATCGGGTTGGACAGTTTGGTCGGATGGTTCGGGACCAACAGTTTGGTGGAGGGTCTGAGACGGTCGGGTTGGACGGTTTGGTTGGATGGTTCAGGACAACTAGAGGAGATCAGGACCTTCTTCGGGACGGACCGTTTGGAAGTTTCAGGACAGTCGGGTTGGACGGTTTGGTCGGATGGTTCGGGACAACTAAAGGAGAACCGAACTTTCTTCCGGTCGGACCGTTTGGAATGTCCGGGACGGTCGGGTTGGAGGGTTTGGTCGGATGGTTCGGGACCAACAGTTTGGAGGGTCCGAGACGGTCGGGTTGGACGGTTTGGTTGGATGGTTCCGGACCAACAATTTGGAGGGTCCGGGATGGTCGGGTTGGACGGTTTGGTCGGATGGTTCGGGACCAACTGTTCGGAGGGTCTGGGATGGTCGGGTTGGATTGTTTGGTTGGATGGTTCGGGACGGTCTGGTTCGACGGTTTGGTCGGATGGTTTGGGACAACTAGAGGAGAACCGGACTTTCTTCCGGACGGACCGTTTGGAAGTTCCAGGACTGTCGGATTGGACGGTTTGGTCGGATGGTTGGGGACCAACAGTTTGTAGGGTCTGAGACGGTCGGGTTGGACGGTTTGGTTGGATGGTTCGGGACAACTAGAGGAGATCAGGACCTTCTTCGGGACGGACCGTTTGGAAGTTTCGAGACAGTCGGGTTGGACGGTTTGGTCGGATGGTTCGGGACAACTAGAGGAGATCCGGACCTTCTTCCGGACGGACCGTTTGGAATTTCCGGGACGATCGGGTTGGACGGTTTGGTCGGATGGTTCGGGACAACTAGAGGAGATCCGGACCTTCTTCCGGACGGACCATTTGGAAGTTCCAGGACTGTCGGGTTGGACGGTTTCGTCCGATGGTTCGGGACCAACAGTTTGGAGGGTCTGAGACGGTCGGGTCGGACGGTTTGGTTGGGTGGCTCGAGACCAACAGTTTGGAGGGTCTGAGACGGTCGGGTTGGACGGTTTGGTCGGATGGTTCGGGACCAACAGTTTGGAGGGTCCGGGACGGTCGGGTTGGATTGTTTGGTCTGATGGTTCGGGAGAACTAGGGGAGAACCGGACCTTCTTCCGGACGGACCGTTTGGAAGATCCCGGACGGTCGGGTTCGACGGTTTGGTCAGATGTTTTGGGACTATTAGAGGAGATCTAGACCTTCCAGACGGACCATTTGTAAGTTCCAGGACTGTCGGGTTGGACAGTTTGGTCGGATGGTTCGGGACCAACAGTATGGAGGGTCTGAGACGGTCGGGTTGGATGTTTGGTCGGATGGTTCATTACAACTAGAGGAGAACCGGCCCTTCTTCCGGACGGACCGTTTGGAAGGTCCGGGACGGTCGGGTTGGACGGTTTGGTCGGATGGTTCGGGACAACTAGAGGAGAACCGGACATTCTTCCGGACGGACCGTTTGGAAGGTCCAGGACGGTCGGGTTGGAAGGTTTGGTCGGATGGTTCGGGACCAACAGTTTGGAGGGTCCGAGACGGTCGGGTTGGACGGTTTGGCCGCATGGTTCCGGAGATCTTGAGGAGGACCGGACATTCTTCCGGACGGACCGTTTGGAAGGTCCGGGACGGTCGTGTTGGACGGTTTGGTCGGATGGTTCGGGAAAGCTAGAGGAGATCCGGACCTTCTTCCGGACGGACCATTTGGAATTTCCGGGACGATCGGGTTGGACGGTTTGGTCGGATGGTTTGGGACAATTAGAGGAGATCTGGACCTTCCGGCAGACCGTTTGGCGCTTCCAGAACTGTTGGGTTGGGCGGTTTTATCAGATGGTTCGGGACCAACAGTTTGGAGGGTCTGAGACGGTCGGGTTGGACGGTTTGGTTGGATGGTTCGGGACAACTAGAGGCGATCCGAACCATCTTCCGGACGGACCGTTTGTATGTTCCGAGACAGTCGGGTTTGGTCGGATGGTTCGGGACCAACAGTTTGGAGCGTCCGAGACGGTCGGGTTGGACGATTTGGTCGGATGGTTTCGGGACCAACAGTTTGGAGGGTCCGGGAGGTCCGGTTGGATGGTTTGGTCGGATGGTACGGGAGAACTAGAGTAGAACTGGACGTTCTTCCGGACGGACTGAATGGAAGGTTCGGGACGGTCGGGTTAAACGGTTTGGTCAGATAGTTCGGGACCAACAGTTTGGAGGGCCCGGGACGGTCGGGTTGGATGGTTTGGTCGGATGGTTCGGGAGAACTTGAGGAGAGCCGGACCTTCTTCCGGACGGATCGTTTGGAAGGTCCGGGACCGTCGGGTTGGACGGTTTGGTCGCATGGTTCGGGACAACTAGAGGAGAGCCGGACCTTCTTCCGGACGGACCGTTTGGAGGGTCCGCGACGGTCAGGTTGGACGGTTTGGTCGGATGGTTCGGGACCAACTGTTTGGAGGCTCCGGGACGGTCGGGTTGGATTGTTTGGTTGGATGGTTCGGGAGAACTAGAGCAGAACCGGACCTTTTTCCGGACGGACCGTTTGGTAGTTTCGGGACAGTCGGGTTTGATGGTTTGGTCGGATGGTTCGGGACAACTAGAGGAGAACCGGACATTCTTCCGCACGGACCGTTTGGAAGGTCCGGGGCGGTCGGGTTGGACGGTTTGGTCGGATGGTTCGGGACCAACAGTTTGGAGGGTCCGAGACGGTCGGGTTGGACGGTTTGGTCGGATGGTTCGGGACCAACAGTTTGGAGGGTCCGAGACGGTCGGGTTGAACGGTTTGGTTGGATGGTTCCGGACCAACAATTTGGATGGTCCGGGATGGTCGGGTTGGACGGTTTGGTCGGATGGTTCGGGACCAACTGTTCGGAGGGTCCGGGACGGTCGGGTTGGATTGTTTGGTTGGATTGTTTGGTTGGATGGTTCGGGACGGTCGGGTTCGACGGTTTGGTCGGATGGTTTGGGACAACTAGAGGAGAACCGGACTTTCTTCCGGACGGACCGTTTGGAAGTTCCAGGACTGTCGGTTTGGACGGTTTGGTCGGATGGTTCGGGACCAACAGTTTGTAGGGTCTGAGACGGTCGGGTTGGACGGTTTGGTTGGATGGTTCGGGACAACTAGAGGAGATCAGGACCTTCTTCGGGACGGACCGTTTGGAAGTTTCGGGACAGTCGGGTTGGACGGTTTGGTCGGATGGTTCGGGACAACTAGAGGAGAACCGGACATTCTTCCGGACGGACCGTTTGGAAGGTCCGGGACGGTCGGGTTGGACGGTTTGGTCGGATGGTTCGGGACAACTAGAGGAGATCCGGACCATCTTCCGGACGGACCGTTTGTATGCTCCGGGACAGTCGGGTTTGGTCGGATGGTTCGGGACCAACAGTTTGGAGCATCCGAGATGGTCGGGTTGGACGATTTGGTCGGACGGTTCGGGACCAACAGCTTGGAGGGTCCGAGACGGTCGGGTTGCAGGATTTGGTTAGATGATTCGGAACCGACAGTTTGGAGGGTCCGGGACGGTCGGGTTGAACGGTTTGGTCGGATGGTTCGGGACCAACAGTTAGGAGGGTCCGAGACGGTCCGGTTTGACGGTTTGGTCGAATGGTTCGGCACAACTACAGGAGATCCAGACCTTCTTCCGGGCGGACCGTTTGGAAGTTCCGGGACGATCGGGTTGGATGGTTTGGTCAGATGGTTCGGGCCAACTGGAGGAGATCCGGACCTTCTTCCGAGACGGACCGTTTGGAAGTTCCCGGACGATCGGGTTGGACGGTTTGGTCGGATGAGGAGATCCGGACCTTCTTCCGGACGGACTAGACCTTCTTCCGCACGGACCGTTTGGAAGGTCCGGGACGGTCGGGTTGGACAGTTTGGTCGGATGGTTCGGGACCAACAGTTTGGAGGGCCCGGGACGGTCGGGTTGGACAGTTTGGTCGGATGGTTCGGGACCAACAGTTTGGAGGGTCCGGGACGGTCGGGTTGGACGGTTTGGTCGGATGGTTCAGGACCAACAGTTTGGAGGGTCCGAGACGGTCGGGTTGGACGGTTTGGTCAGATGGTTCGGGACCAACAGTTTGGAGGGTCCGAGACGGTCGGGTTGGACGGTTTGGTTGGATGGTTCGAGACCAACGGTTTGGAGGGTCCGGGATCGTCGGGTTGGACGGTTTGGTCGGATGGTTCGGGACCAACAGTTTGGAGGGTTTGAGACGGTCAAGTTGGACGGTTTGGTTGGATGGTTCGGGACAACTAGAGGAGATCACGACCTTCTTCCGGACGGACCGTTGTATGTTCCGGGACAGTCGGGTTTGGTCGAATGGTTCGGGACCAACAGTTTGTCGTGTCCGAGACGGTCGGGTTTGACGATTTGGTCGGTTGGTTCAGGACCAATAGTTTGGAGGGTCCGGGATGGTCTGCTTGGACGGTTTGGTCAGATGGTTCGGGAGAACTAGAGGAGATCCGGACCTTCTTCCGGACGGACCGTTTGGAAGTTCCAGGACGACCGGGTTGGACGGTTTGCTCGGATGCTTCGGGACCAACAGTGATAAGAATCGCCCTACCAAGCTTGATGACTATGGTTCCAAGCTTGATGAAAATGGCTCAAGAAGCTCAAACACAACACCTACGCATGTTGGATCGATGACAAGAGTTCAACTCAAAGCTATCCAACATGAGGTGAATCTATTCCTTGCTAAATATCTACTTCATTTGAGCTTGAATAGTGTGCTACCTAATGCCTTGATCATGTGCACACTCAGGTTTGAGGAAGAAGACTTGGAGAAAGCTCAAAAGGAAAAGCCGGAGTCACTTCCCAAGTCCAGAAGACAATCTCGGTGCTGCCGACTTCCAAAACCTTCTCAAAATGGAAGAAGTCTAGAAGACGATCCCGGTGCTGCCGACAATCCTCCGGACGTCCACTAACGCCAAGATCAGGAGGCCATTCCGAAACTAACGATTTCCAAACCAGAGCTTCCGACTTCCCTGCTCAGCCGTAAAGTCTTCAACCGGCGTAAGTTTTCAGCTGTAAAGCCTTCAACCTCCCTGAAGAACTTGAAGACTCAAGACAGAAGGCAATCCCGGAACTACCGATTTCCAAACCGGAACTTCCGACTTTCCTTCTTCAGCCATAAAATCATCAGCTGTAAAGTCTTCAACCTCCTTGAAGAACTTGAAGACTCAAGACAGAAGGTAATCCCGGAACTACCGATTTCCAAACCGGAATTTCTGACTTGAAGACTTGAAGACTTGAAGAACTTGAAGACTCAAGACAGTAGCAGATCCCGGAACCACCGATTTCCAAACTGGAGCTTCCGACTTTTCTGTCCGTACTCAGATATTTTAGACTCTTATGCACTGTAGCAACACGTATTGCAGCAAACCGTCCTACTGTAGCTACTGTAGCTACGCGTACTGTAGCAAATGTCCTACTGTAGCTACTAGTTGATATTTTGTTTGAGATAGCTTAAGCCTTAAGTCTTCAACCTCTATATATATGAGGTTGCTTCCCATGTAATGACTAGTGACGAATTTCAGAATTGAAGAGAACTCTTGTTCCTCTAGAGTGTGAGCTATTTCCACCTCAACCAGGGATTGGGAGTTTATCTGAGATTGTTTCTCCGTTGTTCTTGTGATTTCTTCGTGGATTGCTTGAACACGTTGCTCCACGTTAGTGAGTAACAAAGGGCCGAAGTGTGTGGTTGGGTGAATCGAGTGTTGCACGCTTCCGTAATCAAGACGGTGGTTGGCTGTGTCATTCATCAGGCTTCACAGGCTAGTTATCCAGGATCCTACGTCGTGAAAATCGGGCAAACTTCAGATTTGATCATCCTCCTTCAGGGTGGTTCACATCATCTGGTATCAGAGCTCGAGGTTGACACGGTAGGATTTGTATCTTTACTTTGTGTTGTTCTTCCTATCCAAAAAAAGCCACACAAAAATATTGTTCTTCAAACCCGTAGTTTCAATTGAAATTTTAGTGAGTTTTGCTAGGTTTTAATCCATTAGAATCTTGCTTACTTGCTGATCACAAAAATATATTCTTCACTCCAATCTCTTGAATCTGTGAGTAACCACATCATCTATCCATTTCTCAATACTTTGCATCCTATAAGGTCTAGCTTACAAAGATTGCTTGGGCTTTGCACATTTGATATCACTCCCATAACTCAAATTAAGAGTTACTTTTCTTGTTAAGCCCTTGTTGTAAAATTGACCTTGGTACAAAAGAAAGAAGAGAAAAGAAAAAGAAGGAAAAGAAAAATCAGTACCAATCAAAAGAAAGAAGAAAGAGCCTTGGTCAATATCTTTTGGGCATTGCTTACAATTCAAAAGCTAAGCAAAACTTGTGATCTCCTGTGCAAATCCATAGCCCAATAACAAGTGCAATCAAGCCTTTGTCTTTCCAACCACTTTGCATTGAGTCACATAATCACATCATCTTTTCCACCCAAAATTTTGTGATCATGAAGAAGTATTGAAGTTCTAGTGTGGGTTACTACTTATCATTACAATATCTAGAATTTCAATTGCATAGGTATTACACTAACCTTCCAAGCTCCAGCAAAATAGCCGTTGTCTTATTACAGCACTTGGGCCTTGATTCACTCGATTCTTCACCTTCACCCTTGTTACTACTACTGGAGTACCCGTTGTTCTTCAATCAAAGAAGTCTTCATAAGAACTTCGGTAAGCAAGGGTAGGGATTGAGTAAATCCACATAAACAATCTATTCGTGCTAGTCTCTTTGCTTGAGCTAACCATGACAGGAACTGAAGGAAGCCTATATGCCCACAAAAACACCTATTTTTGGGAATAAGAATTTGTCTTTCTACAACTAACCATGGCAGGTCACGAGTATGTGGAACTTCCCTACTATGGAAGTGCTGATCCGGAAGAGTACCTTCAATGGGTACAACATATGGAGTTGGAACTTCAATCCAAGAAGCTTACCAAAGCTAAGGAAGTAGCACGAGCCACCATGGAGTTCGAAGAAGATTGGTGGAAGCATCATCCTAGCAAGCGTTTCACCGCTAGTTGGGATGAATTGAAGATGATCATGAGAGAAGAATTTGTGCCATACGATTATGAGCATGAATTGCTTCATCAAGTAAAGAGCCTTAAACAGGGACGCCAATCTGTCCAAGCATATTACAAGAAACTGAATTTTGCTATGCATCGTGCCAATATCATGAATGCCTCAGAAGCAAGGGCATACTTCAAACAAGGTTTAAATCCTGAAATCTCTACTACTGTTCGTTTAAAATATAATGGTAGTATGCAGGACCTTGTGAATTTCGCCATCGAGGCGGAGGAAAGAGTTAAGAAGCCGCATACACCACGGTTCAATTTGGGCCAAAGTCTTGCGCCTTCATCAACTCAATCAGTTGGGTTTACTCTTCGAGTACCTAGAGTTGAAAAAGAGAAAGAAGACCCTAATATGGTGCCACCCAAGGAAGCCAAGCCTTCAAGTCAAAAAGAAGAAGATGAAGCTTTAACCATGAAAGAAACTTCTTCAATGGTAAATGGGGTTGAGTGCATCAAAGGCGAATGTGTGAGAGATACAACACATGAAAAGGGAGTAGTAGATGAAGATAGAAGTGAGGGAGTTTTTAAAACTAACAATGTCATCTCAACTTCTAGTATTACCTCTCATATTGTGCAAGTTTGCAATGAGGAGGATTTGGAAACTAACGTAATCATCTCTATTTCTAGTGTTATTTCTTCTAAGGTGCAGGTTGGCATTGAAGAAAGGGAGTTGCACTCTGAATTACCTGCACTACTCGAGGAAATTAATGAGGTACCAACATCATCTGAGGAGGATGTTAACGAAAAAGGTACTAATCAGATTATACCACTAGAAAGGGGACAACTTGTGAGAATACTCCTGCTTTAGATGTATCTACAAATAATCCTTGTGTTGATTTAGTAGAACCATGTAATAATTTGATACCTTATAATTTTGGTTATATGGAACACATAACACACAAGGATGTACTTGCTAGAATACCCCCTATACCCGTTTTATATGATAGCATGCTTGATGTCCCATGGATACGTCAAGAAGAAACATTTAGTGCTTGTGAAATATCTCCCCTTACAGTACCTACATCAACTGAAGACAGCTTACAAGGAAATAACAAAGGTACTGATTTGGGAATACATCTAAAGATGAATACATTGGCCACTATTGTGATCACCCCTGTTATAGAGAATAATATTGCTAAATTAAGTATTCCATGTGATCCAATAAGTGACATATGTGCTGAATTGTGCGCATCACAAACTGAAATAACTTTGCCTTATGCTTTCAGTGCACCATATGATAGTATAAATGACTTGCCTTCTACTACAGTTTGGTCGGATAGTTCGGGACCAACAGTTTGGAGGGTCCAGGACGGTGGGGTTGGATGGTTTGGCAGGATGTTTCGGGTGAACTAGGGGAGAGCCGGACCTTCTTCCGGACGGACCGTTTGGAGGGCCCGGGACGGTCGGGTAGGACGGGTTGTTCGGATGGCTCGGGACCAACAGTTTGGAGGGTCCGAGACGGTCGGGTTGGAGGGTTTGGTCAGATGGTTCGGGACCAACAGTTTGGAGGGTCTAAGACGGTCGGGTTGGACGGATTGGTCGGATAGTTCGGGACCAACAGTTTGGAGGGTCAGAGATGGTCGGGCTGGAGGGTTTGGTCAGATGGTTCGGGACCACCAGTTTGGAGGGTCCGAGTCGGTCGGGTTGGACGGTTTGGTCGGATGCTTCAGGACCAACAGTTTTGAAGGTCCGAGACGGTCGGGTTGGATGGTTTGGTCGGATGATTCAGGACTAACAGTTTGGAGGGTCCTGGGACGGTCGGGTTGGACGGTTTGGTTGGATGGTTCGGGACCAACTGTTTGGAGGGTCAGAGACGGTTGGGTTGGAGGGTTTGGTCGGATGGTTCGGAACCAACAGTTTGGAGGGTCCGAGACGGTCGGGTTGGACGGTTCGGTCGGATGGTTCCGGACCAACAGTTTGGAAGGTCCGAGATGGTCGGGTTGGATGGTTTGGTCGGATGGTTCGGGACCAACAGGTCGGAGGGCCCGGGGTGGTCGGGTTGGTCGGATGGTTCGGGACAACTAGAGGAGATCCGGACCTTCTTCCGGACGGACCGTTTGTATGTTCCGGGACGGTCGGGTTTGGTCGGATGGTTCGGGACCAACAGTTTGGAGTGTCCGAGATGGTCAGGTTGGACGATTTGGTCGGATGGTTCGGGACCTACAGTTTGGAGGGTCTGAGACGGTCGGGTTGGACGGTTTGGTTGGATGGTTCGATACTACTAGAGGAGATCCGGACCTTCTTCCGGACGGACCGTTTGGAAGTTCCGGGACGGTCGGGTTGGACAGTTTGGTCTAATGGTTCGGGTTCAACAGTTTGGAGGGTCCAAGACGGTCGGGTTGGACGATTTGGTCGCATAGTTCGGGACCAACAGTTTGGAGGGTCCGGGACGGTCGGGTTGGATGGTTTGGTCGGATGGTTCGGGAGAACTAGGGGAGAGCCGGACCTTCTTCCGGACGGACCGTTTGGAGGGCCCGGGACGGTCGGGTAGGACGGTTTGGTCGGATGGCTAGGGACCAACAGTTTGGAGGGTCTGAGACGGTCGGGTTGGAGGGTTTGGTCGGATGGTTCGGGACAAACAGTTTGGAGGGTCCGGGTCGGTCGGGTTGGACGGTTCGGTCGGATGGTTCAGGACCAACAGTTTGGACGGTCCGAGAAGGTCGGGTTGGATGGTTTGGTCGGATGGCACGGGAGAACTAGAGGGGAACCGGACCTTCTTCCGGACGGACCGATTGGAAGGTTCGGGACAACTAGAGGCGAGCCGGACATTTTTCCGGACGGACCGTTTGGAAGTTCCGGGACGGTCGGGTTGGACGGTTTGGTCGGATGGTTCGGGACCAACCATTTGGAGGGCCCGGGACGGTCGGGTTTGACGGTTTGGTCGGATGGTTCGGGACCAACTGTTTGGAGGGTCCGAGACGGTCGGCTTGGAGGGTTTGGTCGGATGATTCAGGACCAACAGTTTGGAGGGTCCTGGGACGGTCGGGTTGGACGGTTTGGTCGGATGGTTCGGGACCAACTGTTTGGAGGGTCAGAGACGGTTGGGTTGGAGGGTTCGGTCGGATGGTTCAGGACCAACAGTTTGGAAGGTCCGAGATGGTCGGGTTGGATGGTTTGGTCGGATGGTTCGGGACCAACAGTTCGGAGGGCCCGGGGTGGTCGGGTTGGTCGGATGGTTCGGGACAACTAGAGGAGATCCGGACCTTCTTCCGAACGGACCGTTTGTTTGTTCCGGGATGGTCGGGTTTGGTCGGATGGTTTGGGACCAACAGTTTGGAGGGTCCGAGACGGTCGGGTTGGACGGTTTGGTCGGATGCTTCGCGAGAACTAGAGGAGAACCGGACCTTCTTCCGGACGGACCGTTTCGAAGTTTGGGACCAGCAGTTTGGAGGGTCCGAGACGGTCGTGTCAGGCGGTTTGGTCGGATGGTTCGGGAGCAACAGTTTGGAGGGTCCGAGACGGTCGGGTTGGACGGTTTGGTCGGATGCTTCGGGCGAATTAGAGGAGAACCGGACCTTCTTCCGGACGGACCGTTTCGAAATTTGGGACCAGCAGTTTGGAGGGTCCGAGACGGTCGTGTTAGGCGGTTTGGTCGGATGGTTCGGGAGCAACAGTTTGGAGGGTCCGAGACGGTCGGGTTGGACGGTTTGGTCGGATGGTTCGGGACCAACAGTTGGGAGGGTCCGAGACGGTCGGGTTGGACGGTTTCGTCGAATGCTTCAGGACCAACAGTTTGGAGGGTTAGAGACGGTTGGGTTGGAGGGTTTGGTCGGATGGTTCGGAACCAACAGTTTGGAGGGTCCCAGACGGTCGGGTTGGACGGTTCGGTCGGATGGTTCGGGACCAACAGGTCGGAGGGCCCGGGGTGGTCGGGTTGGTCGGATGGTTCGGGACAACTAGAGGAGATCCGGACCTTCTTCCGGACGGACCGTTTGTATGTTCCGGGACGGTCGGGTTTGGTCGGATGGTTCGGGACCAACAGTTTTGAAGGTCCGAGACGGTCGGGTTGGATGGTCTGGTCGGATGATTCAGGACCAACAGTTTGGAGGGTCCTGGGACGGTCGGGTTGGACGGTTTGGTCGGATGGTTCGGAAACAACTGTTTGGAGGGTCAGAGACGGTTGGGTTGGAGGGTTTGGTCGGATGGTTCGGAACCAACAGTTTGGAGGGTCCGAGACGGTCGGGTTGGACGGGGGTTGGGTTGGAGGGTTTGGTCGGATGGTTCGGAACCAACAGTTTGGAGGGTCCGAGACGGTCGGGTTGGACGGTTCGGTCGGATGGTTCCGGACCAACAGTTTGGAAGGTCCGAGATGGTCGGGTTGGATGGTTTGGTCGGATGGTTCGGGACCAACAGGTCGGAGGGCCCGGGGTGGTCGGGTTGGTCGGATGGTTCCGGACCAACAGTTTGGAAGGTCCGAGATGGTCGGGTTGGATGGTTTGGTCGGATGGTTCGGGACCAACAGGTCGGAGGGCCCGGGGTGGTCGGGTTGGTCGGATGGTTCGGGACAACTAGAGGAGATCCGGACCTTCCTCCGGATGGACTGTTTGTATGTTCCGGGACGGTCGGGTTTGGTCGGACGGTTCGGGACCAACAGTTTGGAGTGTCCGAGATGGTCAGGTTGGACGATTTGGTCGGATGGTTCGGGACCAACAGTTTGGAGGGTCTGAGACGATCGGGCTGGACGGTTTGGTTGGATGGTTCGATACTACTAGAGGAGATCCGGACCTTCTTCCGGACGGACCGTTTGAAAGTTCCGGGACGGTCGGGTTGGACAGTTTGGTCTAATGGTTCGGGTCCAACAGTTTGGAGGGTCCAAGACGGTCGGGTTGGACGGTTTGGTCGGATATTTCGGGACCAACAGTTTGGAGGGTCCGGGACGGTCGGGTTGGATGGTTTGGTCGGAGGGTTCGGGAGAACTAGGGGAGAGCCGGACCTTCTTCCGGACGGACCGTTTGGAGGGCCCGGGACGGTCGGGTAGGACGGTTTGGTCGGATGGCTAGGGACCAACAGTTTGGAGGGTCCGAGACGGTCGGGTTGGAGGTTTTGGTCGGATGGTTCGGGACAAACAGTTTGGAGGGTCCGGGTCGGTCGGGTTGGACGGTTCGGTCGGATGGTCAGGACCAACAGTTTGGAAGGTCCGAGAAGGTCGGGTTGGATGGTTTGGTCGGATGGTATGGGAGAACTAGAGGGGAATCGGACCTTTTTCCGGACGGACCGATTGGAAGGTTCGGGACGGTCGGGTTGGACAGTTTGGTCAGATGGTTCGGGACCAACAATTTGGAGGGCCCGGGACGGTCGGGTTGGATGGTTTGGTCGGATGGTTCGGGACAACTAGAGGCGAGCCGGACATTCTTCCGGACGTACCGTTTGGAAGTTCCGGGACGGTCGGGTTGGACGGTTTGGTCGGATGGTTCAGGACCAACCGTTTGGAGGGCCCGGGACGGTCGGATTTGACGGTTTGGTCGGATGGTTCGGGACCAACTGTTTGGAGGGTCCGAGACGGTCGGATTGGAGGGTTTGGTCGGATGATTCAGGACCAACAGTTTGGACGGACCTGGGACGGTCGGGTTGGACGATTTGGTCGGATGGTTCGGGACCAACTGTTTGGAGGGTCAGAGACGATTGGGTTAGAGGGTTTGGTCGGATGGTTCGGAACCAACAGTTTGGAGGGTCCGAGACGGTCGGGATGGACGGTTCGGTCGGATGTTTCAGGACCAATAGTTTGGAAGGTCCGAGATGGTCGGGTTGGATGGTTTGGTCGGATTGTTTGGGACCAACAGGTCGGAGGGCCCGGGGTGGTCGGGTTGGTCGGATGGTTCGGGACAACTAGAGGAGATCCGGACCTTCCTCCGGACGGACCGTTTGTTTGGAGGGCCCGGGACGGTCGGGTTTGACGGTTTGGTCGGATGGTTCGGGACCAACTGTTTGGAGGGTCCGAGACGGTCGGATTGGGGGGTTTGGTCGGATGATTCAGGGCCAACAGTTTGGAGGGTCCTGGGACGGTCGGGTTGGACGGTTTGGTCGGATGGTTCGGGAGCAACTGTTTGGAGGGTCAGAGACGGTTGGGTTGGAGGGTTTGGTCGGATGGTTCGGAACCAACAGTTTGGAGGGTCCAAGACGGTCGGGTTGGACGGTTCGGTCGAATGGTTCAGCACTAACAGTTTGGAAGGTCCGGGACGTTCGGCTTGGACGGTTTGGTCGGATGGTTCGGGACCAACAGTTTGGAGTGTCCGGGACGGTCGGGTTGGATGGTTTGGTCGGATGGTTCGGGAGAACTAGAGGAGAGCCGGACCTTCTTTTGGATGGACCGTTTGGAGGGCCTGGGATGGTTGGGTTGGACGGTTTGGTCGGATGGTTCGGGACCAACAGTTTGGAGGGTAAGAGACGGTTGGGTTGGAGGGTTTGGTCTGATGGTTCGGAACCAACAAGTTGGAAAGTTTGGGACGGTCGGGTTAGACGGTTTGGTGAGATGGTTCGGGACCAACGGTTTGGAGGGCCCGGGACGGTCGGGTCGGATGGTTTGGTCGGATGGTTCGGGAGAACTAGAGGCGAGCCGGACATTCTTCCGGACGGACCGTTTGGAAGTTCCGGGACGGTCGGGTTGGACGGTTTGGTCGGATGGTTCGGGACCAACCGTTTGGAGGGCCCGGGACGGTCGGCTTTGACGGTTTGGTCGGATGGTTCGGGACCAACAATTTGGAGGGTAAGAGAC